>NW_019379968.1:199084-210268 GCF_000648655.2 Copidosoma floridanum
TACTAATCTTGAATGCATCAATCGAAAGAAAAAAAATTGTTTTATTGTTCAAAATGAAACTGTATAATATATGGAGAGATTAAAAAAAATGTAATTGTTTGAATTTTCCCTAAGTAAAACTAAAATATGTATAAGAATATTTTTTTCACCTGAATAATACAACAAACTGTTTAAAAAAATCAAGAAATCGTCAAGAGGTATGACAACCTTAAAAAGCTATGACGATTGTTTTTCCCAAGCCATCGTAACAATATGAAAAAGTAATCCTGCTGAGTCCTGAATCATTGACATCGGTCAAAAATTCTGAGATCACACACATGCAAGCATACGAATACGCACAAAAGATTTTTTATGATCTACCAAGTATTTAGTTAGTTATCAATGTTACTATCATTCAAATTATTACCTTTAAAATTATGAATTAGCCTTGCCGGCTATAACTATTAACGTAATAAATTATTTAATAGTCAGTTGTTGCGTAGGATTCTATGTACGTGACACAGTATTAAAAATAAAATTTTTTTAACGTGCCCGAAAAAAAAAGTGTTGAGACAATATTCATAAATTAAAATGAAAGTTGCAATAAGAAATTGAAATAGAATACTGAATTATATTAAAAAAAAAAAAAATCTAGTGGCAATCACAATTGAACCCCAAATCGCCAAAATATGCCGTCGAAGGCACAAGCCCTAGCCGTCTCAGCTATTCAAACTTCGGACCATAAACAACCTAAAGTCACATATTTACATTGATACCCTCCGGAGCTTGGCTGACAGTTCATAGCGATTATGATAAGTAAAAATAATAATTTACATTTAAGGTGCTTATAGCCATACTTTCAACCTCAAAAAATATTTCAAGCTAAATATTTTCTCAACGTACTTTGATACGCAGTACTAAAGGAAAATCCAAAGTATAAGAATAACTAAAAAATAAATGCCTTGAAAGTCTGAGCTTCCAATTGCGTAAGCATTTACTTGTATGAACTAATTTTCGAAAAATAATATGTCTAGCCTCTCTTAAGCTTTCATATGTTATAGAGAATTGTTTAATGAAAGAATAGGTTTTTTTATGTTATAAATATTAGATGTAAAATCTTTTTTTTCTTCATTCCCCCTTAATTTCTAAGACCTTATTTAAGAAGTTAGTGAGTATATATCGAAAAAAGACTCGTCGCTTTTTTTCGCTATGATATACGTGGGTATATAGTTATATAGCTGTAGTCGGCAAATCCATGCACCACTCCTCTCTCCGTAGGCACATATTCAGTATACCCCTTCCACGCGTCTCCAAAGTATGTGCCTACATGCCCATTTCCACGTGAATCCGTAGGCACACACTCGGTATGTCCCCTCCAGGCTTCTCAAATAAAAAAAAAATATGTGTGCCTGGTTTGACCGTTCGGCCGCGACGGGGCGCTCGAAACAGTGGCCAAAAGTGAACTCGCGCCGTAGCATTGCAGTCAGTAATCTCTCTACTAATCTCTGCCATTATGCTCAAGCGCCAAGTTCTAAAAATCTGTAACGTCTTGAAGATGAATTTTTTGGACAAAACTTTGTCCGGAAACATGTCAAACTATTATTAGGTCAAACTTACGTTATGATATATACGAACAGGGACATGTCTACATTCGAGCCAGGTCGATTAATTTCTTGTAGCTGTAATCCGGTTTTATCAATACACATACTAATGCCACCATCTCTTTGAATAATACTTTTGTATGCCTAAACTTGTTCTTTTGTCCATAAATGTATACGCAGGAAAATAAGCCCCCTAATTAACATTAAAATAAAAAAAAATATGCACTTCCCTTTAAATAAACTATTGCTCCCATCTAAAGCTAGGTGATGATTTTTGTAACTAAAACCACAATCAATCCTTTTATTTTTGTTAATAATATTGTTAAAGTGTTGTTGCCAAATGCCAGCTACGAAAATCAAATGTTTTCTTTTGTTTTTTTCGGCTTTACGAGTAATGTTATTGTATTTAATGATTTCTGTAATTTCATCTAATTTTTTTTTCGGCATTTAACACTCGAAAGAAACTTCAATTTGTTTATAAAAAAAATTCACCTTAGAGTTATGATTTGTTTCATCATTTTCTTCTTTAAATAAAACTCGTTCACTGGAACGTACATTGACTTCTCTTTGTCGATCTTCTTTGATTTTTTGCAACCAATCATGTCTATTGTTTGTCACAAGCAAGTATAAAGTGTTTGCCTTTACTTTATCTCCTAATTTAGCGGATATAACAGTCCAAATGTAATAAGTTTTAGTGACTACACCAAGATTTCCATCCTCAGTCCTAATCAGTATTTTTTTTCTGTCATTTAAAATCTTTTTGGTTATTTTGGCACTCTCAATACTTGCTAGTCTTCCGCGAATTCTTACTCAAATGACTAGTATAATGCAAAACATATTGGTATAGAAGTAGGCTTGTATGTAGTATAAAAAGATCAAACCTGTATTCTGTTATTAACCTTGATTTTCCTACAAGTACAGTATATAATTAAATAATAACAAAACAATGATTTACAAATAGTAAGTTTCAAATAAAGTGTTTGATGCTTGTAAAATGTTCACGTGTCAATAAATTTATGAAATTTCAAATCTTTTTAGGATGTATAACGAAAAACATATCTTATTGCAAAGAAAATACAGTTGGAAAAGTTTCTTATGCTTCTTTTTAACGATGAATCCCAAAATTTTTACCTTTTAAATTCAATGAAATTCAAACTGTTGAACATTTTCATGAGAATTTCAGAAAATGATTACACGTCTTTATTTTATTTGAAATAATCTGTACAGAAAACAATTTTATAAATCTTTTTAAAAGTTAATTTTTAATTTAGTTAATACGTTTATCCTGCATATTTCAAAATCCCTAAAATATATCTACGATTCCGGAACCATAGGACAAAGATACCGGAAAACGTTCGTACGTGGCACATCTTCCAGACAAAAAAATGTAAGTACATACTCTGGTAGTTCTTGTGATTTAGGCCATCAAGTCTGCCCTCCAGCATATGGGTACTTTTAATTTTCCTGGACGCTAAAAAAATAAAACTGAAAAAAAAAATCTGATTTTTGGTAAGATTTTTAGACTACTTTTTTTGTTGTAACTTAGTTAACAAAAAATTCCTAAAGTTTTGTAAAACATAAATCAGGAGCGCTTAGAAAAAAGTTTATCAAACACAGAGTTTTGGCTTCAAAATAAGTCATCATCTCTGATTGACAAAATTTGGTGCTTTTTTTGCTCAAACTTCATTTGCCACTAACTTTTTTTAAATTAAATTTTTTATCTCATGATCTTATAGTGATTAATGTGTTATAACACAAAATTAGATTTAAAAAATGTTGTTTTATTGAGGCTGATCTTTGTTGGAAGCGATAAAGTTTTTCTTAAAGACAATCAATTGGATTTAAAAGCTTTCAATTTAAGCACTGGTTTAGTTCAAAATGTTTATTTGGAAAAAATGTATAGTAGTTACAGGTTTTCAGAAAATAAAACGATTCATTGTAATGAAAGCCTGATGGCCCATATCAAGAAGAATATGAATATCTATAGTATTTCAATTTTGGTACCTGACAGAAGTGACACTTCACATGCTGAAAATATTTGCTCATCATCAAATGCTCAAACCCTTTGAGTATCGTGTGATCGTGCCAATTGAGTGCACACATGAAGATTTAATTCAGTGGATACAAATTTATAAAAAAGTAGAGCTCAGGATATCCTTCAACCACATGAGCTTCCTTAGCACTTTAATGTAAGTTACTTACCTATTACACACAAACATCTACTATTCTCCATCTAGATGAGTACGAAAATGAGAATAAACTCTTATGTTTTGCTTTATTATTTTTTTTTAGGCTGTACCTCGTGACAATCATTTTTACGATAAGATTAATCTCTTTTAGCCCAAATTTTTTTTTGTTTCATAAATAAATGTTGATCACTGTTTTGAAATAATCATTCATAAAATAATATCAATGAAAACAAGGGATGTAATTGTCGAAAAACATCCAGCTTCACTAAAAAAATGCTTCCTTCTTTACGTTTTGACTGTTTAATTGTTATCTTAGATATACATCTTATAAGTCCTTCTAATTCCAAGTTTAGGTTCATATTTTTCAATTACATATTTGAACCCTATTGCCCAAAAAATTATTTTTGGCAAGTTACTTTATTATTTTTTAATATTAACTCTAAAATATTGTACAATGCAAATCTTTTAAATGTTGATGACGATAAAAGTACTATTGCAAAATATATGCAGGGGTAAGGCTCAATTAAAAAAATTTTCTTTTATATTGAAGTGTCAAAAATAATGAGCTTTGTTTTGTAACGAGATTCGATCATTCCCAATGTTCATTTTAAAAGTCAGCAGATTAATTCAAAATTATGAAGTAGTTGTTTAAGTCTTCATCTGCTTGCTTGCTTTAAAAAAATTAAAGGTAACCCTGAAAATTTTAGAAAAATCGTTTTGTGAAAATATACGTACTACGTAAGTGCAATAAAAAAAATCATATTTTTAATGCAAAAATAGATGTAGCCAGTGTTAAAAAATTGTTTNAAAAACAAAAATGACTTACCGTAATCGATATAATTGAATTATAAAAATTTATTAATAGCCCTACAATTCTTTTTTTGTGCTGTAAAAGATATCACAGGAAAAAATATAAGCCTTAATAAATCAAAATTTATCCAGAGACTGATTACATGCACGAGTGCGTGCACGGATGGACGAACAAACGGACGAATCTTTGCCAGAGTACTGTTAATCGATTCTAGAGTGCAGAAACTGTATTTACCTATTACATGTTATCTAAATATATGATGCTTGATCCCTTGAAAAGTTTTCTTCATGAGGAAGTAAAAGTATGTTTATAAAGCTGTGTTTATCTTCTTATACTTGGCCTTTTTTAAAGGAACGGATAATCAAATGCTGTGGCAAGCGAAAGTTGAAAAAAACTATCGAATACGCACGTGTTGCGCAACGTGAGAAATTTTCTCCTCATTTTGATAGCGGCCATATTAGTAGAACTACTAATTATTATTTCTCTCGTTTTCTCCTTGAATTCTACTCCTTTCATGTATCTTGCTTCTTTCACCTTTTCTTCTTTTAGAATTTTCATTCTCTTCTTTGATTCTCTTCTTATGTTCATTCCTACCTCGTCTTTGTTTTTTTCTCTTATATTTTCTTTCACTAATTTAATATTTAAGTCCCTGATTTTTTCTTTAAACTTGAGCGCTCTTCTTAATGCGTTTATTTTTAACTTTTCTATTTTACACTCCTCTTCCACTATGTAATTCGAGGTGTTACTATCTAATCCTATTGTCTACTTTAGGTATCTTCTTTGCACACTTTCTAGCCTCTCATCTTCTTCCCACCCTCATATCTCTGCTCCAAATAGTGCTACGCTTACCACAAGTGCTGTAAAAAGGTTCTTTCTCCTGTTATAACTATTCTTAAGTATTCTCTCACCTATATTGCATGCACTCTTCATAGCAATTATTACTTTCCTCTACCCCTCTTCCCTGTGTTTTTCACTGGTGCCATTCTTCTGTAGAATATATCCAAGATATCTTATTTCGTCCACTTCTTCTAAATCTTTTTCTCCCCACATCCACACTCTTTTTCTTCTTTCTTTTTTCGAACACCATGATTTTCGTTTTTCCATCACTTAAGATCAATTTTTTTTTCCTACATATTTTTTAAATCTTTAACGTATCCTTCAATTCCTTCTCCCTGTCCGCTAGCACAATGTCATCCGCATATGAGAGGCACCTCACTTTTTTTATTTCCTATACTATATCCTCCTACTTGCCCTTTAATTAACTCTTCCTCCAGTAAAGTTGGGCTCAAGGGATATCCTTGCCTCACTCTTTTTTAGTCCCAAATTCCTCTGATACTCCTTCATCTACTTTAATTAAATTCCTTGTTTCTTTATAAATATTTATAATTCTATTTTTTAATCTGTTACTCGCCTCCATCTCGACTAATCTTTCTTCTAGTACATCCCTATCCACACGATCAAAAGCTTCTATGAGATCTATAAAGCGATCAAAAACCTTTTCTTTTGGTTTGCTCAATCTTTCTTCTACTATATGACTATATGACTTTCTAGTAACTTCTTTTCAATTTCTTTCTTTAACAGTCTATTTAGCATGCTAGCGTATATCCTATATGCCGTGCAAGTTAGTGTTACTCCTCTGTAATTATCTGGCTTACTTTTATCTCCTTTCTTATATGTTGGACAAATTACTCCAGTTTTCCATTGATCCGGCATTTCTCCTTTTTCCCATACTTTTTTCATCAACTCCTATACTGCTGTCTCTAGCTCTCGTGGCATATATTTCCAGACCTCATTTTCCAGCTTATCTTTTCCTGAGGCCTTCCTCAGTTTCAACTTGTTGATCTGCGTTCTAAATTCTTCTTGCTCTTCTGTGCTTCCACTTGAAATACCCTCTTTTTTTCTTGACTCTTCTAGTACCATTACTCCTTCATTCTTAGAATCGAACTGTTCTATAAAATGTGATTTTCAATCTTGCATTTTTCTATTCGTACTTATTTCTTCTTTCCTTTTCCTGAATCTGTTTACATACTTCTACACTTCTCCTTCCGATGTTGCTTTCCTCAATTTTTCCTCTTCGGTAGGTGGTGTGACTTTGTTTTTTATCCGATTTTCATCAGTTTAATTTGATCAAAAGACTCTCGATTTCCTATAAGACAATAAGTTACGGTTTCGCCTCTGCTGCCAACATATGTGAAATCTCTTTTTTCCCTTTTTTATCCTTTCACTATTCCCCATTCTTCTTCTGTAATTTCTTATTTAACCTTTTTCTTTCCTCATCTATTGTTTAATCCTTGGATTTTCTTATTTCTTTTTCTTTACTTTCCTAGTCCGTTTCTTTAATACATCATCCTTTTCTTCCTGTTCATGCGTTCCAGTATCCTACTAATAATACACTTCCAGCATCTTGCTCTCCAATACTCTCTTTTAAAATTTCCATTGTTTTCCTTACATTTTTTCTGTATACTTCAATGATTTTTCATTCCTGTTCTCCATATTTGATCTCTTGCATTATTATCTTTTTATTCCATACTTCGAATTTCTTGCTCTCCATCTTTTTGTTTAGTCCTGTAATAATTTCTCCTTTTGCTCTCCCTTTCTTATGTTCTCTTACCGCTGATATGAAATTCCATTCGAACTTGCTCGAAATTTACTTTCTAGATCTGGCCATTATCCTTTTTCAACCACGTTTTCACGAACACTATCACATCGAAGTCATTTACATAAGTCCATACCTCACTGTCCTTATTTAACACACCTGCTATATTCGAAACACATACACTTAAATTACACCTTCTCTTCCCCTCCACCTCTTTTTCTTCTAACACCCATCAGTCTTGTGATTTTTTGTTTCATTTTCTTGAATCTTCTTCCCATCTTTCGTAAATTCGCCGCTCCACTCGTTATATCCGAACCATTGCTCGTTGATCGTAATTTACATGTAACCCACTTTTGTGATTTTTCCTTTGTTTCTCTCTTCTTTAGATTTGTCCAGTATCATTTTCTAAATTTGCCTTTCTTTTCCAGTCAGATCATTTTTAATATACATACCTTTTTCCAGCTTCTTCTTGTTTTCCATGACTCTATCCTTTATTTCCTTATTTATAATTCTATCACTAATTTCCTCTCTCCTCTTCCTTTATTATTAACTGTTTTACTAGCCTTTTCTACCTTAATCTAGACGTTTATTTTCTGTGCAATACATTCTTCCACTTTTTTTTCTGAATTGTTTTTTATAATAGATGCCCCTTTAATTACTATACTCTTTGTTCTTTTTTCTCTTTCACCTTTTTCTTTTTCCCATTCTAATTTACTAACTCTCTCTTCTAGCGATTTCCTCTGTTCCGCCCATTCCTGCTTCTGGTTATCCTATTTAGTTCTCTCTTCTCTCCATTCTTTTTCTCTGCTTTCTAATCTGACTAACTCTTCAAGTATGCTTTCTAATCGCTTTTCCATTCTGCTGAAACTGTTATCATTCTCTTTACTCTTACCATCTTTCTGAAAATTCAGGGTAGTTTTTGCGTTACTCCTCGTGTTGACACTTATTCCCGCCTTTGTTGACATTTTAAGGATTTTATTCCCTGTCGTTAAAATATAAAATCTTCTTTACCGATACTACTGTTGGTAAAGCAGGCCCTGTTTACCGATCCCAGTTAGTTCAAGTATCTTCCTTACCAACTACTACAATGAGACCTGCTTTATCAGATATCTATATTTTTGAAGTTATCCCCTTTGTTATATGTTCTTCTACACTCTTTTTATATCCTTAAAATATCCACTGCTGTCCACGTAGAGGTCCTTCTCATCAACTGCAAAACTTCTTTTTCCACCTTTTTTCGTGACGTGACCTCTCTTCTTCTTTTTCTCCTCTCTAACCTCACTTTTTCACTTTTTCACCTGTTCACTGTTTTCTCGGTTTTTTTCACTTTCACACCCACTTTTTCACTTTTCCACTTTTTTTACTCTTTGCTTCGTACTTACTTGCAGTTCTTCAAAGACAAATCTTCTTATTTTTACTGTCTCGATGCACGCGTTTTCACACACTTCTGTTCGAACTTACTTAACACTTATTTATTCTTTATTCTTCACTTTCTTCGCCGCTCTAGCACGGACATGTCCTCTCTCCTACGCGTACCAAACGGAAGTCCCGCTCCCTGCATATTAAATATATTTTAAAAATACATATTAACAAACCAAACAAAATTTTCGGAAGAACAACATATCTAAGCTTTTACTAGTGTAAATAATAAAATGAAAAATTTACTTTGTACTAATTTCAAAAGCCATTTTAAGTATTATTTTGCAAAAAGTGTTGTACTGTTTTTGTAACATGCATTTAACAATAATATCTCGAAAATCAATTTATGTGTGGAAAAAGGTGCATCTACAGAGTGTATAAAGTAGAAAATGTAATCTGCACGTCTTCATTTGATCTGATGTGAGATTACAAATATGTACAAACTGAATTATCGAAACTCATATGCAATTATCAGAGATTAGTAGAGAGATTGCTGACTACAATGCTACGGCGCGAGTTCACTTTTGGCCACTGTTTCGAACGCCCCGTCGCGGCCAAGTGGTCGAACCAGGCCCACATATTTTTTTTTTTATTTGAGAAGCCTGGAGGGGACATACCGAGTGTGTGCCTACGGATTCGCGTGGAAATGGGCATGTAGGCACATACTTTGGAGACGCTTGAAAGGGGTTTACTGAATATGTGCCTACGGAGAGAGGAGTGGTGCATGGATATGCCGACTACAGCTATATAACTATATACCCGCGTACATATAGCGAAAGAAAGCGACGAGTCTTTCTTCGCTATATACTTACTAACTTCTTAAATAAGGTCTTAGAAATTAAGGGAAAATAGAGAAAAAAAAGATTTTACATCTAATATTCATAACGTAAAAAACCTATTCTTTCATTTAACAATTCTCTATAACAAATGAAAGCTTAAGAAAGGCTAGACTTTCAAGGCATTTATTTTTTAGTTATTCTTATACTTTGGATTTTCATTTAGTACTGCGTATTAAAGTACGTTGAGAAAATACTTAGCTTGAAATATTTTTTGAGGTTGAAAGTATGGCTATAAGCACCTTAAATGTTAGTTATTATTTTTACTTATCATAATCGCTATGAACTGTCGGCCAAGCTCCGGAGGGTATCAATGTAAATATGTGACTTTAGGTTGTTTATGGTCCGAAGTTTGAATAGCTGAGACGGCTAGGGCTTGTGCCTTCGACGGCATATTTTGGCGATTTGGGGTTCAATTGTGATTGCCACTAGATTTTTTTTTTTTTTAATATAATTCAGTATTCTATTTCAATTTCTTATTGCAACTTTCATTTTAATTTATGAATATTGTCTCAACACTTTTTTTTTCGGGCACGTTAAAAAAATTTTATTTTTAATACTGTGTCACGTACATAGAATCCTACGCAACAACTGACTATTAAATAATTTATTACGTTAATAGTTATAGCCGGCAAGGCTAATTCATAATTTTAAAGGTAATAATTTGAATGATAGTAACATTGATAACTAACTAAATACTTGGTAGATCATAAAAAATCTTTTGTGCGTATTCGTATGCTTGCATGTGTGTGATCTCAGAATTTTTGACCGATGTCAATGATTCAGGACTCAGCAGGATTACTTTTTCATATTGTTACGATGGCTTGGGAAAAACAATCGTCATAGCTTTTTAAGGTTGTCATACCTCTTGACGATTTCTTGATTTTTTTAAACAGTTTGTTGTATTATTCAGGTGAAAAAAATATTCTTATACATATTTTAGTTTTACTTAGGGAAAATTCAAACAATTACATTTTTTTTAATCTCTCCATATATTATACAGTTTCATTTTGAACAATAAAACAATTTTTTTTCTTTCGATTGATGCATTCAAGATTAGTATTTCAATAAGATTGATAGAACAATTCCCTAATTTGTAATTTTAATTAAATTCTTAACAAGGTCTTATTTCATACAGTACGAAAAAACCACATTTTCTATTTTCGCACACTCCATAAGAGTTTTTTTTATAGGATAATTTTACTTTAATGTGATAAATATTATGATTTCATTGACAGGTTTTACACATCTGAGCTTGTAATTTATATATGTACATTTTAATACTTACTGTAGCAAAAAAAAATAAATTTAGTTTGGTTTGTTCTTAAATATCTTATACGATTGTTTCATTAAAAAAAACTTTAGATTGCAATAAATTACTAAAACTTTTAATTTGCTACTCAACGTAATTTAATATTGTTGAATAAATTTCTACCTGCAGAGAAAATACTGAAACATTTAACGATAGCAAGGCTCATTCATAATTTTATGATACCAAACAAATGATTTTTAAGGTTATGAATGAAATTTAAATGGTTTCAAACTTCCCAAAAATGATAAACATCCAGTTTACAAGAGAAAATAGCCAAAGGCCCAAAAAATTTACTTTCGTTTTAATAATTTCCTCAACAATTATTACCAGTAAATTTCTACAATAGTATTTTTTTCAATTAAAAAAAATGGGTGCTTAAAATTTTTTGCTGTCAGCACATAGATATTAAAATTATATCAAATCCTACAATTTAAATTGCAC
>NW_019379968.1:228240-275638 GCF_000648655.2 Copidosoma floridanum
AAAATGGTACCTTTATCAGTGCAAGAATGAGACAGAATCTGTTTTAGCACAAAATTGACATAGCGCACTGTTCCTCCGAGGCTACACAGTAACAATAATTAAAGACGAGTTTTTCAAGAAAACAGGGACAGTATCAGCAACGAATATTGAGTCAACTACCAACATAGTAAACGTTGAAAAATATCACTGCAGACATCGAGCGAGGTCCAGCTCATTCAAATAATACAAGTCATCAACTAAGTAATTACTTATTACTTTGCCTTTGCAAATCACATTCTGTGATTTTTTGGAATTTTTTATACTTATAAACTTATTATTAAACAAAGATTAAATATTTACAATTAGTTATTACCAATCATCATTATTTTTTTAAATCCAAAATCTGAAGATGTAAGTGAATATAACTTAAACAGGGATATTATGCAAACATCGTTATCATTACACAGCCACAAAATTTTTTATAATTTTAGTAATCGAAAACAATTATTTTATCAACTGTAATTTTTTAAGAATTTTGAAGGAATTGTTACAAAAAAAAGTTCCAAAAACTGTATTTCTATTTAATAAAATATTGTTATACGCGTCAAGGATTCAGATTTTTATTAACTATTTAATGTAATTAAACTAATTTAATTACAAGGAAAAATTGTTGAAAAAATAAAAATTGCTATCGTACAAGAAGTGAAGACAAATGCGGACAGGATCTGTTATGGGCCGGGAAAAATTATTTGAAATATTTTTTTTTTAGCAGTCTCTAATCATAAAAGCGTAACTCTGTATGTAAGTGCATCTTGCTATTCGAAAATTTAGTCAGGTGTATTGCTTAAGCAAATTATTATTCCAACGTTTTATGTTTAAAAAATTCTATCGTTTTCTTTATCACAAAGCAAATAAAAAATGTTCCGAGACGTTTGGCTTTAAGATTGATGAATTTCGAGTAAAAAATTCTTGAAGTTTGAAAAAATTGAGTAGCTGGTGAATTTTAGCACTCAGCACCAAGGAGAAAAAAAGTTTTTGTATTGAAAAAATTTTGCAAATATAGGTTGAAAAGTATTTAATGTTTTCCTATGAAAATAGTTATTAATTGAAGTATGGAAAACCTCTTTTTTAACATTTATAATAAATGACTTTTGCGAGCACCAGCGTATGTCTACCAAAGCACGATATACGCTGACACGCGCAAAAATGCATCATTAAATATGTAAAAAAAGGGGTTTTAAATACTTAAATAAAAAGTGTATTTCAAGGACATCATTTTGTATTAAACATATCACCACATTTTAAGATATATAAAGAAAATTTTAGGATATGCAAACAAAATATTTTTTCTTTTGATTTTGAGTTTTAAGAGTTTCTTATTCCTTGATATTTTTGATCTTCAAGTACTTTTTACTTGTAATCTATTGATATTAGAGAAAAGCATCGAAGTAAATTTTTTATGTTTTGTAAGAAAGAATGATGGATTTTTTTTTAACATAAAACGTTATTTTAATGATTGGCTTAATTAGTATACCTGACCAAATTTTTGAGTGGTAAAATGCTATTTCATGTAGGGTAGCATATTCTGAATCAGAAAGTGCCTAAAAAACTTAGTTACAACAATTTTTCCCAGTCCATGACTGATTCTATCCGTACTTCTAGTGATCCTACAGACTATCCAACTTAGTTATTATTGAGAACCACGTTAAGAAACTGTGAAATATAATATTAAAGCTGTGTGATTGGCTAAAGCTCACGTAAAGGGTACTCTCCTTCTCTGTATTGTGATCAAAGTGAAAGAGGTTATATCGGTTGAGTGTTCATTCCAGAGATTTTAATGGACTTATCTGTAAGCTCATGTTGTGGACACCCATGACGGTGGATTACTCGAGGCCGATGTTCACTTTGGGTAGGGTAACATCAGCGTCACACTTAGCCACTGATAGAACTGCTATAACACATGTAAACAAAATTCAATAGCATGGCCGAGATAGAACCAAAACACGAATTTCTTTTCTTGCTAATACTATAAATTATTTAGGTTCTTAAAAATGTTAGACATAAAGACCAGAACTTACGGTTAATGCGACGTAATTTTTTTACTGTCAAGTTATATCTTATAGTTCGAGTACTATTGATGATTATGCCATGAAATCCACAGCCACGTTATTTTAAATGTCTATCTTTAAATATTGTATTGTATATGTACATTGTGTGTAAACCATTGACTTGCACAATTTTATATTAATCTATGAAGAAACTGCTGGAGCCGAGAATCGTACCGGGTAAATTACTATTGGAGTCGACTAAACTAAATGTAGAAAAGTTCCACAGAAGTCAATCAATTGCGGTGAAACATATTTTGCCATAAAATTTGATGTACATAAATGAAAATTCTTATAAACTCGAAGGATGTTTTTTTTTTAATTCGTCTATTAAATGGTTTGAACATAACATACATATATACATTTCAACGTACCCAGCCGTGGATATGGCATGAACATCAGTCGGTGGTACTCTAACTATAAGTTATAATCTGACACTAAAAAACTACATCATGTTAACGAAAAGTTTTGGTCTACGTACCTAGCATTTTTAAGCACCCACACGGAGAGAAAAATCGTGGAGCAAACGCATAGCGACGATAGAAATGCCCTCTTTTTTTTGATTCTATGCAATCGGCTCATGACGTCTATGCTTTTAACGCATGTGAGTCTATAGCCCACAAGCATAAGCGTTAGCCATGAAGCAAATGCAAAAAGGCCGCTGGCTTTTTTCCATTGTGCCTATGCGTTTCTAGGAGAGAGAGGATACCGGCCTATAGTCAGTTGTAGTGTGTAGTAGGCTAGTAATGTATAAGTATCTATACTAACTGCTATAAGACAGTATCCCCTCTCTCCTGAAAACGCATAGGCACGATGAAAAAAAGCTAGCGGCATTCTTGCGTTTGCTTCATGGCTAACGCTTATGCTTTCAGGGCTATAGACTCACATGCATTGAAAGCATAGACGTCATGAGCCAATCGCAAAGGGTCAAAGAAGGGACATTTTCATCGCCGCTATGCGTTTACTCCGTGATTTTTCTCTCTGTGCAAGTATTTCATAATATTAGAGAAGAAAAAAATTCGCGTGTAGGCCCTATACCGGCCATGCAATTGAACTTTGTTTACATACGTTATAGCAACTACATCACTGGCTAAGCGTGGGGCTAATGTTACTCTACCCAAGGGGAATGAACCTTTGTTATTATCCAAGAAAAATTTTTTCTCTTGCGCATTCGGCAAAAATTATAGATGAGACACCTAGTGGACAGTTAGCGAAGCGCGAGGTAGGTGCGGCGAACGAGTCCCAACAAGCTGTGTGGTCAGAAATAGGAGAGAGAAAAAGAGAGAGAGAGAGGAGTGAGGAGGGAGGAGGGAAGAAAAGAGAGAGAGAAATAATGTAAAGGTGTTCCACGTAGACTCGAGAACACTTATGCAGTTGGCAACACTACTTGGAAATCGAATAGTTAGAATTTTTTGATATCCACAATGCGTCCGCTTTGGATCAGAGCTAAAAATAATAAATCTTTCAAGTTTTAGACGGACGAAAAATTTTAACCTGCATTCTGACCACAAAATCATACCAACCATAAAAGTTGTTTCTAGTTACTATTTATTTTGATGTTTCTATAATAATTTTTTGTTTTTTTAATTTTTTTTTCCATTTGATATAGAATATAAAACAATGAATATGATCTATTATTAACAATTATTAATAGCTATTAGTTTTTGATAAATCTTAATGGTCAAAGTTATCATTAACCATAAAAGTTGTTTCTAGTCACTACTTATTTCGATGTTTCTATAATCATTTTTTTTTTTTTTCGATTTTTTCAGATTTGGCCATTTTAGTGGCATAAGCTGCGGTATTTGGCACCTTTCTAATTTTTTAGAATGAAGTTCTTTTTTACCATGTTTTTACAACCCGATTGTTTATAAAAAAATGTATATCCAGCATTGCCACTTTTTAAATATATTTATCACAGTGAAAGACTCCACTGGTCCCTGTCCTAATCGACCATCACTGAAATTGAATAGCATTTGGCGCAGTTGATACTTGAACGGCCAGGTTATGGGAGAACTTACCGCTCAAGCCCCACCGTTTTGTCTTTGATGAACACCGAAAAATGAACAGGATGTGTGCAAGAATTGGCCCTAGTGTTTAAAAACATAATGATATTTAAAATAAAAAAGTATATGCACGTAAACACAGTCAGGAGAGCCATCAGGACTCATTCAATACACTAATTTTCCCCCCTACCCCATCCCAAGTCCCAAACATCAACCGTCCCTTTACCAAGTGCTAAGTGCCCTACTGAAAAGCATTTTGTAGTTACATTTGTAATTACATTTGTAATTACACTTGTCAAGCCATTTGTAATTCCACTTGGAATTACACATGGGGTTTTAGAATGGAAATTCCAAATGGAATGCCAAGTGTAATTCCAAGTGGAATTACAAATAACGGTTGTAGATTAATTTTTTTTTCTTTTTTAAATAGTTTATAATAGAATCGTGCACAGCGTAATGGCCATTACAGGTATTATCATCCGTATAGTAACACCAAAACAGGGCGATGAAAGTATTTTTTCACGAACTTAGAGAAAATAGAATTTTCAATTTTTTCTAAGGTTTTCTCAAAATGAACTGAATCCCCCTGTTTTGGTGTTACTATACTGATGGTCACACCAAATAAGGCCATTACGCTGCGTACGATTCTATTTTAAACTATTTTAAAAAGAAAAAAAATTCATCTCTAATTGTTATTTGTAATTCTACTTGGAATAACACTTGGCATTCCACTTGGAATTTCCATTCTAAAATCCTATATGTTATTCCAAGTGGAATTCCAAGTAGCACTACAAATGGCTTGACAAGTGTAATTACAAATGTAATTACAAATGTAATTACAAAATATTTTTCAGAAGGGTGCCCATGGGGATTCCAAAAGGTCACGTGACTCTCGCGATATATATAGTCACTTGGGGGAAAAGTAAGACAGGCCCCAGGGTGACCAGATCCGGCGATTTATCGCCAGATTGGCGATTTTCGACCAACTCTGGCGACAAAATTTTTATATTTGGCGCTTGGCGATTTTTTTGGCGATTTTAGTAAATTAAGCAAACATATGAACATAATTTTTATTTACTTAGAGGCCAGGCCCTAACTCAAAGTTTTCCCCACAATCATCTAGGGATAGGGATTAGGGATGACTCTTGAGTACTTGTTGGTACGGTAGATTCTGGACACTTGGGTATGCGCGCTGCCATCTACAGTATTAGTAAGAAACGAGGAACAATATGCATCGTTTACTGGTTAACGTCAATACGTCATAATTATGTAAGATGACCAAAGGACTATGACAGAGATTAGTAGAGAGATTGCTGACTGCAATGCTACGGCGCGAGTTCACTTTTGGCCACTGTTTCGAGCGCCCCGTCGCGGCCAAGCGGTCGAACCAGNGGCCATACATGAAAATTAATTAAGTACCTTGAATTTGGTCACTTTTCCAACTTTAGTTTAAGTACAAAATCAATCGATAATATTTGGGGTATAACAATTTTTGCTTCAGTAAAAATTGAAATCACAGCATCGAAACACTTGAATTATAAGTATTTAATGATGTTGAAAATTGACTGTAGTGGACTGTATTGCGGTTGTGAATAGATGCTCTTCGTGCACTCGAAAGCACACGAAGAAGCAGCAAAAATATGGAGGAAGACTGTGATGTAATAAAACTGTTGGAACTGTTTATTAACAGACTATTTTACAGGTTGGAAAACGCGGTCTACATGTATATGCAAGGCGTCGAGTCTCGAGCCTCCTTACATATAGTAAGCGAGTACTGTGAGTTGCTTTAGCTGTACGCGCCGAAAGCAGACTGACTCATTAGGCTGCTTCGCGGAGCAGTGCGCGAACAGATATGTATTTGTTAGCATATATGTGTACTGCTACGCAGAGCAGTGGCTCGTGTGAAACTAAAATATTGGAAAATAATAGAAAGAGAAAGATAACTTAAGAAAAGATAAAAATTGTCTGTAACATGGGTGAAAGTCTTTGTTTACATTTGCAGTGTGACTGCTCGCAGAGAAATAAAGATGTACAAGTCAAGGTGAATTTTTAAGAATAGGTTTAATGTATAAACGCGGACTAAATTCACTTCAATCCTGAACAAATGATATCACCTCAAAAATAATTGTATACCTTTACAATTCAGGACACTGACACGTCTCACGATCAATGTAGACAATGATGAGTGAAAACAAGACATTAATCTAAGGAACCTACCTGTACGTATTTTATGTCATGTTTGAAAAACTATTACGTTACAACGACCGTAAATATTCTAATATGGGCTTCCGAATCTTCCGAACCAGCTGGTGATTGGAACGGTGCCAACAGTTGCCTGTCACAACAAGTATGCCGCGGCGGTGTGAGGTACCCAAGGGTGTATTCCGTTATTGTATCGAGACTCGCGAAATCAAATGGAAAGTTCCGTATGCTCGCAGAAACTAAAAGGAAGCGCTCCAAAACCACAATTGCAAAATTTTTTGTGGCACCACCGGCCATCTCGCGTTAAAACTGATTCTTTTACGTACAAAACGCATGTTTAATGCAGCGCCAACGAAACTCAAGCAATCGTAGGTTTTGGAACACTCCTTCTTAGTTAGGCGAGAAAATATTGGAACGTTCCGTTTTGTTTTGAAAATCTCGAGACAACAGTGGACTCCTGAATGGAGTACACCATTAAAGCGGTTCTGGAAACCCATCGTGCATCGCACCAACTATTCCTAACCAGTTTAGTGGAATAAATTTTTTTTTTCCCAAAAAATAATATTTTTTCTAAAATTACATAAACTTCAGTTTTTGTGTTTACGCCTACTTTTTTTTAATTTATTTCCAAAAACAGTATTTATTGATTCGTTGTCGCAAATAATCGTGCTTTAATTTTTTTAAGTACGTACAAAATACCAAGCAATCCAAAGGACAAAAAAGTTGTGACTGATTTAATTGTTCATTACATAATAACAATTTGCAAAAGTACTTTTCAGGATAAGCAGTCTGCACTTTTATTAATTAATCAATTAGCTTTAATCAGATGTAATTAGCCTTCAAAAACTAAGTACGCTTTCTTTACTGCACTTTCGATTTTTAAACTAAATTTTTCAAAACATGAGTATCGAATCCCGAGAAACACAATAGGCATGACTCCTTACTTTTTATTTTGATCATGTGATCATGTACATATTAAGTAGTAAATTACTAATAACTATAAAATATTGTTTGTCTACGCTCTTATGCATTGAATAAATTTCACTAATCATCTTGCAAGTAGCTCATCCTTTGTAATCTAATAGGCATTTTCCGCACAAATCCTTGAGACTTAATTACCACTCAATGCAGTTCATGTGAAGTTCGAATTGATGAATTAATTATGCAATAGTACAAGTATGAAAAAAAACGATTACCTGGAGTACAATTCACTCTCATATCGTTTTTATAGATTCGATATATGTAAATATATACAATGTATTATAAGAAATTAAATATACTATGTAAATAATTACAATTATAAATTAAAAATTAAAAGTATTTTCCGTATCGTTTTTAATCATTGACGATTGGTGAACACAACTTTACTGCATATTATTATTATTATTATTATTATTATTGTTATTATTATTTTTGTTGTAAATACGTAACTATTTACTTCATTACATTTTATAGTATTTCTTACACACAGGAAAAAGGTACAGTAACTTTTACTGCAAAAGCAACGATAAAAATGAGACTGTAAATTTCAACTACTATTTATACTATAATGTTTGGTCAATTTTATCGTAGCTCTACGATAATATTTTATTTATAGTACCATTCATCCTGATTTACTTTAATTTTTACCGTGAAACTACGGTAAACTTTCTCGTGATTGAACAAACAGGGCTGACAATCTTCTTTACCACTACTTAACTCGAAATCAACGTATAATAATTAAGTATCTGTACTGCCGATCACTCATATAACATTTTTTTCTAATCAAGGGAAACGTTACTGTAGTATATCGGTAAAAATTAAAGTAAATCAGGATGAGTTGTACAGTAAATAAAATATTATCGTCAAGCTACGGTTAAATTAACCAAGCATTAGGGAAAAAATTGTAGTTACATTTTTCAGTCTTAACTTCACCATTGCTTTTACCGAGGCTTCACTGAAGCTTTTCTTGAGTGTATCATCATATTGGAGTCACTCTACTCTTTTCCTTCGTCTACTATACAACCAAAAATTGTACTAAAATTATAGCATTGATTAAAATAAAAAAAAACGATTATGAAATTTGACGTCAAATATCAGATTAATAGCTATAGTCAGTTAATACACACATAAACAAGCCCATTTCTTTCTTTTTGGATATTGACTACTTAGAATACATGTAATTAAACGGTTGACTAAGATTCCGGATAAGAATCTTATTGAGTTTTTCTGAGTATTGACTGCTTGTGATTGAAGCGAATTAATGAAGAAACAAAAAGTGCAGACAGTCAAATCTTTTATGTTCCTTCTAGTTGACTACTTATGCTGTAATGTACTATTGAAAATTGTTATTGTGCAATGAAATATCTAATCAGTCATAAGTTTTCTATTCTTCGGATTATTAGGTTATGCACGTGTACTTAAAAATAAAAAAAACAATTATTTGCTGCTGTAAGTAAACGAAGATTCTTCCACCAAAGTTTTATGTATTACATTTTATCTTTACTGTTTTCTTAAAGGAAATAAAAAAACATTTCGCGTAACAGCAGACAAAAACCGAATTTTTTTTTTTGTAATACAACAAAAAAAACCGCGTTTACTGAAAAAATAGTAGTTTTTGTCACATATGTGCATCTCTCTAGGGTAGTCTCTGGGCCCGAGAGCATTCGTAAAGCAACACCTGAGGAAATGTTGGGACCACCCTGGCCGTATGTACATTTGGGCCTAACACTTTTTCTACTAAGGGCGCAGCAGCCCCTCAAAAACGCCCGAAGTAGGAAAAATTAATTGCTTATCCTCTAAAATGATTGGAAATCGATACTAAGTTCGAATATGAATACAAAAAAAATAAGAGAAAATAAAAATTCCTGGACGAGAATCGAATACCCGACCTACGGCGGGAGAGATGTTTTTAGACAGCTCAGCTATTATCCACCTCGACAGATACAGTTTAGTTGTTAAACTTATAGTGTTAGGTAGTGGGAGGTGCTTAGGTGATTGGTAGAGTAGGGGGCTGTCTCACTTCTGCCAATCAGAGAGGGAAAGAGAATTATTTGCTACTCAGAAAAATCTAGGAAAGTTAAACAAAAGTTAGATTTGTGACTAATATAACTATGTAATTTTCAATAAACTACCTGAAAATATAAGTACATGCGTGCTATGTAATTTCGTAAGTAACCCCATTTAAAAAAAAAAATTTAATTAATTTTATACGAAAATGAATCGACCAAATATTTATGCATTAATAAATTTATTGTTTCTACAGAAAATTAAATTAGTTTAGAATTTTGGAGCACTTCCTTGTCTAGGCGCACTTTAGCTACATTGTGTTGAAAACACCCCTACGTCAATTATGGCCAAAACAATTTTTTTACAAGTAGCATGAGATTCTTGATAATATAACTGTGCATAAATTAGAACACAACATCATTCAACTCTCAATCTGTGGCTAGATTTGGCCAAATGCGTTGAGTTAGTCGATTTGGCTTGGCAGCTTGATTCTTCTCCAACTGATTCCAAGTACTAGCTCTTTGACTAAGACCTTTGCTCTGTTTTATGAGTATCTCAGAAAATTTGTAACAATTGATATAAATCAATAGTATAAACATTAGTACTGTATCAAAAAAATTTTTTTTCAAATTGTTTTGTTTATCTAAAGTGAGATAAAATGTACTAAAATATTTTTGTAAGTGTGTCATGAGATGAAGCTTGATCATTGATTTTGTGAAAAGTTGAAACTAGTCAAGCGGAGGTAAATTTGAAAAATAATATTTAATTAAATAAATAGACAGTTATTTTAATTTGTACGTTGATAAAGATTGAAACAGAACGTAATACAAAGTTAGTGATACAAAATAGTAAAAATAAATACGTTTCAAAAAATTTACATGAGTTTCCTGTAGGCTTCAAGGGCTAAAATAAAATAATTGAAATATTTTTAATAAAATGACAGGGAGCTTACATCAGGCGCAGTGCTTCAGTTAATATATATAATACATTTTAAGTAAGACTCGATTTATTTTGCTATTAACCAAGATTGGTTTTTTAACATATTCCTTATCTCTAAAATTGATGACATTCGTTCTTCTAAAGTATTCAAATTCAAAAGCGGATTGCTTGGGACATATGATCGACTTCCTAAATCACTGTATTTGAAGGGTGATTAATTAAAAGTCTTGAACCTTAATACTATACGTAGCCTCTTATATATCTAAAGACTTTCATCTGCTACAGGCACGTAAACTAAAAAAAATTGTTTTTCTAAAATTATACAAGAATTGGCGTAATTTTAGGTTCTCATGGGAATTCCCTCAGTCAGAAAGTTTTATTTTCAGAAAATCAGTGTCAGTGACTTACAAATATTTCATTCCTTACAGATACGGTGAGAACTATGATCTAAATTAAATAGAAGTGCGCCTTTATCTTCTTATCTTAATCGAAATACAATGTGCTGAAAGAGCGCGCGGTGGCTCAGTCAGCTAGGTCGTGGATTGGCACGCGGGAGACCGTGGTTCGATTCCCGGCCATAGTGCAACTTTTTCGGGCAAGTACCTCTGTGATTTTCCACATGTGCTTTTTCACCACGCAATGCTCCTCGAGGAGGGTTTAGGCGACCTCCTCGCAGCAAAAATTGCCTAATTTCCCCCTACCCCCCCTCCCAGTAATGGGAGGCCTCCCATCCCTCATCCCTTCCTTCTTCCAAGTGCTAAGTGCCCATAGTAGTGCCCTTATTAAAGGAGCCGGACGTAGAGCACTATAATATAAAAAAAAAAAAAAAAAAAACAATGTGCTGAAAAATTCAAGTTTTAGGGAGCTTTAAAAAATCAAGTAGCAAGTGAAGGCTAAACTAACTTTTTCTTTATTAATCAAAAAAATTGAGTAGCATTTATATTATAAAATTTACCGCAGCAGAATCGATTATTATCAATATTGCACTTAATTATTTATACACTTATTATTATATTTTTGATCTTAACTCAACTGATTTCAATTCAAATTCTCTCCTGAACAAAAATGCGACGTTAAAAGTGTCTATGTAACCTAATTTACTGCGCCAAAGGCTAGGGAAAAAACTTTTTTTTGTGTTAAATTTAATCAAGATGTGTAAATTAAGTATATTACAAGAAATATCAAAGTAGTATCATTTAAAAACCATCAAATATTAATGTATTAGTTGACTTATGTTCAGGAAATTATGTCGGTGGAGGTTTCAGCTTCCTTTCAAGCAAGCTAGAGGCGTCAGTTATGACCTCATAATAAATCTGCAATTTCAGTTTCAGTACAACAAATAAGTGGTAAATGAAAGGAAAAGCAGACAGCTTTTAAAGGCGCAATATTATAATTATTTCGCAGTACGTTGTCAGGATCCCAAGATCACACCAGTGGCAGTGCTAGCTTGACATCAAGCTGGCACACCTTTGATTTTCTAGATTTCTGGTGGAACGGAAAATTTAGTTTTAACGTCACAAATTTGCGGCAAATTAGTGGCAAATTATCCTGTTGAAATTGTATTACCAAATTGTCAGGATCCCGAGATAACACCAATGTTGGTGCTATCTTAAGCTGACATGCAACCGATTTTCCGGCTTTTGAGTGCAGCGGTGAAATTGGCAGTTAGCTCATGGTTTTGCGACAAATTAGTGTCAAATTATCCCTTTAAAATGATTTCCCTAAGTCATGAGAAAGCCAAGATAACATCAGTGGCGGCGCTATCTTGATATCAAGCTGACGCGTAATCGATTCCCCGGCTTCTAGGTGCAGGAGTAAAATTGGCAGCTAGCTAACAGTTCAGCGACAAATCCCGTTATTGTTATGTCCCTAAGTTGTCAGGATCCTGAAATAACACCAGTTTGCGGTGCTAGCTTGATATCAAGCTGGCACGCCTTTAATTTTTTAGATTCCTGGTGGAGCGGCAAATTTAGTTTTAATGTCACAAATTAGCGGAAAATTATCCCGTTTGAATTGTATTTTCGAATTGTCAGGATCTCGAGATGACACTAGTGGCGGTGCTATCTTGATATCAAGCTGACATGCAACTGTTTTTCCGGCTTCTGGGTGCAGTGGTAAAATCGGCAGTTAGCTAACGGTTCAGCAGCAAATTGGCGGCAAATTGTCCCGTTGGAATTGTATTCCCAAATTGTCAGGATCCAGAGATAACACGAGTGTTGGTGCTATCTTGATATCAAGGCATATTATACCGTTGGAATTGTATTCCATATTATTACCCAAGTTGATAGGATCTCAAGGTTACACCAGTAGTGGTACTAACTTGGTATCAAGCTGGCACATCTTCGATTTTCTAGCTTCCTTGTGGAGCGGAAAATTTAGTTTTAGCATCACAAATGAGCGACAAATTAGCAGTAAATTATACATTAAGTACCGTGGTGGCCTGCTGACTTGGTTGTCATAGCTTGATATAGGTCTGTTATCAGAACAGATTATATTACAACAGCAAGCCATGCAGAACAACCCTGAGTTTGGGCAGCTACAGCAGCCTCCTCAGTGGTTTAAAGGCACGGTATCGTCTCAGAGGAGGTATTTTTCAGGCCCTCTGTCCCGACTACTGATAAGTGATTGGTTGTCCGGGTAACGACCCGAAGACGAAGCACGCAGAGACTCCAAGGGTGAGCGTTAATCTACCTGCATAGCCAGCTCTCCATCATCATGAATAATATTGTGTAATGGCAAGAAGTATTACTACTGGTTCTTTTTAGGGCCATCATAAGTGCTCACATCCCCTACTTAACCATCGATCTAATCGGTTTTTTTGGGCCACTTAACGTTAAACTACTTTTCCAACAAATCCATGCTTACTACTATTTCTGATAACGATTCGTCGCCCAAATGTCCATATACTACCGGCCACTGTTAAAGCAAGTCAGTCATTCACTGGCAGATGTCACGAGCGAAGTTGTTCGTCGCTAGGCTGGGAACCCCGGTGACTGACGACCATACATCACGTAACTCTCTCGACTCTATAAGAATTTAACCAGGAATTACCGATGCTCTCCGATGTCTACGCTTGGCGAACCTAACAGCTATGAAGGAAAAATAAATTTTAGCTAACGGGACAGTTTCCAACGAGTAAGCACCACGAACCAATCTCCCTACTTTAGATTATCAAAACAACTGAGCTCTGCAAAAAACGAAGGTGTTTCAGATACCAACGTCTCCTAATGTTACGCCGGAAGAGCTCTACAACTAGTTCTAGCGCTTTAGACGTAGTTTTCCTCACGATCAGTCTGGTGCTTCAACAGCAGGCCAGAGAAGATCACCCTGAGGAATCCAGGCAGTCATGTTTGCTGGAAACCAGAAAGAGTTTAACTTACCGGTCCTTTTTAGGGAATCGGACGTCAATTTACCTTGCCAACAAATACATTGCAACCTAACTAAGTTAACAATAAACGGCCCCTAGAGCTCACAAAAGTATTAACCATGTCTATAGTCACAAAAGAGCGAATTGGCAGGATAACTTCAAATGCTTCAAATGTTTAAGATTTTTGGGGTCAAGAAACTGACGCAGAACATTCATCGAGATCGAACTGTTAGCGTGAAATTCGACAAGTAAAGAATCCATCATGTGAGAGACCAGATTTTTATTATAATCCTGACAGTAATCATTTAAATCTTCCAGATTTATAAATAGGTAGAATTATGTGTGCTTGTATTTATTGTGTCAATAACAAATCGAAAGATTAAGTTCTTGGACTTTGTTGCTCTGATAAAAAAGTTGTAAGATAAGAAAAAATATTTTTTCAATTATATATTTTTTGTCAGTTTTAAATGCTTATAGTCTTAATAAATAGGCTTTTTTATTTATTATAAGGTGAGGAAGTGCAAATCATTGGCCCTGTTCTTATGGCATCAGGAACGCATACTGTACTTCTCAGCATAATTATATTTTTTTCACTTTTTACAGCTTATTATTTGACAAAATAAATCGCATGGATTCAGAGTACATCTGTTTTTTAAAAGAAGATCTTTGTTTTGAGAAGTGTTAAAAATACGTGTTAAATTTTTAACTGCAAACGTTTTACATTACTTGTCAACACACTTCGGTGTTCTATTCAGTGAATCTTGGGCGAAGCCGCGCCGGGGGGGGGGGGGCCTAGTTATTAATACAATATCAAATTACTTGTCAGAGCAAATGGCGGTTTTAAAATTTGACATCACAATATTCGTTCCATAATGTGTCAAATTAGGAGAAAATCAACCTATATTGGGTGTATGTACATAGAATTTCACAGGGATCACCCATGAATTGTGCGTTTAAAAAGCCCCATTCTCTCAGATTAAAATCATAAATGAAAATTTACAGATTATTATTTCACGATTGTGACGCTAGTAATAAATATATTTTTTTACGAAAACATAATTACACAATTTTAGTGCAAAGTTTCTGATGTTAAAAAAGTTACCAATCACCTAATACTTACACATATGGTATAGCTTAGTGCTCCGACAGTACCTTGTTTTTAGTCCATCAAGTGTCTCTAGCCTTTGGCATTGAAAGCATTACTATTATGTCTCTGTTGCTAGTAGTTACTTGTGTCAATAGCTTAGAATGGTTGATGGTAATCATCACGGCTCTTGATTCTCGTACATCACAGCTCTTCTGGAATAGCAGACACGATATTATGTTATTTCATGAGCATTATAATCTCATTTTTCTTACGTTCATACAAAATTTACTTACAATAATCCGAAACAATACAATCTAATAAAAATATTCTTTCTGTGGTTGGCTAAGATAATGAAAAATGAACATTCCAATGCATCACATAATAATGACACTAAAGTTTGGAACGTTCCGTGAATAAAATTCGAAAATTAAATTAATTATTCTGAAACAAAGCAACTTTGTTAGCAAATAGCTAAAAGTAGTATTCAAGACTGCCAATATAAGTCGGAAAACATTTAATTTTTCATCATAATACCCTAACCCGAAATTCTTATATGTACCTTTACTAGTTTTCGTACTCGCTCCGGCTTCTGGTTTTCATAACTAATCAACTAGATCGAAGGTCCTTCTAAAAACGATATACATTGTTTATTAGTACATAAACAATGAATCAAAATCAAAATATCCCAGAAAAAACGAAGGGGCGGGTCATTTTTCAGTGATCTTCCACCACTCGTTTACAGCAAAGGCATCTCATTTCTGACTTCTGGCTCTTACAGCCCAAAGACGAGATAAAAGGCCCCACTGAAAATGGTACACATTGTTTATTATTATAAAAACAATATGTCAAAATCAAAATATCCCAGAAAAAACGAAGGGGCGGTTCAATTTACAGTGATTTGTGGAAGATAGCTGTAAAATGACCCGCCGTTTCGTTTTCTCTGTGATTTTTTAATTTTAATATTTTGTTAATATATTTATAAAAAATGTATATTATTTTAAGTGGGGCCATCTTTCTGATTTTTTTTGGTATTAGAGCCAGAAGTTGGAACTTGGGTCGTTTTTCTTGTAGAAAATCGCTGTCAAATGACCCGACCGATTGTTTTCCCTAGGATATTTGGGTCTTGATGTATTGTTTATATAATAATAATAAACAATGTGTATTATTTTTAGTGGGGCCTTCAATCTGATTTCTTAGCTACATGAGCCAGAAGTCGGAATTTAAGTGCTGTGGCCTCAAGAAAGTGGTGGAAAGTCGATGTATAATGCCCTACCCTCTTGTTTTTCTGGGATATTGTGATTTTGATGTATTGTTTAAATGATAATGAATAATGTGTATCATTTTCAGTGAGGCCTTTGATCTGGTTTTTTAGCTATGAAAACCAGAAGTCTGAACGAGTACGATAGCTTGCATATGTACGAGTGAGAATGTTAGGTTCGAGTATTATCATAGAAAATTAAATGTTTTTCAACTTATATGTGATATTGGCAGTCTTAAATATACCTTTTAGTTATTTTCTAATAAATTTTCTTTGTTTTATTATGTTTAATTCAATTTATAAGTTTCGTTCCTGGAGCTTTCTGAACATCAGTGTCATACACAATAATAACAAATCGTACTGTATTTCAAAGTATATTTTGTTTTCTTTTCGAAGAAGAATACAAAGAGATACTCTTAAAACTTTATGAGTACTAATCAACAACTATGCAAGAGTGTTTATTCATAGTTTGCTATTTTGTATTGCAAACTCACATTTTACTCTATTAAATTATTACTGCATTATGATATCAGTTTTTTCTTGAATTTTTCTTACAAAACTCAAAAACATTGTATTAATTTCTTGTGTCATCATTAGAATATTGATTTTTAATTGTCTTGAGATCCCATCCAACTACAAAATTAAATGATTCATTGAATTTTATTATTTTAGATTATTCTAAGTAAATTTATATTGTTGACACTGTGTTATGTTATAAAAGTAACTAACATGAAATTCTAATGCTCTAAGAATTACATAATATCGCAACTGATATAACAGAGAAGCTGTGATATAGATTGTTACGTGAAAATTTAATTGTAACACCAAGTCAACGGCCAGCCAATGCAGTCTTATTATTTTGTTTCTCTCATGGGATAGTGGTAGAAGGTTCTCGTGTGTGTCATAAATGTAGTAGTTCTTTTACTTTCGTTTTCTATGCTGCCCAAGCTTAACTGCTTATACACACGCACACACGAGTGATCTCCTTGACCCACGGCTCTCAATGCGATGGCGTCTCACTCTATTCTATCTTCGCCTATGGACCGGTGTCTAAGCAACACCACCTGTAAAACCTGGCTTCTGCTGCCCAAAGGCAAAATTTTTTTCCACGTACATTGAGCTATTCAGTGTGTGCTCTCTCTCTCTCTCTACATAACGGGAAAATTTGTACTGTTGAAGCTCGTACATTCACTGAACTACACAGTTCAATGCGATAAAGCTTTCACAGTCCAATTTTTGTGTCCATACACAATGCATGCGCTACGCTGTAAGCGCTCAAAGAGAGAGGGCGAACGAGTCCAAGGCTTTGGACTCACATGACAATCCTGGTGGCAAACGGCCTAACTGTACATATATATACATATATAGACAGAGAATGAGATGTGCAGACATGTACGTAACTTCGTGTATAATAACTATATTTGTGTATGTGATACCTTCGTACATAGTGACGTGTATGCCTAAAAATTAGAATCTTTTTAATGTTAAGATCATGAATAACAATTAGTTTAAAGCAAATAACACATAATTTTTTTTAATTTAGTTATTTTGTATACAAAGTTATTATTTCTATAAACTGAAAACTAAGTTAATAGTTCATTCACATATAACTTATGCACTAACACGTATAAACTACTTAATAAAAAACATTTACAAGGTATACAACGTGTAAATAGTTAATACGGCAGCAGCTAATGCGAGCTCACGCTCTACCTCAACCCCCTCAACCCCCTCACTTCCAGTGTTAGAATTGAATAAGAAAAATGGAAAACTTTCTCATTTTTTTTAAAATTTATTTATTTATTTTTTTTATTAAAATCTCTTAGCGAAAAGTAACTTCATCAAAAATTTTACTAAAAATAATAAGAAGAATAAGACCATTTATTAAAAATAACAATAACAATAAGCAAAAATGTACTAATATTGATTTTTTTTTTTCATAAGTACATACATAGCAAATATATGGGTACAATAAATAGAAGGACGTATATGCCGTAGTATTTTTCTTTAAACAAACTTTTTAAAAATTGTGCTTAGTAAGATCGATTACGGATGACTTCCATAATTGTTATTATTATAGTTTGTTAGTATATATCAGTGCCCTCCGGTGAATTTGGAAATTCAAAGTGATCAGTGATCCGTTGGGGGCGAAATGTGAAAAAATAAATAAATACTAGTAAAGTGTATTTAAATTTTCTTGCGTTGATTTATTAATGCGCAACGTTTCGCTGACAATATGCGTCAGCCTCATCAGGCGCAGGTACGCGAGAATTCGTAAGTTTGGTTGACTTACTCGTCACCTGTCGTGCTATCGACTGACAATGTTAGTATTATATTACTATATGTATTTTTAATCATTAAATATATATGTGTATTATGTGGCATATTCATCTGTATGAAATGGAAAAATTTATAAACTAATATAAGAATAATCATGACAGAAAAATGAATTTCAAAGGAATAATGAGTCTATGATAACCTACGCTAACAGAATCAGAGACATACAAAAGCAAATTTTAGAAGCTCAGAGGCTAAGGGTTGGAGCAGCCCCACCTGCAGCATTCGCTGTAGCTCTTCAGCAAAGTACTACAAGGAGTTTTAGGAACGGACTCAAATCCGAAATTGAGACCAAGCTAAGCACTGTTGCCAACGAAGAAATAAATGACGTACTAACGAGAGCTATTCGAGCAGAGAAAATACTCGAAGTACAACGAGCCTTACGCAATCAGGGAAGAAAACAAGAGCCGCGTACAGAGAAAAAACGATATACTTTTCATTGCAATTTATGCTAATCAAGTGAGCACATCGGAGAGGATTGTGTACTGAAAATTATCTGCCAATTGTGTAAGAAGAGAGGTCATATGGCAGACAAATGTAACACAACAAATCAAAACACTACCGAAAAATGTAGAATCTGTCGACTTACTAATCACACCAAAGAACAATGTAGATTTGAATAATTAAGTTGTCAGATATGCGGAAAGGTAGGCCATACGGCAAGAGATTGTTTTAGAGCCAATAATCATAACACTCAAATCGTATGCGAATTATGTAATGCCTTAAATCATACTGCCATAAATTGCACCAATTTATCTAGAACGTCGTTATTTTACAATATTTGCAACAAACAAAATAAAAAGCAACAACTGCTATCTTGCTACAACAGTTTGTCAAATGTGTGACTAACTGGGGCACGTAGCTGGAAATGCACGCAACTTCAAATGCAAGCCAAGAACTCGCTGCACTGTCAACTGTGCAATAAAAATGGTCACACTGCCGCTATCTGCAAGGTATGCACATATTGTAAAAATCCAGGCCATACGATACAAGAATGTAGAAAGAAACCATCAAACTAGGAGGTATTTATGTAATTTTTCAAGTAATCAATAACGACTCTAAATTACCATTCAAAGGCATTCTCGGCTCAGATTTTCTTACAAAATTTAAGTCTAGACTCAATTTTTCGAATAAAATAATGGTGATAAATGAGGAAAAAATTCCCCTTGCGGTAAGAGACACAGATCTATAATTAAAAACTCAACAAGAGTCTGGACTTAGATTTAGCGATTCGAAAGAATCAACGAGTGCTGAGATTGATACGTGCGAATCCTAAGCAGAATCGCTCTCAGAGATAAAAAAAGGAGGATATTGAAGAACGGAACTGTAATCAACGAATTTTCTAGCCTTAGTGAAAGAGAAACATACGTAAACTCAATATATGAAACTTTTTATAAACTCGATATACCAAGCAAATCAGTGAATGTATATTTTATACAAAAAGGTAACAACAAACCTGTACACCCTATCTCTGGATCAAGAACGACTCAACTAAAAAAAGTAATGGATTTAAGTAACCTAAGTGAACCAGAAAGAGAACAAGCCCATGAATTGCTCGAGCGATAGAACGAAAGGTTTTACTTAGAAGGAGACGAGCTCATGGCCACTAATGTAGGTACGCATCGCATACCAACAAAAGACGACCTTCCTGTAATTACTAAGCAATACTTACTTCCCCATGCCTTAAGGAACGAAGTCGAGTGCCAAGTACAGGAACTGCTTGAAAGTGGCATTATACAACGGTTGCGATCTGGCTATAACATCGCTCTTTGGATCGTTCCGAAGAAAAGTCCTGAGGGAAAGCCTAAATGGCGTGTAGTTCTTGATTTTAGGCCTTAAAATAAAAAAACAATACCGATGAGTTTTCCGCTCCCCAACATAACTGGTATATTAAATCAGGTAGGAAACTCTAAATATTACACTATCATAGATTGCAAATCAGGCTTCCATCAGATTTTAGTACACCCCGATGACATACATAAAACGGCGTTTTTTACTCCAAACGAACATTACGAATTCGCCAGAATTCCGTTTGGCTTAAGAAGTTCCGTGGTAGAATATCAGTCGGCTGTCACGAACTCTCAAAGGATTAATCGGCAAAGGCACTTTATACATGGACGATATTGTCATTTACGCAAAAACACTGGACGAACACGAGCGATTTATCGATCTTATAATAGAAAGATTGAAAAACGCAAGTTGGAAACTGGAGCCTAGTAAATGCAAGCTGATGCAATAAGAGGTAAATTATTTAAGTTATATAATAATTAAGAAGGGGCTAAGCCCTGACCCGAAAAAAATTGACACAGTAAAGTTATACCCTCGTCTGAAAAACATAAATAACGTAAGGCAATTTCTAGGATTCGCAGGATATTACCGGCGTTTTATTAAGGATTTTGCCAAAAAGGCTAAACCCTTAAGCAAATTGCTCTAGGGTAACGAAAATTTTCATTGGAAAAATAATCAAGAGAAGGCCTTTCAAGAGCTAAAGGACGCATTGTGTACGGCACCGCTCTTACAATTTCCTGACACGAGTCAGCCATTTCTTATAACAACAGATGCCTTAGGCTACGCTATAGAGGGCATTCTGTCGCAAGGAAAAATCAGAAACGACTTACCCATTATGTACACTTCCCGCTTATTGAGAGGACCCGAGCTTAGATATGATATGTATCAGAAGGAAGCACTAGCGATTCTACACTCTGTGCAAACTTTTCGCCCATACATATACTGTCGAAGATTTACTATAGTCACGGATCACCAACCACTTGTATGGATTTCAACGGCAGACCTTAATACACGAGTGCAGAAATGGCGATTCAAATTATCCGAATATGATGACGAAATAATTTACCGCCTGAGTAGATTGAATCTGCCTGCAAACGCATTATCACGGAATCCAGTAGTAACAAAACAAGTAAATGTGTAAACCAGAAGACAAAAAGCCTTGCAGAATCTCGAAAAAGGGATAATAGAAGAAAGCGAAGGTACTAAGGACGTAGAACCCAAATTAGTTGAAAAATCATGTGCTAGCGAGCAGCAAAATTGCCTTAAAAAGAACTTGGCTAGAGTTCTACCAGAATTATCAGATGATACTGAACAAAGGTACTCAAAAGGAAAAATCACGAAGAAACGAGGCTGAACAAGGACAAAACGAAAAACAGTAATAAAAATAAGGAAATCACTGACCAACAATGGTTATAGCAAGGAAAGGTCAAGAAAAAATTAAACAATCTCACGGATCCAAAATCGTCTGACGATACCATCGATCAAGAAACCGAAGCTGAAGATCTTAACCTTGAGAATAATAAGCCACTACCTAGGAAAAACTCCTCTACCGCTGGTGACGAAATACGCAACACCGTACACAGTGTTAGCAATATCGTCGAAACAAAGGATTTATTGGAGCATAGATTAGATAATGTAATATATTTTATCGACACAACAGGTGCCCGATTAGACGAGGGTGCGCGTAGATTATTTAAAGCTAATAAAATACCAGCTAATCAACAATTAGAAGTAGAAGACATTAAAATTAAGAAATCAACAAATAAAAAATATCAATTAGCTCTCTGTATTACAGATAAAGAGCAAATATCGCAAATTATAATAATTAACTAGATGCAAGAATCCTTCAAAAAATTGCGACTTATGTTGACAGTAAGAAACTTAACTACCATACGTATATCTAAAAATATAAACATATGTAATTGAGATTGGGCAGAAATATACAGTATGCTCAAAGGTACCTTTGATAATAGTAATATCAAAATCGTAGTATGCAAAAAATCTCTTAAATATGTAGAAGACACCGACGGAGATAAAATTTTTTACAAGGTTCATAAATCACCCGTTGAAGGACACAGAGGTGTCTCCAAAGCTTTCGGCTGCATACGCCAAGAATACTACTGGGGAGGACTAAAGTATGATATACAACGATGTACTCAGCAATATCTAGAAGGCCAATTTAAAAAATTAGTAAGATTAAAAACTAAGCGGTTAATGCTAACAACAGACACGCCTGGTACCGTATTTGAGAAGGTTGCACTCGATATTGTCAGACGCCTACCTAAAACTAGAGAAAAAAATGAGTATATTTTAACGATGCAAGATCAGCTGTCTAAATTTTGTATTTCAGTACCGTTAAAGAATGTAACATCTTCCACGATTGCCGACAAGTTTATACGACGATTTATCTACATTTTTGGAGCGCCCTAGGTCATTTTGACTGATCAAAGCAGAAATTTTTTAAGCAACCTAATGAAAATGTTGCAAAACGCTTTAAAATTAAGAAGGTAAAAATAACAGCTTTTTACCTCCAATTAAACGGATCACTGGAAAAATTGCACCATGCACTGGGCGAATATCTCAAGCTATACACTGATAGCGAAAGTGATTGGGATGAATGGGTGGAGCTGGCTATTGTTAACTACAATACCTGCATACAAGAAAGCACAAATCATACGCCGTATGAAGTTGTGTTTGGAAGACTTGCAAGGTTACCATCTGTACCACCGACCAACGAGGACCACCTACGTATCAAGATTATATTATTAATTTAGTATCTGAGCTCAATAATATTAGAAAATTAGCGTATGATAACTTTGTTAAAACAAAAATGAAGTTTAAGGAATACTACAATAAAAATATGAACAAAAAATTCTTTAGGGTTGGTGAATACGTCTAATTATTAAAAGGGGTTAAGAAAAGTTAATTTGGGGATTATTTTACCGGGCCTCACAAAATTCTAGAAGTATTAAATAGACATAACGTAAAAATGATGAAACGTTAAAATGAAAAAAGAAAAAGACCATAAAATAGTTCACGTGAATAGGTTAAGAGTATCTAAGATGCTTCCTCCGAACAGAAAGAAAACTAATGTGGACTCTATCGAGTCAAGTGGTGAATAAATTGCCGAGTATGGGCTAATTTTGTACATAAAAGTATTACTCGTTCTTTCCTTAATACTCTTCTACTTTTACTCTTTTCCTACTTATCCTATACCGTGTGATTTCAGACCTTCGAAATTATGATTCTTGGCTTATCACTCTCGATAACAACCCATGTAGCTTACGCCATGGTGGGATTCGATTATGGAGCTCAGAGTATGAACGTAACAACCCTGCAGCTACTAGAAGTGGAACCTTGCGATATTCCTTCAGACACCGTTAATATAACCAAACGTTATATACAATTGTAATAACTAAAGAATTTCGTTGTAACACATGTTGTGCAATGTAACGTAACAATCCAAAAAACTATTAATTATTGCTGTATGCACTTACATAGCTCTATAGTGCATAACGGTGTAGTCAATTTCATCGGTAATATTAATCGTGATGAATGCATGAAAATGTATAGTACTGGCATGTATCAACGTGACCTACTGATCATTAATAGTGTTTCTGTCAATAGATCAACAAGTTCCGCTGCAACCTTTGTAGGTTCTGTAAACTCTGAAGGAACATGCAGCGGAGCACACTACACAGATCGCTACAGGTCATAGAGTAACGTCACCGTATTCGGCGCCCTCCAGGTAAAATTACAAGAGTTTTATGCTCGCATAAATTTGCTTGAAGATAAAATAATACTACCTTCTGAAGTTCGGTGCCTTTTTAGTGCTGGCAACTGTATAGATCAAGATAGAAGCAACACCTATTGGGATGTACTGCCGAGATCATCTTGCGACTTTGAATTATACGACGTTTTATTCGAAGGTATTGTGGACCGACTAGTAGATGTACAGAAATCCACTGGAGAAATAATATATTCGTTCAAGTCAGACGACGTAACCTTTGCGTTAACAGTAAAATAAAGAGATAATATTTGTGGATACAACATAGTCAAAACTGAACACCCAAAACTTCTAATCTTTGAAACAGAAAGAGGCCAATCTTTTGTCACTAAGCTTATAAAAAATCCCGATAATATGGATTCATTGGCACGTATAAACTGCAAATTTATCTACGTAGAAAATTATCTTCGATCACAAGTAAAATTTATATGTAAGGATATCTTACCACAGTGCTGCAGGGTGGAGCGCATTGCGCTGCAAAACGCTTTAGCAATAGCTGATGAATCTCCAGATCAATTTGCTGACAATGTTATAAAGGTGCCCGGATATATGTCCACAATCACTGGCAAAGCCATACGTATCATCGAGTGCATTCCAATAGAAGTAGTATTAACAATAACTGAAGACTGCTACGCTGAACTTCCAGTGAACAACAACGGAAGTTTTACAACTGTAGTTTTAACTAGAAAATAAAAACATTTTACAAAAGAAATATAATAACTGCTTTAACGTTACGTTTAACGTTATGTTTATGTTCATACGGTTGGACGTAGCGCTTAGCTGTAAGAGCTCGAAGAGAGGGGAAAGGCAAGCCCAAGATTTTGGACTTTCTCATGACAATCCTGGAGGCTTGCAGCCTAACGATAAATATTGATGTGGGATCGAACTGAGTTTTCGGCAATGTAAATTCAGACTAGCTCGAAAAAAATATGTTGTAGAGAATCAAACAATTCCAATCAATTGTAATGAAATCTAACAAAAAATATTTGCCGCTAAGGCTTAAAAAAAATGGCAAAATGGTAAAACACGGTTTTTGGCGTCGAAAACAAACAATAAGCCTTAAAATAAAAAAAAATATAGAAGAATGCGTGACAAAACGACGAACAAGATAAGCTTCGGTCGATTTCAATTGGTCCAGTGGTTTCCCCGCAAAATGCAAAAAACCTCGTTTTTTGAGTCACTACTAAAAAATCAATAACTCTCTTCCACATAAACATTAAGAGCTGAAATTTAGTCAAGTTGTAACTTTAGTAGTCCTAAATAGCTACACAAAGTTTCAGCAAAATTGGATATACAGTTTTTGCAAACCGCAGCTCAATGCAAAAAAGGTACTTAGGCAATACGGCCTAAAAAAAGTTGTTTACAACGTAAGATGCAATTTTTTTTGCGGGATCATATTCTTCAATACTCACTCTACAAGTTACCAAAGTATCAGCAATCCTAATAATGTAATCATCGGAGTTGCTTAAAAAAAAAATGATAAACCTAATGGATATTTTTTGCACACGGTGGTAAGGCGCGTGAGAGGCAATGAGCTGCCGTAGCCGCCGATGCATAAACCACGTCCACGCTCTGAAGCCCTCAACTTCGGTGTTTTTGACCGAGTGCGGTCAAACTTCAAGTGCTCTTAAAAAAAAATGATACTTTGGGAACGAATAACCAGTTTCCACATTGTAAGAAAATTTGATACTTTGGTAACTTGTAGAGTAAGTATTAAAGAATATGATCCTGCAAAAAATTGTATGTTACGTTGTGAACAACTTTTTTTAGGCTATATTGCCAAAGTACCTTTTTTTGTATTTAGCTGCGGTTTGCAAAAACTATACATCTGATTTTGCTAAAACTTGGTGTAGCTGTTAAGAACTACTTAAGCTACAACCCTACCAAATTTTAGCTCTTAATGTTTATGTGAAAGAACGTTATTAATTTTTTAATATCGACTCAAACAACGAAGTTTCTTGCATTTTGCGGGGAATCCACTGGATCAATTAGGATCGACTGGAGCTTATTTTATTCGCCTTTTTGCCACGCATACTTAAACATTTTTTATTTTTTCATTTTAAGGCTTATTGTTCGTTTCCGATGCTAGAAATCGTGTTTTGTCATTTTTGTCATTTTTTTTAAGCCTTAGCGGAAAATATTTTTTGTTCGATTTTATTACAATCGATTGGCACTGTTCGATTCTCAACAACACATTTTCTTCGCGCTTGTCTAAATCTTATGAAAAAAAAAACCGATATCTTAGGTAATTTAATTCGATCCCACAATAATGGAGACCGTCCAGTACGTTGTCGTCAGTAGGGAGTCGGTATATATAAATGGAAGCAGCATCAATTTATCTTTTTTATTTATTTATTTTATTTGACTTCATTATTATTATTGTTTCTAATAAAGTAACTGATAATTTAATGAAGTAAAACTTCAATTTTTTTGTAGAATGTTCAGGATTCAACTAATTTTAATTGAGCATAGTGTTTTATTTTATTCAATGTTACTAGCACATCAGTGTTATTTTACTTTTAGTTACATTTTGATTCCAAAGCTAAATTATCGTGCTAAATTTTATAATACGAAAAGACGTCTCCTCACTTAGTTCAAGGAGTCTTTAGTTTTCATTTGCTTGATGATAACATTATGTTGCTGAGATTAACTCATTGATCACCTGTAATTCTTCTTTTATGATTGTTTCTACATTATATTACACTATTACTTATACTATTGATATAAACATTGTATCTTTGCTTATCAGCCCCACTATTACTCAGTATATGCACAACTATATTTACGAACGCTTCGCGCTGTGCTTTCTACTACAGAAAATTTGAGCTGGCCTTCAAAAAAATCGTTTTATGAATACAATAAGCTTCAAACAATATTTCAGTATATTAAGTTAGTCAGTGCATCACAGTTACATAAGCCGCGTTGCCGTGTGTGCAGCTGCAGCTACACATACAAATACTCATATATTTTCGGTTCTCTCTCTTGGTCGCTGTTACTGTCGGTGGATTAGAGGGGAAATAGTGGGGGACACTATTATGTGCAGGGATATTATTTATTTTACTTAAATGTTGTGCTTGTTTAAAACATTAAAATATATTAAATCGATGGGTAATAGTCGTCTCTACACGCTGACATTCTTATTTGTACTGTAACTCTTAAGGTAGTCTATGACCTACTACTTTTCAACTTTGGTTTTTTTTTTGTTTAATTTATGTTATAGATTAAATTTTTTTTTTCGAAATAAATGAATAAATTATATAAAAATATTACTACATCGTTAGTTTTTAAGATAATAAAGTTGCAAGTCTAAAATTTTAACACATGTTACAATAGGACTTTTCGAATACAGGCAAAAAAAGCTACTTAAGTAACTAAGAAAATTTTGAGAAATATACCGTTTAAAAATTTACCATTCGTACTATTTTATACAATTTTAAAACTGTTGGGTCACCAGTATAAATACAAAGTAGTAAATCATTTAACAATTGTTATGTAACTTGTCTGTTGCATACGTAAATGTCTCAAATATTTGACAACAAAGCAGCTGCATATATATAGCCATATGCGAGTGTGTGTATACATCAAATGTATGATGAATATGACGAGTTGATCGACACTGTTGCCATATCTGAGCAGAACGTAATAATAAGCCTATTCTGCATTTAAGCGTTATTCGTGTTTTGAATGCACTAAAGGATGATGCATTGTAGATAGGCCTGTGATTCCATCTGTGATTAAAGTTGGTTATTTGAAATTCATCGTTAGAAATAGTCAACAGCAACTAGTACATATTCTAATAACCTATTATGCGAGACTCAAATGACGAATCTGATTTATCGTTCTGCGTATGAACCAATTTGAATGCTGGTTGCTCCTTATTCCTTGTTGCAGTGTACTTTTTTTTTGTACACATTTTCATTTCACTTCAAAAAATTCATATTTTTTATGAACAACTTCACTTTCATCAAACAAGTTATTATTACTAATTTCGTCTTCCTAAAGCTTGCTGTCAAAGTTTTTATAAATATTTATGTCCTGATCACACGCATTGTTTGGTTTCGCGCCCGAGTGCGACAGCCGAGCGAGGCGCTGCATGCACTTCCGCCACGCTCACGGGCTTCCGCCTTGCCGGGAGCCGCCTCTGCGTTCGGGCACTTGAGCACTGCTCTCCGAGACGACCAGACGCTTGTCCCGCTCACACTCACGACGCCTCTCACGCTGTAATCAACCCGATTGTACAACATCAAATAAAGTGTTTTACCAAACATTGGTCCTTTGAGAGCCGGATTCCTCGGAGATAACCAGCGACCAGCAGCCCAGAGGACAGCCGGTGGTTCCACATTATTTGAAGCAATGTAAGTATAAGTGACAAACAAAGCGCGAACATGGCCGCCGCGGTCGCCATAGTGCCCGCGGCCCGGCACCAGTCGTTCGGCCACGGCAATGTTGAAGCCGTGTCGCCCTGCACGCGTGAAATGTTGTGAGGGACTGCCGCGGCTGACAGAGCTCGCGGTCCAGTCATTTGGCCCAGCCACGGCGGCAAGCAGGCTGTGTCGCTGACGGCCAAAGTTAACGAGTGGTATAGACGTGGCCCGGCTTCATCAAGCCGCCATTGTTGCAATGATCCGCCGACGGCCTCCTTGTCGGCCGTGGCGGCCATCTTGTCCGCTCAAGCGCGTCGCCTGCCGATTCGACTCGAATTGTCGACCCCCCTAACACCGCCAGCTGTGGCTCGGTGGCATATTCCGCTCAAGCGTCGAATACTAATGTTTCAGAATGGACGAAGGCTGGACCGCGCTGTTCGGTGCTCAGACGGCTCTCGCCGAGGTTGTTGGCCGCCTGGCCCGCACCATTCATGAGATGGAGCCAGCCCGCTGGAGCTCGGGCATGGTAGAAGCGAGGTTGGAGTTGCTCGGCGGATATTGGGGCGATTTTCAAGCCAACCATCTCAAGCTCATCGAAGCTCCGCCACCGGAAAAGGCGTCTCGGGTGGTCCAGCTGTACACTGACGTGGAAGCGCACTACCTCGACGCACGGTCTTGCCTCTTCGACGCGAGAGACTCCCTGGCGCCGGCACCTGTCCCTCCCGGGCCATTCCCGGGCCCAGGGAACCCGGCTTCGGGCCGTGGGCCTCGCTTGCCGAGAATCAGCATTCCGAACTTCTCCGGGAGACGAGAAGACTGGGAGAGCTTCCGTGATCTCTTCCGAGCGCTGATCCACGAGGACTGCCAACTCACCAACGTCGAGCGCCTGTTCTATTTGAAGTCGCTCGCTCAGGGAGACGCTAAGACGGCCCTCGATACGGTCCAGGTAGCCGAGGCCAATTACTCTACGGCATGGGCTCTGCTTGAAGCGCGCTACGAGCACAGCCGCCTTCTCGTCCACGACCATGTCACAGCCCTGCGGAACATCAAGCCACCCAGAGACGAGTCCGCCCGCGGGTTGCAGAGCCTCTTGGACACCCTGGAAAAACATCGCGACCAGCTTCGCGCCTTATGTCGTCCCGTAGCCGGCTGGGACGATTGGTTTGTCTCGTGTGGAATGACTGGCATGGATCCAGCGACGAGGCGTGCATGGGAGGAGGAGCTCCAACGGTTGGAGAGTACCGTTTCTGGCTCCGAGGTTGACGTCGCCACATTCGCCACCTTGACCAACTTTCTTCGGCGCCGTTGCCGCGCCGCCAGCTCTGTCGAAGCCTCGCAGCTCGCACGTCCCTTCAGCGGGATAGCCTCACGCTCAAACTCCTCGACATCAGGACGCAATTACCACGCCCTCGCCACGAGCAACGATACGCCATCGTGCCCGGCGTGCCACGAGGGCCATTATCCCGGGCGTTGTGCACAGTTCCAGGGGCTTGATGTACGCGCACGGAGGAAGCTCGTCTACCAGGCACGGCTGTGCTTCAATTGCCTCCGACCCTGGCACGCTGTGAAGTACTGCCCCTTCCGATCGGCTTGCCAATATTGCCGAGAGCAGCATCACAGCTCACTGCACGACGGTGCCCGTCGCCGCCGCTCGGGGCAGCCCGACGGCTCTACATCATCAAAGCAGCCCCGCACGGACCCGCCCACCTCTTCATCGGGAGAGCACTCGACTGACGCGTCACCTCAAGCGTGACTAGCCGTGCTTCCGACCGCCCTCGTCCATCTGAGTGGTCCTCCTGGTCGTCGAGTTCCGGCCCGAGCGCTGATCGATGCGTGCTCCGAGGTCACCGTCATCTCTGCGACTCTCGCGCGCCTGGTCGGCGCACGACTAGAAACCATCGAAGCCAGCATCTCCGGCGTCGGTGGCGAGTCCGCCGTCCGGTCCAGAGTCCGGGCCCATCTCCGCCTCGAGCTTCCAGGGCCCGCACCACCGGTCGCGCTGACAGCGCTGTGTTTGCCCAGGCTCGGCCTGGTATCCCCCTCCACCCCGCTGCACCCGGAGGCAATCCGGCAGTGGGCTGACTGCGAGGGCCTCGCCGATCCTTCGTTTGGCACGCCACAACGCGTTGACCTCCTCATCGGCGCCGACTACTACCACTTGCTGCTATGACCCGGCTACACTCAACGAGGAGAAATCGTCGGGCAGCGCACAGTCTTCGGCTGGGTATTGGCAGGCCGTGCCGTCGGGCTCGCTCCAGGTACGTCAGCCGTCTGTGCAGCCGCCCAATCCGACGTGGCTCCGCCTTGGCACAACGAGCTAACCGCTCTGCTACAGCGGTTCTGGGAGATGGAGGATCTTCCTCAGGCTCACCGCCGCTCAGATGAGGACATCGAGTGCGAGCGTGCTTTCGCAGACCACCGACGCGCCGCGGACGGACGGTACATCGTGCGCCTCCCGCTGAAGGGCAGCGGTTCGCTTCTTCTTGGCGACAGTCTTCAGAGCGCCAAGGCCTCCTTGGCAGCCCTGCAACGCCGGCTTCGGCGAAGCCCCGATATGGCTGTGGAGTATAGTCGATTCATGGCTGACTATCTCGCGATGGGCCACATGCGCCCGCTCACCAGCGCTGAGCTTGCAGCTACAGCTGGGCCCGTCAACTACATCCATCATCATGGCATCTGGCAGCATGCTGATCGCGGGCGCAAGCTCCGAGTAGTCTTCAACGCGTCCAACCCGACTTCCAGTGGCCACAGCTTGAATGACGTCCTCCACGCTGGACCCAGACTCCAAGCCGCGCTCCCATCGGTGCTCATGCGCTGGCGGCGGCACCGCATCGCCTTCTGCAGCGACATCCGCATGATGTTCCGGCAGATTTGGATCGACTACCGTGACGTCGACCTGCAGCGGATCGTCTGGGCTGCCGATCCCAGCCAGCCTCCAACCCACTACCAGCTGCTCACTGTGACTTACGGCGAATCGTGCTCGCCTTACCTGTCGCTGCGTACCCTCCAACAGCTATGCCAGGACGAAGGCCACAACTGGCCCGAAGCTGTGTCAGCCGCCCTGTGTGACCGCTACGCCGACGACTTTCTCTCCGGGGCCGACGACGTCACCGCGGCTCGGCGCCTCCGCGACCAGCTGAGCGGGCTCATGAAGGCCGGCGGCTTTCCCCTGCGGAAGTGGGTGGCCAATGTCCGCGAGCTGCTCGACGATCTGCCTGACGACGTCCGCTTACGTCCGACCTGGGAGCAGCTCAGCGCTGAAGGCCTCGTCAGCGAGCTCGGGGTCAAGTGGGATCCACCGTCGGACTGCTTTCAGTTGACGCCTCCACCACTCCAGCCGCAGAGCACAAAGCGGACGATGCTCGCGGCGCTCGCGGGTCTGTTCGACCCATGCGGCTGGCTCGCGCCGATCGTGTTGAATGCCAAGCTCTTGCTCCAGGATCTCTGGCGCGCCAGACTGGGCTGGGACGAGCCTGCGCCGATCTCAATGACTCGCCGATGGGCGGAATTTACCGCCGAGCTCCAGGCCATCTCCACCTTCACCTTACCGCGCTGGATCGGAGTTGGGCCTTCTTCCGAGCTTCACCTGCACGGCTTTTCGGACGCCAGTCGCCGCGCGATGGCAGCCGTCATCTACTCTCGCCTCGCGCCCGGGGCTGGGCCGGCGCTCTGCCACATTCTTCTGGCTCGGACGAAGCTCTCGCCGATTCGCTCGCTCAAGCCGGCGCCAGAGACATCCGCGCGCATGACGATTCCGCGCCTCGAGCTCCGCGCCGCACTGATTGCCGCCAAGCTCCTGCGGACCGCTGCCGACGAGCTACGCGTACCTGTCGACCGCTGTCACGCATGGTGCGACTCACAGATCGTTCTGCACTGGCTGCGTTCCGACAGGCCAACCAACAACGTGCTGATCGACAACTATGTCGCCCAAATCCAGGAAATGCTGCCTTCGAGTGTCTGGCGATACGTGCCGACCCAGTCAAATCCAGCCGACCTCGCGACCAGAGGTGCCGACATGACCGGCCTTCGCTCGCAGCGCACTTGGTGGGAGGGCCCCACTTGGCTCGCCGAGGACGTCGACTCGTGGCCCCTAGACCCGCTCCCCGCACCGAACCAGCATTCATCCATCTGCTGCGTAGTGCAGCAGCTCGACGCCAGCTACCTCGAGCAATTCTCCAACTTACGCATGCTACTAAGCTTCCTCGTACGCATTCGTCGATTCGTCCGGAGCCGCTTGGGCAGGGGCCCCGTGCTTTCGGTCGCTTCACCTCTTACGCCGACCGAACTCCACGACGCTTTTCTCGCATGTGTACGCCTCAGCCAGGAGAGATCATTTTCGGACGACCTCCAGTGTCTTCGACGGGGCGAACGTCTGCGGAAGACGAACCCCTTGGTACCGTTAGCAGCCTTCCTCGATGACGACGGGATTCTGCGCGTCGGCGGGCGGCTAGAGCATTCACCGCTGACCTACGAGGAGCGGCACCCGCCAATTCTCAGCGGCGCCTCTTCCCTCGCTTCCATGGTCATCGCCTGGGCGCACTCTCGGGCGCTGCACGGTGGATACCGTGTCACCAGTGCCTACGTCTGTAAGCGCGCTTGGCTCCTCGGTGGGCCCCGGCGGATCAAGGCTCACCTCCGCAGGTGCGTCGTCTGCATCCGGCTGCGAGCGCGACCGGCGACTCAACTCATGGCCCCACTGCCGTCGTCTCGAGTCTCCCCTTCTCGTGCCTTTGCCTGCACCGGAGTAGACTACGCCGGCCCTTTCCATGTACTCTCCGCCAGAGGACGAGGAGTCCGGACCACGAAAGGCTACATCGCCGTTTTTGTGTGCCTCGCCACCAAGGCCCTGCACCTGGAGCTGGTCGGCGATCTCTCGGCTGCGTCCTTCTTGGGCGCCCTCCACCGATTCGCTGGACGCCGCGGTCGGCCCGGTGAGATATGGAGCGACAACGCGACTTGCTTCCGCCGCGCTGATGTTGAGCTGCGCGATGCCTTGCTGACAGCCGAGCTGGACTGGGGATTGGTCGCGGGCTCTCTCGCCGATCAAGGAATTGCTTGGAAGTTCATTCCACCGGGTGCTCCTCACTTCGGTGGCTTGTGGGAGGCCGCCGTCAAGTCAACCAAAAGTCACCTCCAGCGCGTCATGGGGTCACGCCATCTCACCTACGAGGAATTTTCCACGGTGCTCGTTGGCATCGAGATGGTCTTAAATAGCCGACCACTGACACCGCTATCTGGAGACACTGGAGACCTCGATATTCTCACCCCAGGGCACTTCCTTGTCGGTGGCCCTCTCAACTCCATCGTTCTGCCCGGCCCCCCTGCGGAGAGCTTGGATGCGCTCGCCCACTGGGAGCTCGTTCGGGGGGTCCGCGCCCAGTTTTGGTCCCGCTGGAGCCGAGAATACCTCAACACACTCCAACAGCGGTCAAAATGGACTACTCCTCGCCGGAACTTCATCGTCGGCGATGTGGTCGTCCTCCTCGACGCTACACTTCTGCAGTCCAGCGGCCGATGGCCGATCGGCCGTGTCATCAGCGTCCACCCGGGAGCCGACGGCTTTGTCCGCGCTGCTACCCTCAAGACGGCGACTGGCGTGTACAAGCGATCCATCACCAAGATGGTCTTGCTGCCTGTGTCAGCGCCTCCCGCGGCTCCGCCGCCTCCAGAAGACTCCCTGACCGACCCCGGTTTGGCGGGCGGCACGTAGTTCTTCGATCCAGGATCGAGGCGGGCGGATTGTTTGGTTTCGCGCCCGAGCGCGACAGCCGAGCGAGGCGCTGCGTGCACTTCCGCCATGCTCACGGGCTTCCGCCTTGCCGGGAGCCGCCTCTGCGTTCGGGCACTTGAGCACTGCTCTCCGAGACGACCAGACGCTTGTCCCGCTCACACTCACGACGCCTCTCACGCTGTAATCAACCCGCTTGTACAACATCAAATAAAGTGTTTTACCAAACACGCATTATCAATTTTTATGCGTTTCAAGCAGCGATGCTTTTGAATCCGTTTTTTTGGTTAGTAATAAAGAGCGCTTCACTTTTTCCGTCATTTTTCAACAATCATTCTACTAATTATTTAAACTATTCTGAGTTAAACATAATACAAGCAGATTATGTTACATGTAAGGCAAAGAAAGAGTATAATATATCCATATATTTTACCCACCTAGGCACTAGCTAGTGCCAACCTCACGCCCCGTTTCACGCCTACGTAGGCCCTACCGAGACAGCCTATTTTGAGTTTCCTATCGGGTACATAAAATTTGAAAAACGCTTTCTTCTACAACAAATACTTAACTCAAAAGTTTCTTGGTTGGTTTTAAGTAAAATATTTTATTAAAATTATCTATAGTTATTACACCTTACCATTACTTTTGTACTATATTTTGGACCCATGATAAAAAAATATGGTATGCTGTTGCTCACGTGACTGGTCAAATTCCCCTCCATACTATGTTATTGACCAATCATACTACATAGTTAGGAGCTCAAAATAATTCAAAAATGATTTTGTGTAACTAATGTCATAATTAACTCACCAATAAAAGCTTGACTTTCAGAACAGACCCCCAGAAGGCATTTAAAATCATTTTAAATTTAATGTGAACTCATGGAAATCAGTTTTTAGCTAATACATATAAAAAAACTAATCACAAATCCATTATGAGTTAATTGACCTCTAAATAGGAAAATTATGAGGATTTTAATCCAGTAAGGATCAACTAACGTGGATTAGAATCTTTATAGAAGTTTTTGGCCGCACCCTTACTACCTCTCCCCGTTCTAACCCTTTCATTTCTTTTATGAAGACTGTTTAGTCGAGGTTGTAAAAAAACAATATTAATTGATACAATTAAACTAAATTTTAGAAAATTCCAAAACTGTTTAAAAAATTACTATTCAAACATGAGCATAATAACAATAATCGTTATTCATAATAATTTAATAATTTTCAAGTTAAATGTTTCATGAAGCCACTAATGGCAACGCAGATCTACATTACCATGAGTGGCATGGATCTACGATCGTGCATTATCGACACTGTATAATTCTTTTTACCATCCTTACCTACATACGCATGCGTACATCACTTCCACGAGGATAAAAGGCAGTGCTGAGCATTGGAGCAGTCATACTTCTCTTGGAGTTAGTTGGGAGCACATCGGCAGCAGCAAAGATACCGAGCTTTACTACTCATGCACTGAGGGTGATCCCCCTGGCTTTTCCACGCTGCTCTTCCTTCAGGAGGCACTTCCAGTTCAACAACTCTTTGACGATTGAGCTCTTTGCGGCTTGCCGCTTCCTTATACAGAGGTTCTGATGATCCGCATCTTTCTTAGTCGCATACGCATGCGCACATCTTTTTTAATTCAGTCATATGAGGATAAAATGACAGTGCTGAGTATCGACGCAGTAATTTTTCGCTTCGAGTTAGTAGGGAACACATTAGCAGTAGCTAAGACACCAAGCTCTATTACGCATTCACAGAGGATGATCTCCATGGCTTTCTTACTTCACTGTTCCTTAAAGAAACCCTTCCAGTTTGACGGCACGTTCATGGATGAGCTATCTGTGGCTTTCAGCCTCCTCATATAGAGGTTCTGTTAATCCTTCTTTATGTTTCTTACCCACTCGTGCATGCGCACATACACTCCCACGTCAGCCACACGAGGATAAAAAGCAGCACTGAGCATTGGAACAGTCATTTTTCGTGGTTATGAATTTTCTATCTTAAAGTTTTGATGGCCTTAAAGTGAAGCCTTTAATAGGATTGATTATTAGCTGATTACATGAACCATTTAGCGGGAAATTTGAAAAATTTATTTAAAAAAAAAAATCAATAAATAGTGATTTAAATTAACAAAAATTATAAAAAATAAAAATACGTTTTAACGTACCTGTTTTTTTAGTTTTCTTTAAAATGACGAAAGTAAAACTGTTAGTTTTTAGAGCAGTTGACACGCGAAGCGTGCAGGAGCAGAGTTCCTAGTAAAAATTGAAATTTTCAATTAGATTTAAATTTCAGTCTCTAGGGTAATAGTCAGGTACGTTACACAAAAGTTGGAATGTACCTTTACTTATATGTCTAGAAGATGTCTTATCGACAGTAAGTGTTACACAAAATGTCTTAAAGATGACTCTAGCATTATCTGAAATTGTCTTAAAGATAACTAACATATGCATTAAAAATAACTGTAAGATGGTTTAAAAATAACTTGAAAAATGGCTTACAATAACTTCAACATGCCTTAACTGCTGTTTATACCCGTAAGGTGGCTTAACAAACTTTTTCACGTCCGTTATGTTAATTAAGCAGCATGTCTCATAAGAGCCCTAACCAAACGCTTTTATCGGTGAGGTACAATCATTAACTCTTACCTTTCTAAAAAAGTGTAGCTAAAAAAAACCAGGACAATTAGTTTGATTCGCCTATTGACTGCTAGATTACTTTCGTACAGTAAAAAATGACCTTATAGCTTAATAAATACGAAAAGCAACGTTTATACTCTTTCCATGGACTCAGGACAATCTAGGAGAAACTTTTTGTACAGTATAACGTTAGGATGCGCACAGTTGGTCTTGTGCGCCCCATTGCGACGCGGGCATATAGTGGCTGGGTTCATTTTATTAGTTGGGAAATAGCCCAGATCAGTAATATCATGAGCAATGAATTTTAATTTTTCCAACCATTGTTTCCTCAATGAACCAAATACATGCACTTTTATAGAATTGTGTAGGTGTTCTCTAAGAATTTTTTCTGTAGTATTATACGGAAAATTTTCTGACTTATGGTATACCATGGAAACAGCGTTCCAACCATCAGTTTTTTCTTCTGTATTTTTCTGAGAATCGTTGCCATGGGAGTGGCTATTTGAAGAAAAATACTATAGGTTCACCATCAAACTAAAGTGCTAGTATAGCTAACTCCTTAAGAACTAAATCGTTGACAGGCTGTTACCAACGTTTCATATTTGGAGTTTTGGGTGAAAGGGGTGAATGGAGTTACACAATAAAACACACGCTGAATACAAAATATGTTCTTAATATATATTGATACATCATGACTCTATTTTATTAAATCACAGATCAATATAAGATCACTGCAAGAGTTATCGACGCGTGCTCAACGCACGTAGTTGCGCGTGAATCTGCTAGTCGTTAGGTTGGGCTGCATCGACGCGAGCCAGTTGCGCGGCTCTACTTTCTGCTTACGGTGGTGCTGCCGCGTAGCGTCGTCAAGTGGAAGCATTGGAGTATCCTCACATATCAACTATGTAATCATGTAATCCATTAGTTTCAAGTTCTTAGGACCTTTAGATGACTCCTTCTCACTATTTTTTTTTTTAACTTGACGTTCTCATCCTTCTCAATAAATCACTATCTTTCATTACTCTTTCGTGATTCTTTTTTTTTCTTCTTCTGTTCAGTCCACTTCACATACCTGTCAATGAACTTTTCGCACTATTTGTATTTTCTATTGCACTCTTTGTTTTCCGCACGTTGACCTTGTCCCATGATAGTTGGTTTGTGTGATATATGAGTAGCTTTTAAAAAAATACCACAATTTTTTTTTATACTCAGATTTGTCTTCAGATTTTTTCTGTACTGATTTTCACTCCTTGCATCTCTTCTCGAATTTTTTCCTCTCTTTATGTCTTCGCGTGTTCTCTTCTTCTTGTCTGTTCCAGCTGCTGCTGCTGCTGTGATCTATTTCCATAACGGTTGAAAGACGAATGATGTTAAGAGAGCTAGGTGCGAGCCTTCACAGTTTTACCCCCACTACCACCATCTACTTCCACCACTACTTTAGATGAGTTTCTCGACATCTCTGCTCATCGGATTGTATTGATCAATGCGATCGTGCAGAATTAAGTAATAGGCTGATGTGTTGGCGGGAAAGTTATCGTGAGATTCAAATACCAAACTTACATCAACTGGAGCATTTTTTAGCGATTCATTTTGCTTGGAGCAATCAAGTACTATAAGAGAAATATGGATTAAAAATAAAAGTTTTTATAACTTTGCACAGTGGGGTATTTTTTGCTGTATCAAGATGGGGATCACCGTAGGGATAATATTGCAAATTTTCATAGATTTTTACATTCCTTATATTGCAATGATTAAACATACTAGCATTAACTCCTCTTTCATTTTTACGGTTCGTCTAGAAAGCTAAAATTACGTAGCGTGGTTTTTCCAACTGATAGGACGTTTTGACTGTCCAAATGAGTTTCGATGTTGTTGGCAAGAGTGGATGTTCATAGAGCTCCCAAGTTCGTAAACTCATAAATATGAACTTATCATTGTGTAAATAATTAAGCAGTCGAATCGTATGATGATTCGACAGCACTACATAAGGCATATGCCATTCAAATTTTGATATTTCTATCTTGAACTCTGCCCAGACTCGTACTACGTTAGCGTAGCCATTAGCCACTATCTGTGATTTCATGACTGGATTTAAATTTGTTCTTGATCTCGTAAGTATGAGTTCATGTTTCACGTTAAGAACAATTTTGCGATAGTCTTCAGTGAAGCCCAATATCATTGTTACGTTCAAGCAAAAAATGCTTGACGAACGCGGGGATCTTAATATCGATTGTTCGGGAATTACTGAGGATCAATAAACTGTTGAGTGGTAGTAGTTTAAATAGCGTTTATTTAATAGCGTATGTATTTACAATAGCGGTTAGCGGAGCTCAGAGCACAATTGATGTTGGCTCTTTGCTTGTTGAGACGTATCTGAATTATTACAATAATAGCGGAGAGAATAACTAAAGTTAACTGTACAAATATACACTGTAGTCATCATATGAAGAGATAAGATAAGAAAATATAAGTTCTGAAATTAAAGTATGTATAAATGTAAAGTGAAAGTTATAAAATTGATAAGTGTTACTTTTAGATGATAAAGCAAAGATATAGCTATTACAATTCCAGGAAATATAACTATTACATTTAACGTATTGTGCTAAAGAAAATTAGAAAATAAAGAGAGAAAATTAAAAGTTCACGATTGGCGTGAACAATCATATTCAGAGGAATCAAGACATCAAAGTAGCCGTTAATATTAGTTATAGTTTTTTCATCTGAAATCCCAAACTAACTGGCATTTTCAGTCATTAGATCGTGATCAGGACTAAGTATAAGCTAATTTTTATGAGGGTCGTCAGACCCACATTTTTACATTTATCTATCTCTATAGCATTTATCACACATCTAATTGCAGATACGTATGGTTGATAAGCATGTATCTCATAGTTGGCAATGGACTCGTCAAAGGTGACAGGTGACTGAATAATTAGAATCTTTTTCATGCTTGATACAACAAAAAAAAAAAAAAAAAATACATATACAAGTGAAGAGGAGTGCAGGAGTTCATGTCGAGCAACTTATATTCGTTTTATGATTCTACATAACTCCCATTATATTGTGAGGGTTTCATGTGCAACCTTATCGTTATGACTTCTCCACGAAAAGTGACTAATTCTCCATCCTGGTCAACTATACGTAATTGTATGTGATCAATAGTGCTCCCAATGATCGGTAAATAAATTATTTGTGAGGGAATTTCAATAATTTTGTATCTTGGCGGGATCGCTGGAAAAAATTCGTGGATTGTATAAACCTGTTTTCCGTTTATATAGACTCCAGTAGTGATGTTGCTCTTAACTCGTTATGTGTTTACTTTGAAAATAGCCTCAGGTAAGGCTGAGTTATGGGTAGCGTTATCTTCTAAAACTTGTTCAGTAAAACCCAAGAGACGGCCTGTAGAATCTTTTGGTCTAAAATTAATTGTTTGACTACAGATAATTACACTACAAAATGTGTTATTGTTGGGTTTGATATCAATAGTTATATCCTTAGGCTGTAATACGTCTACTAAAAATGACTCGATATCTCGAATTTCGTAGCTACCTGTTGGAAAAACGACCACTTGATTACCTACGTAAAATTTATTATTACCTTTGTCAATATTTGGAATCAAATTAAATGAAAGGAGTTCTACTAAGCTAAGAGCGTAGTTGTATTTTGAGGATAATTACATAAGCGGAAGGTGAAGGGCAAGAGGGTAAATTAAAAGAAAAACTTCAAATGTATCTAATAAATACACTTTTAGGCGTGAAGAAACTAACGCAGAAAATTTATCGAGATTAGAACAACAGCGTCAAAATCGACAAACAAAGAATCAATTACGTGAGAGATCAGCTTTTCATTGTACCCTCACAGCAATCTCTGAAATCTTCAAAGATCCTAATTCAGATTTTTAAATAAGTAAAAAATGTATTCGTGTTTTTGTGGCAACAAAAAATGTAGGGTTTAAGGTCCAGGACTTCGTTGCTCTGGTTATAAAGTTGTGAGATAAGAGAAAAAAATTTTTTTTTTCAACGTACATTTTTTGGAAGTTTGAAATCTCAACAGGTTTAAAAAATAGCACTTTTCGTGAATTATACGGTAGAAACTGCAAATCAACGGCTCCTTATGGCCAACGATTATCTAATAGCATAAAGAACTCACGGTACTTTTCAGCATGATTACATTTTTCTTAATTTTTACAGCTTATTATTTGACCAAATAAACGAAACGAATTCCGAAAAAATATGTTTTTAATAAGAAGATTTTTATTTTGAGATGGGTCAGGAATATGTGTCAAATTTCTAACTGAAAACGTTTCACATTACATGTCAACACTCCACGTTGTATTATTTAGTAAGTATCGGATGAAGCCCAGATGGAGGGCCGCTAGTGGATTTATACCTGGATCACCTCTGGCATGAAGTTTTACAAGTTTAGCACCTGGACTGCAGTACTGAAAGCCAGGTATGTAAAGTTTAACGGGTAAAGTGTTTACCATGTTATTCAGGAGACCACGTCTTTTTTTACCATGTTATGTATGATCATCACTCTTCGGAGGTTGGATCACGACTGAGCTCTAGAGAAACGAATCATCGTACTTATTGTCTACAAGGAAAGAAGGTAAAAGAAGACAAAGAGCGATAGCCAATGGAGTATGTTGAAGTGGAAGAAGCTTCTGGAGAGGAAATATTCCTATATCAGGAGTTACCTCAGCCTGTAGCAATCGTTCTAAAAAGAATTGATCATACATGTATGATGTCGTGTCAAATGTACAAATAGTAGTTTTAAATAAAAGGAATTTTTGTCCCGCGTAATTGGAGAAAAGTACCATTTTTGGGGTGGTATCATGAAAATTCTTGTTTCGTTCTGCATTGCATGATCAACCGTTCGTACATGTAATAATGCATTTATTATAGCAAATTTGAAAGTGTTTCAAATGCGCTAATCACGTGTAACGTTAATAGTATGTATAATTATAGATATTTTATGCACGCGCTTGCTCAAATGCGTACTAATAATCGAAATTTTTAGTATTTTAATATCGGATTCTCAAAGGCCTATTAAAATTAGGTGTAATATAATTTTCTTAGTTTCTATTATACTAAATTCTTTACAGCAAATGGTGACGTGAATAAAAAGAGTCGTTTTATGTTTGAGTTCACTGTAAGTTTGTCACAGTAATAATTATGACAATACCGATGATACGAATATAACTATTCGAAATCAGATGGACAGTGATAATGAAAATATTTTTAAGAAACCAATTTTTACAAATAGTTGATAAAAACTGAAAAGTTTTTTCAGATTTGGTGTATGGGCTTCGGAAAGAAGACTAAAAATTAGATAAATGGTACTACTTGTAGAAAAACATTTTAATACAACTCGCATCACTCAGGATGATTTAAATTAATATTATGTACTTCTGAAAACTCCCAGTGCACATCAAAAGGGATTTAGAAAAAGCGAACCTATTCAAACGCATCATAGTAATAAAATCAATGAAGTTACTGCTCTGATGTTTGATCTTATAAGTAAAAAAGAAAGGATCATTTTTACCTTACTGTAAAATTGCTAATCCAACGCAGCAGCAAGTAAATTATGTACACTGAGACAATCCAAATAAAATGGTGGATCGTCTACGCTTACTTATAGCTGAAAGATTGGCACTAAATTTTAGTCATGATAATGGGATCATTTTAATTATTACAGAGTTACAAGGAGAAGGGTACATATACTGAATCATAGATGAATTTAAGTTAGTATCGCAATAAGCATCGACGTGTTGGGACGTTAGCTAAGTAAGACTGGAAGCAGCATTTGAGGTCTTCCCGGGATTAAATACAAAGTCATTGCTGATAGTCAGTACAATTTATAAATCAGAAGATTGTGCAATGTGGCAGTAGCAACGAACCTAAACGTTGTCATCGGCATTAGTCGTATGTAAAGCGTTAATAATGAGTATGATAATCTCAAAGCAAAGATGAGTAATTCAAATGATTCATTTTTTAGAAAATAGCTTATTTGAAGAGGGAAATAAATATTATAAATGGAGTATCATCTCAGATTTCTAACAGTACTTTAAATGATAATTAGAGCAGATAAATATACTGGTTGTAGTAGTGGTCTACTTTTACATTCATTTACGAGACGCCGACGAGGATAGAGTGTAAGAAGAAAATTGTAGCGGAAGAACTATACAAACCAGCTCACCGTAACTATCTACGTCAAAAGTATGATAAAGAAAAGTTGAATGAAACACGGCATGTTGATCTCGTTGAAATAGTACCGTATGCTACAGAAACAAAGGTTATAGATACATGCGTACTGTTAACATATTTTTAAAAGTATGCGTAGGCCGTACCAGTGAAACCCAAAACACGGGATGACGTCACAGCAGCAATGAAATGTATACTTAATTATGAAAGAGTACTAAAAAATAAACGAACCAATAGAAGTAGAGAATTAGGTATCAAATTTCTCAATATCTTATGAAAAAGTCAAAATTCACTCTTTATGTTACTTACAGTAACCTTAAAGCATCAATGTGTGAAAAATTAAATCACAGATTAAATGAAAAAGAATATGGGTTGAATTCAGTTAAAATACTAACTATAAATGGCTAGATTTACTGCCAAAGCATCACACAACATTTATGAAACTGAAAGATATTACATTGACGCATAAAGTTAAACTTCTGATACGCTTTTATTCTCAAGGTAAGCTATGAAGAAAAATTCTGAAATTTATAGATAATGATAAAGTCTATAGAAGCAAAGTAACAAATGCTTTCAAAAAAACTTATGCACCAAATATGTCAACAAAGATTTATACAATCACTTAAGTAACACAAACAAATTCAACGTTTAATGTATAATATTTGATAAATCTCATAATAGTTAGATTAGTATATCTGGTACTAAATGGAAAACAACAATAAAAATACGAACGATAAAGTGGTGGGAGCCCCAACCAACACCATGAATCTACTCGATTTGTTATACAAGTCTTCATGTTTTTTATTTAATAACCCTTTAGATATTTGAGACAAAAATTTTCAGTGTTGAGACTTTTTTTATAATATTCTTCTTAAGACTGTATTTACAAAAGGAGGTAAGACTTTCAGGAATTGAAACACATTTTTTTATTATTACTGAGTTTTTTTATTATTAGTGTTGACGTAATTTTTAATCTAGAGGTGTATTTCCCTCGCAACTGTTGGTCAGTATGTAAACGTTTCTTAAATTGCTTAAACATAGCATGTGCTGATCGGTACTCTTTTAAAATCTTTTTAATTTCTCTCTGGCATTTTAATGGAAGACTGACCATATAACGATCATTAAGTAAGCCTGAGTGTGAATAAACAAAGTGACTTTCACAATCCTAATTTTTCTTTGAATAAATAAAATTCATTAATATGATGTTCTCTCTTATGCCAAGATTTAGTCTAAAAATAATCACACCAGATGATCAGACTGGTTACATACAAAGCACTTAGAAGTACAAATATCTGTTTGATTTACTGGGCATCGATGACTTATTGAATTTATAACACGGTCACCCTTTTTACCGTCAGAGGTATTATTGAAGAGAAGTTTTCAAACAGAGGCCTTCATAGTTCTAATATAAAAAGAAATAAACCCTCTTAATTGTTCAGTGGTTGTTCAGTTTGTACTACTCCCTCGATGACTTTACCAATCTTAATTAGAGTTAAAAAGTGGCTAGCTACACGAGCGTTATAGAAGGTCACGCATACCGTGAAGATTGTAGTAGCAGTAGCAGTAGCAGTAGCAGTAGCACGTGCAGTATGACGCCAGCTTCACAGATATACTCTTACCCTTGTCCAGAAGAAAGAGGCTTTAAACAATGGAACCTCGTCTACTACAGTCGTCTTAGTCCGCTCTACTTCCAGATGTACTAGGAAAGAATCCTCAACAACGTTCTGCATAAATGACGGCTCCGTAAGTCCCACTGGCCCCAAGCCACTCAGTCTTTGTGTTACTGCGGCAGCCCAGGCCTCATGTTTTCCTGACAACTTTGGCAACCAGCTAAGTTAACAACGGATTTTGCTTTCTTTGATTGCTCTTAGCAGTTTTTTCTTTGCATCATTGTAAAGTGCCATTCTCCTCCGCATCCTCCCTTCGCTGGAATCATTGAGATCTGCGATGGAGTGTATAACACTCCCTCCTCATGTCAGCGATTTCTTCGGTCCATCAGTAGTTCGATTTTCGTCTTGACCTTGCCGATTTCCCAAGAATACAATCGTCATACCATTTTTTTATCCACGGCATGGTGATTCTTACAAGTTGGTCTGCCTCAGCTAGTCCAGAAATTGCGTTTAGGTCAGATGGAGGAAGTGCATTGCCCAAAATTTCACGGAGAATATAACGATTACGTTGCAACATTCTATTCAAGGGCTAGCGCCTTGAGCGCTTCTCGTAATACAGCACCTCGCAACTCACTAAGTTCATACGATATAAACTGGTAATTACTCGCCGAGTAGTCCTTTAAATCCTCCAGGCAGACACCCATCCTGTCATGCGAGGCGTTGCAAGCATTATATCTACTATCGAACTCCTGGTTCCAATTCGCCTGAACGACGTTTTGTTACTATAGTTTAACACGGTGTAGTTAATGCTTCAGGCCATCTCCAACATCGCCTGCCCCCTCGTATCAATTTGCAATTCACTTCAAGCGTAGGCTTTGGAATTTGGGTCGCTGATAATAACCACATCACCCCTCTTTCTTAACGCAAATACTGCTCTCTTCAAGAGCAGCGAGCTGCTTCTGAAAAATGCTGATCGTTATATTAGGGGAAATATAGCAACTTACATAGGTAACATGACCTCTCCTGAAGCACATGAAATATTTACCGGTTCTAGAACTGGCAACCGCGCACATGTCCCAGTCGCTGACCATAACAGCCACCACACCTGTGAAATCGCATTACGAGCATGCTCCCTGATAGTTATAGTACTGCTCACTTATCATGAGCAGCGCCGCTCCCGAGTCCCATAAGTATAGGTCAAGCAGAGTCTGCGAAAGCTAAGATCCCTCTAGATTGTTCTGCAGGATCAGTGCCATCGTGTCTGCCTGACTTCTTGAGCCACCTTGAAAGCTGCACATACAGCACATTCTCCTGTATGTTGGAGATTAGCGTTGGGGATATTTCTTGGCAGGGTATTCTCCACTTTTTTGGTGAGGCAGCCACAAGCCTTGGGACCACTCATACCACACCTTCAACATGCTTCAGTCAAGTATTGTTTAGGCTTACTTTTCGCAGGGCCGAACCTGCAGTAGACCCAGCCGAGCTGTGAGTCGTCTTTTGTATTGAGGACCGCAGTGGCCGCTGAGGACGCCTCAACATACGGGATCCGATTGCCCCTAATGCTCCTAGTTTACTTTTTTTTCCTCAGCTGGTTCGACATGGACCGCTCCTGGTTTGGTCCTTGGGCGAGTTTGCCTTCTGGTTTGCCGCTTCTCTGCAGCTTTTTAAATCTCATTCTCCAGAATTTTACTTTTTTCTCTCTTCACTTTATCAGTCCATTTGTCTAGAGTTTCTTTTTTTGTCTCCTCTATCTGATTATCTGGTAATGGTCGGAACCGTATTTTCACTACTGACCGCCTTTCGCGATTGTTTCCTCTTATCCACTAGAGTGGCCGTTTCCCCTTCAGTGCTTCTCTTTCTCTCATCTTTTCTCGCAGTTGCTATCGTATTGGTTTCAGAGGTTCGGAGACTATTCCTTTGCTACTTTCCTCTTATTTGGTTTAGACCATCAAACGTTTCAACCACTGTTTGGATATTGTTTTTTATGTCACCCTGAATGTTGTCATACTTTTTGCACGAAGCACTCTAGACTACAGTCCTCTCCAGAACCTCGAAGAAAGCGTTCTTCAAGCTCTTTGGCACTATTAGCAGGTCAGGATCCAGCTCACTTGCTCCATTTCCTCCTTTCTTGTTTGTTATAATAAGCGCCATTCCTGCTGTATAAAAGTTTTGTTCGGGGATCCCCTCCGACCTATCTAGATCCTCCCATCTATGAAGGCAGCCGTCCCGGCCTCCCCAACACATGTTTGTAAGAGGTGGTGCTGAACTGGGTGCGTAACCTCAGGATATAGCACGCCCTACCACACAAGCTCACCTCTACTTCTTCAAGCTTCATGCCCTAACTAAGCACACTGAAAAAGGCCCGCAGCAAGGAAAGACCAAAATTGCCACACCAGCAAAAACACCGATTTAAGCAGGTACATGCCAGACCAAGCAATTGCGAAAGCCAGACAAGAGCTTCTTAACTCCCACACCAGCTTGGCCCAACAGGCCCCCGCCAAACCAGCGAAGTCACTGCAGCAGTACAGCCAGCCTAAGTCGATTGATCAGACCTAGCCTCCCATCTTGCAGTCAGCAGGAGTCAAAGACAGTTTGTCTCATTTAGGCACGCAGTCTAGGTATAGCCTAGCTCTCGGAATATCCCTTCGGCTGCTCACAGGTCGCACCGCTCAGCAAATACGGCGAGTCTTCTGCCCTCGGCTAGGGACCATCTTTTGAGAGTTTTTAAAAATAGTATATTAAGTAAATTAATGGAGGTGTTTGGTTCTAATATGTCAAAACTACCATAGAACACGAGCCAGATCAAGACGAGCATCACCTCATAATGTTATACACCAAAAGGAAGCCCTTAGACTCCTTGAATGGCCAGATTCCTTAATCAAAAGGTTTACTACATCTTTTTACAACGAATTTCACTGCTTAAAAAAATGGAAAAAAAATAAAAAAGAAAGGAAATGGATTTTTAAAAAAATTAAAGAAAAAAAAGTAATGAAAAAATAAAAAAAAACA
>NW_019379968.1:276450-309446 GCF_000648655.2 Copidosoma floridanum
CTTACGTGTCTTATGTTAACATATATCAAATTATATTACAAATAATGAACTAAATATGAAAATTAATCACATTCTACAATAGAAACTATTGGTTTATGGTAACTAAAATAAGACACGTAAGTTTCTGTCTGTATTTTATTTAGATATCGAGAAAAAATGGCATATATCGTCGTCCCATACCTTGTTGTATGTTTTTCAGGATCATTATTTATAGTGAAGTTTAATTTTTGGAATAAAAAATTGGTCAATAGCTTCGATTTTTTATCAGCAAAGTTTATGTTAAAATCACCAGCTAAAATAAGCGGAAGTTTATCAAAATCTTTGCCAAGCAATTGTGCACCTCCTTCAGTATACTCCAGTAGTGTTCTATGAATTGTATGAATTATATCTTCTGTTGTTTGATTAGGTGAAACATATGTGGCTACTATTAGTATTTTTTAGCCATTTTCCATTGTAGATATGGCTGAACAAATGTCTGCAAAATCTGTTGTTCGAACATTTAAATCATGGGTATTTTTTACTGTCATATCCATATTTAGACCAACGATATTGACTGTATCACCAATATTATGAAATATTGCAACTCCTACTGACCGTGCATTGTCACGTATAAAATAAACGATACAGTTAAATTGTCGTATGTCGATTTGTTGATTATTATCCATCTATGTTTCAGTCAACATTAGAACATTACATTTTCTAGTGACTGTATCATTCAAATCAAGTAAATTTTTCCTTAGACTTTGAATATTAAACCATTAAATAGACATATTTCTTTTACCTGAAATGAAAGTGGTAATCATTTGAGCTTTAGTCTCTAGAGAATTTAAAGAGAGCCTTTGAAATTCTTGTACTAAACTTACAGTCAAAGCAGCTTGTCGATGGTTATGATAAAATTTAGACTTAGTTGGATCGTTATCAGGTGTTACAATGTACAAGGCTTTAAGACTTGTTGCACGAGAAAGTGCAACGTCGACGAGTGATTGCGAATGCAATTTTTCACACTGCTAAACAACTTGATTGAACGCTCCATCTTGTAATTTGTGAATTGTCATAGCAGAAACTGCTATCAAGGAAAATGTTTTTGTGAAACGGTAACTTCATTGTCTCTTGTTGAAGAAATATTCGATGTTCGTAATTCTATTGGTAAGGCAGATCTGTTCATTCCATTTTTTATAGCAAATGAAGCAGCTTTTTCTGATTTTTTAAATAATTTTAGTGTAATCAGGAAATTCTAACCAAACTTGGCAAACAATATTATATTTATCGAAATATAAATGTACCAACTTACCAACAGCGCTGTTGGCTAAGCCATCAGATACAGCAATGTCTGAAGTGATGAGATAACACTTATCTTAAACAAAAGTAATAATGTAAGGTTAGCCAGTTGTATCTATTACTGATATTTTGTGTATTTTTTGTCTAAGAGCACTTTCATGTTGAACATCTTTTGATCCAACAATGACATCATTGGCTGCAGAAATTATTTTGTGTGGTGATTGTGGTAAAATTTTATTATTGTAACTATTAACATCTACATTCTTAAGATATAAACGAACTCCATCAGGGCACAATCTTTGAACTTAAGCTTTTGTGAAAAAACTTGATTCAAGAATATCAAGTTTAACATTTGATAATACTTCACCGTTGCCAATTTTTGTAAATATAAAAGAAAACTTTTCATTAGCTTGCCTCATTACTTCAGTTAGATGGTAAGATTTCAATTTTCACTATAAATAAGGCCCAAACATACAATTTTTAATTGATTTATAAATAGGTGTTAGTCTAACTGGTGGGAGTTGACTTAAATTGCCAATAAAAATAACGTCAATGTTTCCAAAATCATCTTTATGATTTCCAGTAATTTGTTTTGGATGCGTATCAATCTTAACCAAGAGTTCTGCACTGACCATGCTTATTTCATCAATGATTAATACTTACACGTATTTAAAAAGACATGTGTATAATTGTAAAAGTTTTGATGATAACAGTAATAGATTTGAAAAAGAAATTTTGAGAGCAGTGTGAATGGTTGTACCGTCAATTGCTACAGCAGCTTTACCAGTAGAAGCACAGGTTACGTAAGCATTGCTATAACCATCGGTGTCAATGAAGTTATTGTATAATTTTACATTAGTTTGATAAAAAATGTTTTACCACACCTTGCAGGACCAGTCAACAATATTTGAAAAGCTGACTCATGTTTTTTCTGAAGATAATCAATAATGGTATCTAAGAGCTCTCTTTGCTCTTTGTTTGCAGATCTCATTAAATCGTAAAACTGTTCAGTATCCATTAATTTTTTTTTTTTTTTTTTTGCTATAACACCAAGTTTACTAAAAGATGCACGTTGCAAATCAGTGTTAATAGTACCTTCAGGATCGCGAAGCAATGTTTCATACGGGTTGGGTTTAAAAATTATGTTAGCTTGATGTTGTAAATCTTCGTCTTAAACAGCGTTTCCATCATTTTCTGTATGGAACTGCTTGCATATTTCAAGAGTTTTCTGTATATCCAAGTTAGATTCAAACTCTTTTCTACGTTCTCAAATTAGATCGTCATTGTCTTTATATACTTGAATGAACTTATGTTCAGTTAAAACATTATTCTCTTCACTTTTAAAAGGAATGTGTAACAGTACCATTTCTCATGCATAATCATTAAAGCCAGACATATCGAAGTTACGGTACCTAATAGCTCTAAGCTTTTGCCTTTAAGTATATTCTCGTTTATTATTCAAATAACATTTAGCAGCAAACTGTGCCAACATAACGTCTTCGAGACTATCAGATCTTTTTTCGTATTTATTAAACACATTTTCTCTCCAAATATCAACACAATCGTCATCTATTTCATTAAGTTCTCTCATAGTTTTTTTTTACTCTCATACGTTTTGTAGGATAAAAAGTAGGTATACAAACGACTGCTAAAGATAATTTTGCCATCGTTTCGCGCAATAAGTACCAAGAAGCTTCCTGTGTTGACATTTCAACAGAATTAAAAACGTCAACACTCATTTTTCTTGTGATTTCAATTATACTAAATTCAGGATTTTCATCCATAATTTCAATAATTTGTCGTTGTAAATTACTTATACCTCGATTGTGTTCATTAACGTACTCGACAACGTAAACGGCACAAGAATACTCATCTTGAATAATTTGAAAATCCATATTAGATTTTAAATGATGTAAAACAAATGGATTGAATGTATTGCGCCATTTTTCAGATGGCGTTCGACGATAAAACAACTTCAGTCCAGCGATGCCAGCACGGATAATTTTATAATAATGTTCATCAAACATGATGCCATTGTGACTATGAAAATTATCAAAATCCTCGTAATCAAAATTTTGTAAATTTATTCGAATCAGACTGTAATGTTTCTTATAATTATTAAAATTTTCTTCAAAAAAATTCGAATCAGTATCTTTCATTGGTATCAATGTCACAGTTTTTTTTGATGGCACGAAAGGTGCTCAATCTACAATTTTCTTTTTTATTTGGATCCATTTTTTTATAACAAGTGAAAGTGTGCTCATCAGTGATTACTTTGGCTTTTCTGACCTAATGTAGCTGTGCAAAAAATTCATCAGAAACTTCTGTTTTATTGTGTTTTGATTTATACAATAATTTTAATAAATTGTTCCATCCAACTTTGTTTGCTCTCATAGTCATGAAAGCCGTTGGTGCACCTAATTTTCTATCAATCGCAAAAAGATTTTTTTTTCGATCAGCCCAATATCAAGCAGAATTAGGTATACATCGAAGAAAAGCAAGGTCGCCTTCAATATAACTGTTTATATAATTTTCTGACTGAATTTGCTCTTTTGTAATATTAGTATATTAGAAAATATGATTGAAAGCTACATTAACAGCATCTTGCACTCGCTGTCTCATAATTTTAACAGCCAATTACAAAAGATGTTTTGGATCTGCACCCCGACGATCGGTACGTCGAAGCTCACTAGTAGATTGCATAAATGAAGTACCATTAACTCCTCCCTTGTAATTTCTAAACTGACCACCATAAATAGTTGGGAATGAAAGCTTTTCAGTGTGTTCATCAAACAAAATACTAATAGGCACATTATTTTCGCCAGGTGCAATGTATAACATTTTATCTTTATTCCACATGAGTTTGCTGTTGAGCTGTCAGATTATATTCCCTTTGAACAAGCTCACTAACTTTATCATTATCAATCTCAGCATCATCAAAATAAATATTTAAGGTTTCCTCTTCGACGGAAGTGTTATAAAATGAATACAGTGGTGTCTGCACTAAACATATTACCAGTCCTTAACATTTTTTTTCCTTACAAGACCATGAACGTAACTCGATTTATGTATCAACTTTTTCCTAATGTGTACATAAAAAGAATGGTCGTCTTAAATATTTTTTGGATGTTTATTGACTGTTGTTTTAACATTAATTGGAACATTAATAATTTGTCCATAAATACCAAATTGGCCGTGAACATGTCGGAGTCTTCTTATTTGCATAAAAGGAATTCTTTTCAGAGAAATAAGGACTGTTCAATAAAATTCAACCGTGGTAAATGTGATGGAATGACTGGATATGAAAATCAGTTGTATGTAGATAAAAATAGAATTTTTGTCTGTCCAAACATTTTTTACATGTAGAACAAATTGCCACTACAACAATGCCGCTAACAAAATTCTATTAACATACAAATATTTATTGAACATAAAAATTTTTTTAAGAGTATAAATTAAAAAAAGTGATTACCTACCGGTAAAATTGATTACAGAATATTTTCATGTGCTGCAGATGACGATTTTCAATCTCTTTTTTATCAAAGCCTATCGCAAACCGTGCAAGAATGTTTTATTAAGAAAATGTTTTAACAAGTATTATTTAGAAAATTAGTAGAAAAATTAAAAAGTGCTTGTGCGTGTTAATCATAGTTCGTATATTTCGCCACAACTTCATTATTATCTATTTCCGGGTCAACATCAGTTTTCGGAATATTATCTGAAGGCTCACAAATAATTTCAATATCATTTCTGTTTTGTAAAATAATGTTTGAAACTGGAATTAAATGTATACAACAAAAGTTTGTTAAATGCAAATGGATAAAATTCGGAAAATCGTTCACTTTAAAATGAGCGAAGATTTGTCTTTCCATATTAATATTTACATCAATAAAGTGATAATGCATGCATATATTTGTATCATATAATCTTGCAAATATATATATATGCAATCCATGTCTCTAGACTCGTGGTCACTAGAGAGTATCTCATTTGCACGTTTGGGATTCGAACATAAACACAAAAAAGATGATTGTTGTAGTAGCCGTCTTAGTTGTTAAGGTGTAATTGTAAGATTTAAAAGTTTTAAAAAACAAAAAATTTCCAGCTGGCTCAGGTGGAATATCTTTATTATGATTTAAAATAAGATCTGGTTGAGCACATGTAACACTATACTTGTACAGGGTATTATTAAATTCTATTGGTATACGGACAGAGTCCTGTATCGAGCATGGATCAATATTTAACGAGGCATTTGTGTATATGTTTTGCCTTGGCTCCTGATTATTTGTTTTTTTCTCTTAAATAAAAAGAAAAGGAAAAAATAATAATAATTAAAAACTTATAGTATAATGTACATCCAAAAATAAAAATTAATACAAATTGAAATTTTATTACGTTAAAACATTAATTTTTTATTCGTAGCAAGTACAAAAGATTTATTTGTTGTTAACTTTCAGTAAAAAATATAATAACGTATAATACCTTTATGTGGAGATACTGCTGGGTGAAGTTGAAACATTTGTTTTTGTAATTTAAATTTTTTTCTATATCTTTGATAATGATGAGTATTCGTAATTTTACAAAAAAAAAGTACATTCTTAAAAAGTACTTTAAAAGTTTATGTACAAAATTAAAACTTACTGGTCAGATTTCTCATCAGAATATCGTTTTTGTAAATTTAACAATTGTAATGTAGGCGTACGTAATTATAATATCAGTATATACGTATGTGTTTCCTCCAATTCATTTAAAGAAGGATGTATACTTTGTTTTCCTGTTAAATATTTGCTTCTTGTTTAATCCTCATTATCTCAAGATTTCTGTGATTTTACTCGAAACATACGTTGTACTCCGAATTCCCTTGCTCTTTCTGTTGAATTACATACTGGTAAAACATTGTTATTACAAATGACTGCTCTTTGATTTTGTTGACGATTGTCGTTTTTTTAAAATGTTCCTGTATGTCTTTGATGTAGCCTCAACAATTTATACGAAGAGTCAGAATTTAACTTGTTTTGAATTGATGTGTTTAAAATAAAAAAATGGACTCGTGTCTCCTCTTATGCTTGGATTAATTTAAAGAACACTAAAGTTCTTGTTTAAGGTAGCAAAATATGGACTCGTTTATGATGCGGCATACTTAATAGGATTAAAACTTTGTTTTACATTATAAAAAGATTTAGTCAATTGTGTTTTCGTTAGTTTTGATTTTGAAGAACTTAAATCCATTTCAACTTGATTTAAAAAACAAACAGATTCTTAAACTATTGATGTAGTTATTGCTTACACGTGCAAACTGAATATTATAACGCACTTTGTACCTACAGAAAATCACTATCACAAAATATTAACACTGAAGTCATTGACACGTTGCAACACGGAGAAAATTAACCTCAAAATGAAATACACGTGCTTTCTACATAGCACTCGAAATTACTTATCCTTACATAGACGACTGTCTGATAGGAGAGGAATGTCTTAAGAAGCCTGTTGCAGCCGTAGTTCATAATTGATGACAGCCGGCGCCACCATGTGAGAGCCAAAAAAATCTTTAAGCAGGCATTCGACAACTATTTAAAATACATGTTACATCGAATTAATTCATAGGTATATATATTGAATAGTTATATTAACGAAAGTGAGTCTCAGCCCCCCCGCTCCCCCACTGCTCCCCCTCTATTCACGTAGTTATTTGCTTGTTTTTACGTCATTTTTGATCAAATTATATTCGAGTAACCTCCCCCCGCTCCTCCTCAGTTCCCCCTCGCTCTCCCTCTACCTCCCCTCCAAAAAATACTTATTTATAAAATTTTTTACCATCTGAAACGTTAAAAAGTATATGTAATTTAGTACCCAAGTCATACCTCATTTTTAGGGTTTTTCAAGTCTCTGATCATTGGTTTCCCTCTGTCTATTCTCTCCCCCTTACTCACTATATGTCTCTAAAGGACCATTATTTGTTTAACTTGATTGAACTTTAAAAAAATCTCTTTCTGGTCCTATAACACGATGTGTAACTCGAAATATACATATTTGTTGATCCTACATAATTTGTTTGTAAATTATTTAATTATTCGTAAAATTATTTACTATTTCAACATAATTTGCTTATTATATTCCAAATAAGCACCCTTAAAAACCATTAAAATTATATTGAATTCGATTTATGCATACAAAATGATCCTACGTAACTTGTTAATTAATTTGTTAAACTAATTATACAATTAGTTAAACTAATTATACAATTATTTAGCATTTTGACATAATTTGTTTATCCAGTTCGAAATAAGCGCCCTTAAAACTATTGATACGTTCTGCAACTCTGTTGTAAATGTTTATTTTAATAATTTATTTATAACAGTAATTATTAGTATTATTTTATTGCAAAAAAGCTTAGGTTTAAAAAAAAATCGGTTGGTATTTTATGCATCAAATGCATAAAATACTAATATTTAATGCGTAATAAAGCACCTTACCTGATTTTATCTACGTAACCATATTTATGCTAATTATATATATTTTTTTTTTTACTTATTATTGAGAAAATATATTTATCATTTGTAAGGTCAATTAAACAATTTAGTAATTTAAAACTGTGTTTCCAGTAGCATACTTAATGTAGACAATAAGAATTACAATAGTTGTAACACCTTGATAGCCCTGCGGTTGAAATATGTCTATGGGGGTTCGGCACCCTTACTTTTCTGCGTCAACATTATTACGCAATGCTCATATACTTCTGCGCACTCGCTGGTAGAGGAACAAGTACTACCAGGGGACTGATTATGGTAAACGATATACTTAATTGATTTCGAGTAGGGTAGAGATACCTGAGTAACCCCAGTCACTGCATTGAGTTTCACCCTTTATTCTCGCTCAGTACAAGATCGTGGGTGGCAGCAAGCCCTCACTAATAGTCTGAAGCGTCCAGGCTACAGAAGTATGACACTATTAATAAATAATGTGTGCAAGTGTTCATAGCATTGTGTTAAAGAATTAAAAAGTTAAGAGAAGATTAAAAAGAGGGGTATATCGTCAGTTTAAAGCCTCCTCACCTGACCTAGACTACAAGCAGTACGGTCTTTAAAAAGCTTACGCATACCGTGAAGAAGTTAGTAGTAGTATCAGCAGCAGCAGCAACAGCTCTCTCTGGGAAAATAGTATAACAACGATTGAAATACAAACACTTTGCATATTATTAAACGATAATTTATTTCTCCTATTGTAAAAAGAATTCACTGAATACTGAAAAAGGCCCATTAAGCTAGTTTCCATCGAGATTTCATCTGTCAGCTAGTTGGTTACTGCCTGTAAGAGAGTCAATTAACGTATCCCATTGTTTTTACCTTTTCTGTTTGTCATTCAACTCTGCATTATTAGCTTTCCCATCGTTATCATCGGTACCACAATAAAAGGTATACAGACAATTTAACTCTTGAGAGAAGCACTATTAGCCCTGGATATACCTCGTAGTCTTGTTACATTATTTAAAAAAAAATGACCCACACATCGAAGACGATTGTGGCTACGTGTTGGTAAGACAATTTGCATGTCATGTTTATTATTGGCACATGCTTGTGTAGCACTATGACCTTGGACACTTTCACAATCACGACCACAGTCACGGCTATGTCCTTTTCGACCATCATAATACTGATTGCTAACCCTCTAAAAATGTGAACTTACTTCAGCAGTTGATCATGTGGGCGGTGTACAGCTTAGTAAATGATGTGTTGTTTCTTGCCGTTTTTTCATGGTTAAAAAAAAAAAAAAAATACAATATAATATTATAATAATGAAAAATCGTTTTGTATTTATGTAATACAAGAATTTTCATATTAGATTTATCTATTCTACTACAATAAGTAAAAGTAGTAAAGTATTTTCGTTTCTGCACATTTTTTGCCTGGCAATTTCAAAATGTTTCCAATGAGACCTCCTAAGGGTAACACTCCTCTCTCGTGCCTGCTTTTATGTCTGGACGGGTTGCGGGAGTTGGAGCTGCGCACGACTACTTTTTTGAGCGCGCTGCTGGAATTTGTATTGATTAATCTGAAGGCAAATTCCATGAAAAAACCCGCCTTGAAATAGCTGGGGCTCATAGGAACTTCTTGTGATGAAAACAGCTTTTTGAAAAAACAATCTATTTTCATGAGGAATTGAACCCACGACTCTTATAGCGATGTTGCATCAGTTTCAAGCACGCCTACCATTTAACAAATACCTGTCTGTAGCTACTCCAAATATTATCAGTACTAGATAAAGACGCAGTCATTTAATTGAACGCTACTACTTGTGGACATGACTGTGTTTTGTATGCTTTTACAGCATTGCAATAGTGAAAAAGATGGGAAAAAAATGTCTGATTGTACGAAGACCGATTTTGGAGATGAACACTTCATTGTTGTTTATATGTTTAGACAATAGGCAGTTTCATCAAGTTTACAGGATAATTAAATCGGAAATAATCACCAAGATACAACAGCAGCTGTGAATATTAATTATGATACAACATCAGGTGCAAAAAGTCATCGAGACATACATTAGCAGAGAAAACTGATTAAAATGTAATACGTAATAATGTAAATTTTCTTTTCACTAATTTAATTAAATATTAAATTTTCCGTACGGTTGAACAAAACCTGTTTAACTATGTCATTAATATTTTATTTCTGTACTCAAACAAAATTTTCCATTCACCATATCTCCACTCTTCCCGCCACCCTTACAAATTAAGGGGAAATTCGTCTTATTTCTACGTTATTTTAAGCCTATAAATATTAGATCGAGCCCCCTCTGCCCCCATGGCCTCCTCACATGATTTTTCTTGTGTTTCAATGCCCTTCCATTGTCTGCGTAGAATGTTTTTTATAATTTGACTACATAATACGACCTCAAGCTCTACTTCTTTATTCAAGAAATATTTGTATATACTTTTTCAAGAAAACTTTGCTTATAAAAATAAATTTTTAATCGCGTTGGAAAAAGTTCTATTAGGATTCAAAATTTGTTCATTTGTTTTTCTACACTATCCATGAGGTAAATAGACTAACTTCATACATACTAGTAATATATATGAAAGTACATGATAGTTGATCTCTTATGTGTATTAGTACAGTTATGATGTTTAAAATTCTGATTATTGAGTATAAAGTTCTTGGTGCGTTAATTTATTTTTATGTTAAAAAAATCTTATAACTATATGCCTTAGTTTCTCATAATTATAAAAAAATCAAAACCGTAAAGATTGAACCCTATGGGCCAGGTGCATGTCATGCAGCGCCACTCTTGGTGTTAAAATCATGCAACTGCGGGTACCCACATTATACGTCAACAGCATACACCGATGCACACTTTTAGTAATGGTCAATTAGTTAGCAAAAATTAGTATATTTATTCATCTGATAATGAATTTTATCCTAAAAACAGGCTTTAGGAATAACACACACTCGATTTGTTTTAACTCTGAAGCCTTAAAAAAAGGTAAACAGTTGGTTGAAAGTAGTCATGTGTGCGATGTTACAGAATTTCAAAGTGATGGAGTTAGCAATTTGATAACTGCCGTCGTAATAAGGCAGACCTCGGTAACTTCAGCTCCCTACAAAGTTAACCTGCATGTACGTTTTATTCAGATTATTTTGAAAATTGTCTAAATTGCAATGCACATGAAAATTACCTTTATTTACAGTTGGATAATCATCGAAATTTATGTAATTTTACTCCATCTGTCTTTGCGCTACTGTTACACTGAACAACACAGCACTTTCCTACACCAATATTTCATAAACGTTGAAATAATAGAAATCACAATGATCATGTATTATTTCGCGTATTTATCTTTCTTTTTGCCGTCTGCTTCTGAGAGTGTGCTCTATCGAAAACTAACAAGGCTTCATTAATATATTGTTACGTTCAAACATTTTACAACCGTTCTTGGCACTACATAGTTCATTTTTTTAGAAAATGTTATGAAAAATATTGCAATAGGTAGATTTAACAAAACATCTCTTAAGGATGATCATCTGTTTTTTCTTTACTCATTTTAAATATTATACATGGTGTAACATCCTTCTAAGACATTGAAACACATAAAGAAATTAAATAGCAGATGTTAAAAGATACTGCAACCGCAATGGGTTTAATCGTTTGTAGTCTTCAAATTGAAAATACTTTTGAGGAAGCAATGACTATTAGGGTTCCTAATCAATGAAAACAATCTTTTGTGTGGTTTTTAATTCTGGAAAACATTAAAGGTAATAAAATACAAAATGAATATATAAAATAATACTACAGATTATTTTGTGAATAATAGAAATAATCCCGCTCTTTTATATATCAGCTAAATTTTAGAGTTGGAAGATATATCACGTAAATATTTTAATCAACTCATACCGAAATGAATCAAAGATACACAAAGTCTCTTGGNTGTATATAAATTTAAATAATAAAAAAAATTAAAAAATTTCTTACAATTTGCGAAAAAAATTATAAAATTTTTTCATCGATGATTCTAGACATTAGAGAAGAACTTATTTACATAAAATATTTAGTTACTTTTTTTTTTTCAAAGTTGAAAAAATTTGTCAATTGCTTAGTTTATTATAGCATAAGTATTGCTTTCAAAAGGTGTTGAAAGTCGTATAGATAACAAAAAATTACGAGAAGATAATTAAATCATTTAGGATGGAGTGCTAATGATTCCAAAACAGCCTTACAAATAGTTGACAGGAATTGAAAAGATCTGTGTAATACAGAAGTATATGTCAGGAATAAATCAATTAATTCAGGAGGAAATTTTCGTTCTAGATATGCTAAATAATATTCGTGAAGGTTAACCACTTTATGAACTCAGTTTAAAAATAAGGACAATGGTAGTGCTCACTAGAAGTTTGAGTATCAGGTGGTTTATGAAATGGTTCTTGATTAGAAATTACTAAATTGTTGAAATACGACGTAGAAGGACAAATAATTACTAGGGAAAAAATTGGACTTTACATTTTTATCTCCAAAATAATTTTAAACACTGAAAACACCTCTTTACTGCCTTTTATTTCATATGAGGATATTTTTTTTTAATGTGAGGGGATGAAAAATTATACTATCATACCTTTCATTCTTACTTTTGTTTTCCAACATTCTACATTTAATAGTCTATAAAAAAATTCTAACATAAATGATTTAAGTCTCAATTTACAAGTTATTTTATATTGTAAGAAAATTAACATCGAATCGTCATATCAGTATTATGAGAGACAAATAAAAAGACTTTATTATAATAGCCTGTATTGGGCAACAAACACAACATGTATAGGTACTGATGCACGTAACTTGTGAATTCTAGATGATTGTGTGGTAAAGAAAGATTCAATGCCTGCATATTATAGGTGTATAGGAATATTTATGTATACAAGTACGAATAGAAATGTGACTTTGGTCTTGCAAAAGCGAAGCTTATTTGTCTGAGTAATTGTAACAAAAAACACGTGACAAAAACAGTGTGAGTTATTGGTGCTTATGAGAAGATATAGCTTACCTAACTCTTGGCTTGTAATTTAAGTATTAAATTAGTCTACTTACTTTTTTGTTGATAAATCAAAGCAGAAAGTCCTAAGAATGTAACCGCTGATCTGCGCTATGTTCCTGGATCCGCTGTTCATTGTGACCTCTTCTTCAAGAGAAAAATCTCGAGAATACTTGCGCTGTGCATGGTCGTAGTCTGCAGGACTTCTCACTAAATAATTATAATCTTACTTATGTCTTGACTTTTGCTAAAAGTTATCAGAGCAAAACGTTTTTTTCATTCGGCGCTTTCGATACGAGACGAGAAGAGACTGACTATTGATTTAATTCATTTGCTTATCTATTTGCTGCACCTGTCACCTATCGTTCTACCAGCTTTTCAATCAGCAATCGCGCATCTATCCTACTAACTGTTATAGTGTGCATTGCGCTAGTAGATTGGCCGCGTGCTGCTAAGATTAGAATTAAATCTTTCAGCACACATAAATCTCTGCGAGTTTCAGTTTTGACAGCCACTATACTTTTCGGGGGCGGTATCATGTAAATTTTTTATGTACGATGTGAGCCCATGTTAAAGTATTGGATAATTCACTGGAAAAAAGTTACACGATACCTCCCCCGAAGAGAGATTGGTTACATTTAGTACACACTGCTGAGGTCCGATCGCGATGTTTTAATACATGACAAAATTTGAAATTTTCTATGATAGTTTTTTAAGAATATCAAAAAACAAGGGTCGCACATATTCGTAGTCTAAGAATTATCGAATGAACTGTTTACTTCCTCGATGTATTGCACATCGCGATTAGATCTCAGATAGTGTGGTGGTGGTGATTTTTTTTTTTGCCCAATACAGGCTATTATAATAAAGTCTCTCAATTTGTCCCTTATAATACTAATACGACGATTCAATGCTCATTTTCTGATAAAATGAAATAGCTTGTAAATTGAGACTTAAATAATTTATGTTAAAGTTTTTTTATAGACTTAAATGTGTCATGTTGGGAAGAAAGGACCGTCGACTTGGATTCCGATGTTAAAAGCAGAAGCCTAATTATCATCTAGCCACGAATACTCTTGTGCAGGGATTAGATTCACCGTTACGGTCAAGCTTGTAAGATCTTGCAACTAATACACGCAAGCAGCAACTGATCAACTATTATGTTAAATTAAGAAAAACTCCAAATTGTTAAATACTGTAAATCTGAACTTAAAACCTTTTAATTCATTTTACTTGTAAAAATTGATTTTTTCTCGCTTCACCAAATTTGTTTACTCAAATTTACTTTCTTAATTCAAATATTTTAAGGTTCAAAATTTTAATTGACAGAAACATAATTTTAGCTTTGATGAAGGAATTAAATACCAATCAAAATCATGCAGATAACGTATGACAAAGACTTTTATAAGGACGTGAGACAAGGAGACGAACAAAACACACTACCACTGCATTACGTAAGATAAAAATTAAAGCAGTAAGTCAACGTCAGCTTGGTTCACGACACACTAACATCACTCCATACACACCATTCAGTAAAATCTAACACCACAACGCCAAGTCAACGATTTAAAAGAAAAGTATACTTTAAGAAAGAGCAAATAAAGCCTTTGAACTTACGGTTGATTCCTGACGATCAAAAATTAAATTTATTTTCCGCCCTCGGGTGGTTTTGGGAGGCTGGTACTTCCTCGGGCGAAAAAGCAGTTTTCCGGAACTCGTTCGAAAAGTCTCCTTTACGAACCTCGTTACGGACCTCGCCTTCGGCTCGGGCCGCAAACCTCTCGGTTCGCAAACAAAGACTTTTCAAACTCGTAGGAAAACTACCATTATTCATAGATTAGTTCCGCCTTTTATTTAAAAGTTTAAACGTAATACTATTATCAACTGGTAGGACTAGAAACGAGATGTTATGTTGGTCCTAATGATAAGTGACTTCTTTTCCATTATTTTAGTGTAGTTTGTAACTTATTTTTTCATTTAAATATTTATTATTCCCATCTTTTATTTTATTAAGCGTTTATTCTTACAAGATTCCATTAATACATTTATCNTGTAAATAGTCAAACGACTAAACCACTCAATTTATCTATACAATAAGTGCTATTGTTGTAATACTTTAATATAATTTATTAAGAGTTACGTGCTCACTTACTAGTAAAATCATGAGAGTATAAATTTAACAAATTCTCTTTTATTTTATTAAGCGTTTATTCTTACAAGATTCCATTAATACATTTATCGATTTATATTTTGTTTTATTTCATCACAATTTTTTTATTCACGGCTAAGGAGATTTTTTGATTTAAAAACATTCATTACAGTTAGTGGAGTAAAAGTTCAGAGAGATAATAGGAGCGCAAACATGCAGCAACACTACCAATTACTTTTCTTACACGGGTATACCTATATATACGCTATAATGCATGTTGAACCCCTTCTTTCTCATTTTATTTAAAGTTAACTTGTTCATTTAAAAATTTAATAGCTTGATCTCATAGTTATATGTCATTCTAAAAGAGCTTAGGAAATTTCTACTGTTCATTTTCTTATAAATGCAATTTTATTTACTCCTTCGTACAGTGACACGTTAAATTCAGATTTTTTTCAAATTAAACATTTAAAAAACGAGACAGTTTCTTGATTTGCAATTTTTTGTTGGTATTTTGTGTGCTGCAATGAATACACGTTAAATGTTTCAATACTGTCTATCAAAAAAATCTACGTGTAATGAACTTCCTGCTGCGACATTCACTCAGAAATGAGTGTGTGAGCGTATGTGACAGATGTGGCATGAGGTTAAAGATGTAATCCGCATCGGCGGCAGAAAGTTATTTTGAACAATCATGTACTGGCCAGTCCAGCAGCACGTCGTAATATGGCTTTCATTCAAACTGTTCTTATCTATGTTGTATATTTTTTATAGTTTTAAGTTTATTAAATATTAAAATATTCATTAATACCTTTCCCATTTACCGTGAACTTTTATTCAAACGGCACCCCCTTCGATACAATGCAGTGGGTTGTTCAATATAACATTTATGTAAGGTTTTTTTCATTTATATATTGTTTGGTATGACTTTTTACTTGGGTACCCGAGCACTTACTAACCAACTGGTTTCTTTTCTCTATGTTTGTTATAATTTTCTGTGCACACATTCTAAATCTCGTATGATTAACGAATCACGTTTTAAAAGTGATTAACATTAAATGTTACGGTATTTACCTAAGAGCCTATGTTACTACCTCTTACTTTCAACTATTATACTTACAAAACTGGACAATCAAGAAATATGAAAATGTCTGGTTTTTTAAGAATTTTCTGATAGTGATGACAAGAAGCATAAACGGATAAATGTCCTTAGACTCAAAAAGTTGCAAAAAATAAAAAGATCTGCAGTGACAATTTCGACACCAGTTCATTTTGCTTTAGTAAGCACTCAGACAACTGAAATCAGATAAAGTACCCAATATTCAAAATACAGGATCACCATTAATCGATGTAACAAATCTATGCACATCTTGTAATTTATGTAAAGCTTAAACTTTCGATAAATATCTGTATTGTTTATAAAATGAAAATAGTCGACATCTGCATGAATTTAAAATTGATATTAGTAACAGCTATAACGTTGACTATCAGAATCCATCAGAAACACGGTTGTTAAAACATCTCAAGTAAAAAAAGGCATTTTTGATACAACAACACTCAAAAATGCATGCTACCAGCAGATATTGATTTCTAAGACAGTCCAATCAATAATTCTGATGATAGTGAGCAAAAGTTGGGACAGTACAGCTGAAGAGAAGTTAAAGCAGAGTAATGTTTCAAAAGTGTTACAAAACCCAGTGGAATGCCATGAGCATGAAAAAGTTTACGTAACATTCCTAGTCGCACTTTTTGATAATAGTATTAGGGACAATAAGAGTGTTGGAACTGCTTTAAAAAATAAATTTTCTCGTTTTGCTTTAGTAATTGAATTTGAATTGAACATGTTTTATTTGAATTACCGAAAAAAAGTCGTGCATTTTCTGATTTAGCTAAACGGTTGATATTGAAAATTAAGGGTACATTAAATTTTACTTTTACAGACATTGTTAAAGTTTGTAACTGTATTAGAAAAATAAAAAAACAAAATAAGTATGCATTATTTCACCAGAATTTTTGTCTTCTATTAATGACGGTAACATTAAAAATCATCCCTCTCACTGGCCTTTATACAAATAGTTATACTGTAGAGCAAAAATGTCTTTGTAATCATTGTCAAAACATTATTTGTCTAGTCATTTAGATGTACATTATTATGTGGCTTTAACATAAAAGTCACATTTAAAATGATAAAAAGTACATGAGTAGACAACTATATACTCGTGTAACTATTTTTAAGGTTAAATTAATTAATAATGTTTTTTGAAAAGAAAAAATTACTCCGTATTGTTTCGTTATTTATGTCTAACAAAGTTGTTTTTAGATACTCGTATCAAAGAAATTAAAAAACTCACTAAATGTATCACGTTTTTGGGAAATACTAGATTATTGTATTTATTCAATCAGTTATTATTAGTTACACTTATTACACCCACAAAGCACTATTAGTTATATTATTATAATCTAATAAATAAATTTTTCATTCAGTTTCTATTACATCTAACAATTTTTGTATCAAGTTATTAACGTGCTCGGCACTTTCTTTTATGTAAAAGGTGAGCATTTTCATTGTTTGTCTTTCTTTTCAACCTGGACTTCTCCACTTATGCATTAGGTAATGATTCTCCTACTCTAGTAGTAATATCTTGATGCTCTAAACACAAGAGAAAAAATGGTCGAATAGTGGCTTCGTACAGAAAAGCGTGGTATCCACCAGAACATTCGCATGTTAAGATAAACACTCAATTTGAGAAAAATAGCTTTGAAATATATGAGGTTATCAATTGGATGACAGAAGTATAGTGATCGTTTTGTAAATGCAAGGGTTATCAAAGTGTGAATACTGGACAAATTCTAAGACTAGTTTATGAACAAACCTATGCATATGTGGTTTACTTAGACTTTTGTACAGTAGCAGATGGAAGTAAATACATCGTAACTTGTAGACCCTTTTTTATGAATTGCTTGTGCTAGTCCGTATTTTTGCCATGTTCAAATATTTTTAGTAGTGACATCTTGTACGTCAACAGGACTACAGTAAAACAGGAGGATGTTTTTCAGATATATGGTGGAGATAAAAAACGCATTATTATGAGTGGTGGTAGAGCCGTATTGTGGATAAAATAGGGCAAAAGTAAAGTTGCTTCTAGAGTTACTAAATAGATAGTAGTGTATTTATTACCTAAGAAGACTGTCCAGTAAGTATTGTAGAACTACTTAAGGTTTCCAATCTCAATGCAGGCAGTGTAGAATTAGGAGTACTATGAGAAACATGACACCATAAAAGAAGTGATAACAATCCTGAAGAGTCCTGTAAAGCTGTATCACATGCGTCTCACTAAGATCATAATAGAATGTTAAACACTATTAAAAAATTTGAAATATAGGCTCTTTAGTTAAGTGTTTTCTCAGTTTACAGAGAATAAAGTGATAGTAAAAACGTCTGTTAAAAATATTGTGCATGTCCTGTGAGATGTAGTTTTAAAGACTAGTAACAACCGTATTCTTCCTCACGAAATTAGTTTTCTCATCTCGGGCCGTTTATTATTACGTTTAAACGTTTACTGTGTATTCAATAGGAAACATATTATTCAACATTTAAGCAGCATCCAACCGAGACTACTCTGCAATTCCTCTGGCCACAAAATAGCCCCGGTGGTATAAGGGATTCTGTGACAAAAACTATTTTTAAATTTCTTTTGTATGTGAAGTATATACTTCAATACAGCTATGTATTTAAATTTGAAATAGTTATTACCAACAGTTTTTTAAACATGTGAATTATTATAAACAGTTCACGAAATTCTTGATTTACTATTACAGCAGTTCATCAAAAATTGAAGAAGCTGTCGAAGCTTATCAAAGAGCTGCAAATCTTTTTAAAATGTCAAAAAAATGGAATGAAGCTGGAAACTCTTTTTGCCAAGCAGCTGATCTTAATTCTAAAGCTGGGAGCAGACATGATGCTGCTTCCAACTATATTGATGCTGCTAATTGCTACAAGAAATCAAATGCTCCAGGTATTAAAAAATGTCTTATATTTACACATGTAAATAGTCAAACGACTAAACCACTCAATTTATCTATACAATAAGTGCTATTGTTGTAATACTTTAATATAATTTATTAAGAGTTACGTGCTCACTTACTAGTAAAATCATGAGAGTATAAATTTAACAAATTCTTAATACTATTTTTTCCAAATTTTTTATTATCTTCCTATATAATTCTGATACTTCCTTAGCCGTTTTTTACGACACACTATCTTTGAGCTTTTGAAAACAGGATTTTTTGAAACAAACAGTCAATGTTTTTTCCTACTTCAGGTATTTTTTTATCTTTAAGTGTTTCCTATGCATTCACTGGATAACACTTTTTTCGCTGCTGGTGTACATTCAACTAGGGCAAGTACAAGAAGCCGCGTACTTGCTCTAGTGGCATGGACGACCAGGTATAAAATAGTACATTGCAAAACTAAATCGTAAAGTACAAACTTAAGTGTCCAATGACAGGGTTTTTGTAGGTTTTCGCTCAAGTTGTGCATCTTGTTTTTTTTACCCAGGGTGCAAAAATGCAATTTTGTGCACGTTAGTACACTGTGAGTCTTGAAACGGAAAAATGATTACAAGGTACAAAGTGCATCTTGAAGGCGGAGAGTAACAGTTATTCTTTATGCCTTTGTAATCACTTTTCACTCACAAGCAGAAATAGTTTATTTCGTACAATGATCGCAAAGTATAACTAACCTGCCTAAAAGACGTAGTTGATGTATGCTTGTGCCTGAGCTCGAAATTTTTTTACTGAGGGTCCATTAAGCCTGCAAAGTAATTACGAAAGCACTAAGGTCTTATAGCTCTGATGGTACAAACTCTGGTTTTTATTACAGAAGTGTTATGGCTATGAGGGCTATTTCTCAGCCCCAGAAGCAAAAGTGTAACCCTAGTAGATCAGTAATTTGATGAACACTTATTTTTAAGCAGTAAACGTCCTAATGTCAGGAAAAGCTCCCTAAAGTAGAAAAGAGGGCTTTATCTAACGTCAGGCGTTTTTAAGGGTTTAGTGTGCCCTCGGTAGGAAAAATAGGGTTCGCACCTGATGTGCATGCAACCACGGCAAACATAAGAAGTCCTTTGACTCCTGCTTTGCAGGTCCTTTGGGTCTGGTGTTTGCCCTATTAACATCTGCCATTGGATACAAAAACTACCATTTCTACTTTAGGCCTTTTTTTTTATTTTAAATTTTGACATGTACGTGAACTCCTGAACCGCTTCCAACGTTAATCTTACTTCGGAAGGTCCCTCTATTGTATTATATTAAATGTTACGTTGTACCCGATCAGCTTGGTACACGCACGCAACCATCCTGAGTACAACGCTACGAATACCATTGAGTAGTTCCAGCCTTTCTAGTACGACCGCTGTGCTTAGTACCGTAGCCGAAAGTACCCTGCAAGGGTATGGATTTTTCCCCATAATAATGTCACTGGCTCACCTTCGACGAGCCACTAAAATGCTCCTAAAAAGCCACTACTCGCAAAGCCCGGGGCCACTGACCACGAACCCGTAATCATTACCCGGTTTGCTCAAGGAGATCACGAAGTGCGCCTCACGACCTGAGTCACCGCTAGCAACGTGTTGACTAGCTGCTAAATCCCGGCGCAAGAAGCTACTAATTCGGTGTGAGGGGTCCGTAAACGCGTCGTTTTTACTGTCTGATGTACCTTGCGTACATTACGGTCACTGCATATATATACAAATCGAACTTACCCACATTTTCATGAACTTCTGGTTCCTTGGGGCTGCTGATACTGCATGTCAGCTCCGGTCAAAACACACGGTCCTGTGCGCAGTAATGGAAAACAGTATATAGAAATAAAAAAAAATCATGGGTCTCAGATCGTCTGTGTATTGTGGTCTAAGGCGAAGCAAAGGACGATAAACGGATAATTTAAGATTTCTTTACTTCTTACCGTGATGTGTTCACAATTTTTTATGCATCACCGGCTGAGAAGTAAATATCTTCCTCTGCGCAGTGGACGGGAATATTTACTTCCTGTGACGCTAAGTGTGTTTACGGTCGTAAAATGTTGCTTCATGCCCTTGATAAGAAAAACATTATGTGTGACTTAGACTCATACGTTCAACAAACGTGCTCTTTGATCACCTAATTTTTTATTTTACGTCCCAGTGACGGTGTGTACAACAACTAAGTTACGTCATTTCTAGCTCGAAAGTGACTTTTAATTTTTTTGCTGTACAAGCAGCTTCAGTCAAAAATTTTTAGTATAGTAAGAGAATTATAGATTTTATTGAGGCTGCTTAATATATACAGCATACAAACATGTCAGTCAGAACAAAAATAATAAAAAAAAATTTTGATTCGTTGACACTAAGTACTCCAAGGATGTTTTTAGGACAGCTGTACTGCAAAATATTTCTTAACACATTATTTGAAAAGCATACTATGTAAATTTTATCCACCATGTACATTTTAAATTATTACTAACTAAAAAAAAAATTAAAGATGTGTTAACATTTTTTTTAATTATCTGCATATGCTGTTCTAAATGAAATCATCTCTTGAAAATAATAGAGTGTATGATTTTTGTTATTGGTATAACATTAACGATATAAGAGTAGTGCCATTCGCGTACTTAGACGAAACTTATTGCACTTTGAAAATCAAGATTCTAGAAGGTCATTTTTGTCATATCTTGCTTTTTTACTTTCGAAAAAGAAAAATGCAGCACAGGCTCATTAAAAATTGTGTAGTGTTTATAGTGATGATTTTTTAAGTGAACACCAGTGTCAGAGTTAGTTTGCTCGTTTTTGTTCTGAAAATTTCGATGCTAGAGATGAAAAAAAAAATTACCCTAGTCAGATAATCGTTGGAAAAATATATATAATTCTTTAAAAATCAAGGTAAACCGATATATTGCATCTTACGACATGGCTATAAAACTAAAAATTGACCATGAAACAATTTTAAAACATTGACATTAGGCTGGATACTAAAAAAAGCTTGATACTCGGGTTCTTTACGAATTAATAGAGAAAAATTTGATGGACCGAGTTTTCATTTATAAATCGCTGCTCTAACGAAACGAACTTAAGCCATTTTTTAAACAAATGATTGCTAAAAAGGTTGAAGTTGAAGCCTGGGGAAGCTTAACAGACAGGTGCAAAGCCTGTATTGATGCCAAGGACGGTGATTTTTCATCATCAGCTGCTTGAACGTGGTCAAACAGTTAATTTGACTCTTAACTGTCAATGACTAATGTGATTGCAGTGGGTGAAAAAAAAGAAGCTTGCGAAAATCACTTGATTCAATTTTTTGCCCAGAAACCTTAAAAGTTTTAAAGACAGAATTATGGTTGTACTAGAAAACTGGCAAAAGGTCATTGATTAAAACGGCACCTATATCGTAGAGTAGTATTTGAAATTGATATGAATAAATTTGCTTTGCAAAACATTAAAAAACTGAAATTACTTTTTCCCTGATCCAATATTTTAATGTAGCTTGTAAATATCTTTAAGTTATTTAAAATTATTTTTACTGCTTTACGACATGTAGATCCAGGTGGACAATCAAGAAATATGAAAATGTCTGGTTTTTTAAGAATTTTCTGATAGTGATGACAAGAAGCATAAACGGATAAATGTCCTTAGACTCAAAAAAAATTTTGAATTTAAATGAATTATAAATAAGGCTAAATTTTTTAGTTCACTTATATTTTTTTAATCAAAATCACAATTCACTGCGTAAAAGTCTAAAAAATACGTGGCTAATCTTTATACTTACAAAAATTGTAGAAAAACGTCTCTAATAGATTGATTAAAATAATAATAATAATAAGAACAATGTATCAATTTGGTTTAAATTATAAGTATAAAGCAAATCTATTTGCCGCCAGGGTAGTAAGGAAAATATATGAAATTTATTTTGAAAGTAAACCTAGACCTACGTTTAAGTCATTTAAATAAAAATTTCAGAATACTAAAAATTAGGTGTAGAAGGGAAAGAAAAAAAAGAAATGTTAGTTTATTAGAGATTTTTCAGTATATAAATAGTAAAAAACAATAAAACAGTACGAGAGCTGAGGACGTTTATCACAGCTAGCAGGGGAAAACTAGAGATAAGTGACGGAGGAGTAAAGGTGCATCAGCACTGGCAACTGTTTTGCATGGACGAGTATACCTATGTACATGCAGCTGAACCTGTTTTTTTTTGTATTTTATTGCACTTATTACTTGTCGATTCTTCTGAAAATTTGTTATGCCATTAGTTTTATGGTATAACGTCATAAAAAAAAATTTGACTGATTCTACACACCATTTTCTCATAAATTCTATTTGTACGTGAGTCTTTCATGCGGCTACGTGGTAAATTGAAGTTTTTTAAACTTTTTGTATCAATAAGTTGTGAAACGGTCTTAAATTTTACTCGTGACATTTCAACATTATTACAAAAATCCTGCTGAAATATTAGGAAGACCCTACAGATAATGCTTTGTGTGGTAAACGTCCTTCAAAATTAGCTTACAGGTTGTACGTTAAGAAATTGTTTACATTTGACGTATCAAAAGTACGCTTGTCACTTAGATTCTCTTAATAGTTAGCACAGTTTTTATTACAACAACCGAAACAGCATGGTGTAATATGATAAGTAGTTGATTTATTGAAGTGAAACTTCTTATATTGGGCCATCAACAGCTGGGTGAGGGGAAATGCTTTGTAAAAAAACGTAGCTACCCATCCTGTGGCCCAAACCGTCTCCTTAATCTCCTCTCTTACATACTCTCCTTCTTGCTCCGTCCCTCTGTTTCGCAGCACGCGCCACTCTATGTCTACTGCTCTGTCTCTCTTTCTCTCGCATGTACACCGCTTGCTCCCTTCGCCTCACGCTGCCAATATACCTATATACGTATACACATATTATAGGTATCTTAGTATGTATGTTTTTACATAACAAGTATTACGACTAAACACTAAACCGATGCACTTGCTCAAGCTGAGGTATAGCTATCGAGAAAAAGGGAATAGAAGAGAAAAACAACAGCTGTACCTATACTAGAGGCAAAGTATACGTATATATATTGTATATAAACGAGTTTCTCGTCCCGGTCATTACATACATGTTGATATGTATACATGTATATAAAAAACGTGCATAAAGTATTAAATATGTATTGTAGAACCTTTTTTTTAAAAACAAGAAAAAACGCTGTATCTCGACAGGAAAGAAAAATGAGCTAAAAATAACAATTTTTACGGGTTTCCAAAGGGGAACTACATGATTGAGGTGCACTAATATAGAGGGGTTGGACTCTGCACAAACATAACCTTAATTATATCTTTTTGAGACTAAATCTTGAAAAAACGGGTAAAAAAAAACTTTTTTTTCGAAGTATGCCTTATTTAAAAAATTAATATGAACATTTACAAAATCTTCAAAAAAATTTTTTCACAACACAACTTCTTAAAATTTGAAAAAAAGCCACATTTCAAAAGGGAATCCAGATAGACAAAAAATGATTCCACGTATAAAAAATTATTATTCCAGTTCAAAAATGTAACTTAGATTCATGCAAACAATCGTCATAATTAGAAAAATAGTAAGTTATATCTTAAGAGCAAAGCTACATCCTACATGTCATAGCTATAAATTAATTTATTTTCTATTATTTATCATGTATTATAAGAATAATTCTCACATCAAAACCTATATTCTTGTTATTAATTTTGAGATTAGTAGAAATTAGTTATAAAAATGTGTATTGAATTATTAATAGTCATAGAAAATGAATTGAATGAAAAATTACAACTTTACAATGGAAAATAGGTATATGTCTATTGTTTTCCTTAACCTCAATCAGAGAGAGTAAATTTTTTTACTTTAATGGTAGCCGAAATTCAATTAATTTTTTATTTGTCGGATACAATAATTCTAACAAGAATTAATTGTACATTTAAAATGCACAAATAGTAATTTTATATAAAAGAAATTTTTGTCTTACATAACTACTCAATTTCGGGGCACTGTGGTGAAAATTTTTCTGCATTTTCTGCATAACATGACCAAGAATTCGTACATATATTAATACATACACACATACACACACACACATCATAGGAAACATCGAAGTACTGAGAATGTTCAAATCACACGTAACATAAGTGTATGTATTTTATGCACGCGCTTGCTTGAACACGTAATAACTATACTATTTTAATTATTTTAATATCGGATTCTTAAAGACCTATTAAGATTATTTGTAATCTAATTTTCTCAGTTTCTGTTAAAACGAGTTTAATAACATTTGAGTTGGAAGTTTCATTTCTGCCGAGGGTCCCGAGACCCACACCTGGTTTTTTATTACTAAACAATATTTCTAAAATAATTCGCTTTTTATAGTTTGGTTCCCTGTCTAGAATCGTAACACACTCATAATCAAATATTTTGTTCCGTATAATTTCGTGTCTGACAACAACTGGTTTAAAATTTTTTTCATTACTGAGCTCTTTTAAACTCTTTTAACGGACACATTTGGTTTTACCTGTGCATTTTGCTGGACAAAATTTAGACTTTAACTCAGACAGCATAATAATTTTGTCTTTACCTAATATTATTACATTATTTAAGGTAGCTCCCTTGTCAACATATATATATATATATATATATATATATATATTCAGGATTTGACGGTCATATAACCTCGAGCGAACATGACCGACTGCAGCAGACGACCGACGAGGCTATAATATATATCCCACGAAGTATACTTGGTACATAACTGTCAAACTAATTTTTACTCTTTTTCTTCGCAAGTATCTCGAGAAAATGTCGGATTACCCTGATTTTGCGCAACGGCATTGGAAAAAAAAGGATTTTTCTACAAGTATGTTACAGTGTGACTTCGGTGCAATTTTAATTATTTGAGACAAATGCACGCGTAACTCGTTGTCTAATGCTCTTCCATAAGACCCCATATTCATTATAGAAACTTCAAGTTACAATTTCTCGAGATTTTGTCTGATTGTAGGTATAAATAAAGATATCATTGGATTCGGTGGATTAAAATCTATTTGAAGGTATACGTCTTGTTTTGGTGGTTTTTGCAAGGGAGCTACCTTAAAGTACAGGTGACAGAGGGAAATAGTACGTAAATTATACTTTTTTAAGTTATTCGCACTGTGTTTGTGAAATTTACTATGAAAAGGTAATGGCAGTATTGATTTTGGTAAATGTGAATGAGATAAAGTATCCGTGACAGAATTTGTCAAATTGCTCTCTTTTCATTTAATTTAAATAGGTTTATTGATAAAGCATGTTAGATGTGAGTTCGTTCCCAATATTTTTTTTTTACAATCTGTAAATTTTACTCATGATGGCTTTTACTAGACATTTAAATTACTTAATCAACAAAGTTAAAAACAATTTTTTTAATGTAAATTTTAAGATTGGAGAAGAAATTGATTGTTCTGGTTAAAACTATGGTTCTTAGTACCCATTAAAATTTGCTCAAAATTATGTGTGGTTAAATTAATATAAACGTAGTTAGTCACTATATTTTTTACACAACGTGTAAACTTTAAGCGTTTGTTAGCACTACTGAAAATTTTAAAAACATTTTTTTTGCAAATTTGTGGATGCACAGAATAGTGTTATCCACGTCACGAGAGTTAAAAATAGGTATACAACTGTGCCTCTGATCAAGTTAAAACCATAACTCCCACTGCAAATTATCCACTACAATGTCAGCAAAGAGAAGTAAAACATAAGAGGTACCAAAAGTTTGACGATAATAGGTATTATTAAGTTTGGAAAATAATAGGGACTTAAATTATAAGCAGCATATTACTCCAGAAATGTTGTTGAGTAATAGTAAAACTAAGACTGCATAAAATTATCATTAAACAGTGCTAGCCCGAAAATTAGGCCGAGAAATTCCACTTGTTATAAGCGGCCTTTTGGGGGGTAGGTGGCTTTGAACAGGCTGGGAGAGTTGAGGGTGGCTGGAGTCGTCTTCGAGGATATCGATCAGCGATTGAGATCGAGTAGCAATAAGCACCCCGTGCTAGAGACTCTATGTGTGGAAAGATGGTGCACATCGCACCACGTCGAACGCCAAATTGTTATAAGCAGCCTTTTGGAGTTAGACGGCTTAGAACAGCGACGGAGAGTCAGAGTGGGCGAGAATTTTCTCCGAGGGTATCGAATAGGCCGTAGAGATAAATCAACGGTAAAAACCCTGAGTTGGAGACTCTACGCGTAGTGAGGTAGTGATTCTGCTGGATTCCAATACCACCACTAAAGTTGTTGTTGCTGATGGGTAGTTTGGCCGTCAATATCGAGCAGCAGTAAACACCCTACGCTGAAGACTATAGGCATGTAGAGGTAGTGCTTCTGCTAGATTTCGATGCCGTTGCTGGAGCTAGTGTCGCCGGTGAATGGTTGAGCAGTGACTTACAGTGGTCGAGACGAGCTTCGATTGGTTATCAGATTCTTTCAGTAGGTGGGCAAGAATACCCCGTAATGTAGACAAAGATTGTGAGAGTTGGTAAAATTAAAGTTGATACGTAGAGCCTTTTGCGTGGTTTAATACATAAGCGTTCATTGAAATAAATTATCGCTTTCTAGCCACTGCCAAAGCACAGGTCTCGTTAAGCGAGAACCTGGCATAAGCTTGGATCGTGTGATCCGGGTGGATGATTGCAAGATGTCGCGCAGCCCTTCTTACATACTATAAACTCCTTTTTTCTTTTTACTTGCGATGTTTCGTAGAAACTAGTAGTTGCCCCCTAGTAGGCGGTAGGAGGTACTATCAGGCGCAAAGTCTTGAAGTCGGAGCTGCGCGTGACATTTAAAAATCAAATTTATGTAAAACAATTGAATTTAAAGAATAATAATTATTTTAATAATTAATAATTAGTAAAATAATTTCCTGAATGATAACACACTTGTTATTTAAAATAACCCTAAATTGTTAATGCCACTCAACCCTATTGGTGTCGACAAAAGCGGTTTAAACAGAGCTCATTTTTCCCATAAAAACAGGTATTATACGATTCTGCAATAAACGTAGTAAAGTAATAGTAAGGCACTCCCAAGCTATCTGGAAGTTACATTTTATGTCAAACCACGCTGAATTAATTGGTCCTTCACGTTCAACAGTCTGGTGGGACTTTGCTTTATTGTTGTCTGCTCAATTTTCACAGTAAAATTTATTGCTTCTTCAGATTACAAACATTCCAATTGCAGCATACTTTTCGTACGAGTAAGTATTAACTGTTGATTGTAACTCATACACGTCTTTTGAAAATAAGATGCAACTTTTTGGATACAAGTAATGCTCTCCTGAGGGAAAATATTCTCCCCAATTTTCATATCGCTGAGCGTCTGATCAGTCAATTTGTCTGATGCCAACAATTTTAAATACTTTGTGCCGGCTAATGTCATTATGTTTGACGTAAATTTTTTATTTTTTGTGCATCGAAACATGTGCTTACGCAGACCTTAAAAAATCATGTCTGGTCAGAGCTTTTTTCGCTGATTTTTCCACATAAATTTTTGAAAAAGCCCGCAGGATGCCGCTGCCTTTCACTATATTCCCTATGGCTCCCATTAAACTTATCAAGATATGAAATCCTTTAAGTAAAATTTTAATACTACGCAAATGAAGTGTGTTGAGGATTGATCTAATTCCAATAGTACATAGTGTCTCATTTATATAGTGATAATTGGATTGTAATATTCCAAGCCTTTGCTAGCGAATCAGTGTTTATCATTTGTGGGAACAGATCAAGTTTTCATAAAAATACAGACTAGCTTGGAAAAATATGTTATAGAAAGTTAACCATGCCGATTGATTGTAATAAAGTTAATCAAAAAATATTTACCGCTAAAGCTTCGAACAAAACGGTAATTATAGTAAAACACGGTTTTTAGCTTTGGAAAAAACAATAAGCCTTAATATATATCTTCCTATATTATATAGTTATTTCGGTAGGGCAGTTCACATATCCCCCCACTCCTCGCACAGCCCCCCCCCACACTATTTCAATGTGCCAAGCACAAGAATAAAATGTATGCGACTAATTCGTCTGAGCATATTTACTCTGTTCACTGTCCGAGCACCTTTAAGCTAATCCCCAAACAAACCTATTACATCCATATAAAAAGCCGTGGTTTAATGGGAAAAAAAAGTCAGCAGATCTTCACAGCGTCAAAAAGAAAAGTAGATTATCCTACTTCAGATTCCATTTGTTGTGTAACCTTATTTTATAACGTTTTTCAACTTTTATTCAGTAAATATACACACAAAGTAGAATGTGTATTTAAGTAATTCAAACAGCCATGAGTAAGCAGGTGTACTCGTCTAAGATGTTAAATTTTTGTACTTCCGTAATACATTATAATAATTAAAATATATTTTTGTTATAAATTTTCGCGTACATTTAAAATTTACTGACTAAGAACGAAACAATGACTCTCACGTTGTTTTTAGTTGAGATGAAATTTTTATACACTTGAAGTGCATAAAATTTGCCTTGCTGTTTATTTTTTTTTCTCGTAAAGCTTATAACTTATGGCTAGTGAGATATCAATAGTATAAGAAAATGTAGTCATTTAGTCCACCACCACCCCACTTTCAGAGAAAAAAAAATTAATTCCTTTTTTACTATTTTCATTTGTTGTAGGAACTTCTTTTTTCTGACGAATCTATCACATAACTTTATTAGCGATATCATATAACTTTTTTTTGTTTTGAGGTCCTATCTTGTACTATAGGCTGATATACTAAAAAATAGTTACACAGTACGGTCCCAGTATCATATAAATGAAATTCTGCATGACAATACACTCATTACAAGTTCAATACACTTACACCTCTACGAAGGAAAAAATGTGCAGCTACGTGTATACACTTACAGTTTAGGTGTAGTTATTTGTTACATCCATACTACCATACTAAAGGCCCCGATAACATGGGGCAGAAAAAACCAATGCAATGTTACAGCATCAGAAAAAAAAGTTAGTTGCCCTACAAGCTTTTTCATTTGTTGTGAGAACCTTCGGAAGCGTCTAAGTTTCGCTCTCATCGGTTGGCTCGGTCGTTCCCTTTTTGGAGTGAAACTTTTGTAGGCTCGCCTTATTTTTCCGGACCCTCCTGGACCACCAATCAAAGAAATATTATTTTTTTGTTCGCAAATACAGATAATATGAAAAAATTTTTCTGGTCATTATAAAAACATTTATACATTGAGTTAAACATTTCTTTACTGAAACGTATTTCTTTATCTACATCTTCTTTTTTTTCCTTTTTTTTGGTGTAGGTAAATTGAAATATTTACATAATTAATCTTCTGATTCTAAAATTTGGTCAATATGTAAAAAAGCTAAATTATCTTTGTTATGAGGCGAATCCTCCGTGAAAAATTTCTTTGTATAGATCCCACATTTTATCATTTTAAACATTTTCTGAAAGTAAAAACCAAGCAAAAAATAGTCTTAATTAATATGGAAACATAACAGCAATAACTTCTTCAAAAATGTCATCTATTTCTTCATCATTGTCTATTAAGCCCATTGCAACTATAGTATCTTTGAAAGCTTTATATGTTATTCCTTTATATGTTTTAATATCTTTGAACGATGTCAAACGAGTTACTTTATTTAATACAAGTCAAAAAATAAATCTTTTATAATCTTTTGGAGATATAATGTTTAATTTACCTATTGCAGTATTTTTTGTTACATTTTTTCTTCTTTGCCAAAATGTAGTATTCTAGGATATTCACGTACTTTATGGATTTTGCAAAGTCATCATGTTTATTTAAAGTAAATCGAGTTGTTAACTGTGTTTCGTAGTTTTCTTTAACAGTTTTAATATTATTTTGTTTGAATACAAGTTTTTGTTTGTTTTTAAGATGAATGGCTAAATTTACAACTGTATGACTTCTACCACAAATTAGAAATTCCTGCAACTTCCAAGCTGCTTTCATTGGACCTATAAATCTAGCATCATCGTGCCTGTTAATTTCATCAAATATAACTTTGTCTTGGTCTTGGTCTTGTAATTTTTAAATTTTTATGTATGCTCTGTTACAACCTTAATGTTTGTAGTTAAATACATATTTTATGCTTTAAATAAATGCACTGAATTCGACGTTGATATGATATTCACATTTCATCAACAAAACGTTATTATATAGTACAACCATTAAATTGTCTACTAAAATTTTATTTTTTCCTCAAAGTTTATAAACATAATGTTTAGAAGTATTTTTTTTCTTCTATATTCATGGTAATTCTTTGTTTAAAATGAAGTCACGCTTGTAAAAGATTTTGGAAAATTTTTTGTACATTTTTTATCAATCATACAAAGACTTTGTTCTGTATGAGGTACATGAAGCAATTGTCTAATCATCAATTTTGTAAGTTTCGTATTATACCAGAAGGAATTTCAGCTTAAATAATTGCATCAATTTTCTTAAGTGTAATAATTTTTTTTTATCAGGATACAAAGTTATTAAAATGTTTGTGTAAGGTACACCACATTTTTAAATGTGATGGTATAAACTTATGCTGATACCTTACCGATTAAATTGTTTTTAATGATGTCATCAAAAACTGACATTAATTTCAAGTGAAATAGTCTAACAGTTATGTTTGGAATATCATTTGGTGTCATATTTTTAGAAAATTTTGACGAAATTAACTTTTGTTCTTTCCATTTAGGATTATATGTAACTGTTACAAATAAATCCAATCTACCACATTTTCTCTTCAGAGATAGTGCTTCTTGATAATGTTTCTGCATATATCTTGGATTTCCAATGTATGTAGATGAAAGTATAAAAAAATTACCAATTTTTTCTTCTGTCTCGAAATGTTTAGAAATGTTGGATGCACTATTAACAATTGCATCTAATAAACCTTGATAACATTCAATTCTAAAATTTTTTCTGTCATACCTTAAATAATTTAAACGGTTGTATTTAATCACGATGTAAAAATAATCAAAAAATTGTTGTGTCAGCCGTCCCCCATTTAATAATTCATTAAAATGTATTTTGTTTGGCCTGTAAGTCAGTCTGTAGGAATAATATTGTAACATGGTTAGTTTTTTACTCTTATTTAAGTAATTTGTAAATTACCCAGTACTCCATCCTAAATTTTCTAAAAAACAAAGTAATGGAAACAATATAGGATCGATAAAATAACATAGTTTATTAAAAAGGTTGTTTCAGGATAATTATCAGGTAATTCTTTTGGGTATACACAAAGATCGAAGCTTTGTAGAAGTCCAGAGTTTGAAACTACAATTGCACCGCATTATGCAGTCAATGGTTTGTTGTATGTATATTATTGCTAGCTGGTGTTTTAAAAAAAAAAAATTTATTGTTTGGTAGTTTTTTTACATTCGTAATTTAATTTCAAAATTCGTACTTTTTTGGTATTACATTTTTTTTCACAATTTTTGTCAAAGTTTCGAAATGTTTCTTAAAAAGAATCTTACTATTATTTGTAGATTTCAACCTTACATTAATATTTATTTCATCATCATCATCACTTTTATATATAAATATAGTTGACTTTTTTTGGTTTTTCATTAAGATCAGAATTTAATGTGTTTTGCGCAACATAAAAAATTTTTCCTTGAATTTTAATATTATATATACCTTTTTCTTTCTATTCTATTTCTCAACTTACTTAAGATGCAAAACTGAACACATTTTTGTAGTACCTGATAAGTATTTTAAAATTTTCATCATGAAGTTAAAGCTCTTTGTATTCTAAATTATATTCACTCAACGGACTAAGACGAACTTTTTTCTTATGACAACACGTTGACTTTTTTTTCTTCTGGCCAAAATACTGCTGAACAATACATACACTTATAACTTATTTTACCATAAAACGGAGGATTTACTAATTGATTATTATTCTCATTTAGAGTACAAATTTAAATTTGGTTTAAATTTTCATTATTAAGTGTATTATTTATTTTTTTATATTCATTTTTTTTTTTATTTCCATATTTAGTTG
>NW_019379968.1:309542-334715 GCF_000648655.2 Copidosoma floridanum
ACTCAGATTTTCTTTTTATTTTAGATTCAACATACATAAGACTTCGTAGTTTTCTTCTAAAATCAGTATTTTAATAACACAATAACTCAAATATACCTAAAGCCACAGTTTCTGAGAATTAAATATTCAATTTTAAGTCATGTGAACAATTACCAAAACATAACACTTTCATGGAAGTTTAAACAGCAATCATAATGTTTAGATTCATCATATCTAATTTTACAATAATTTTTAAAATTTCTCACATTTTTGAAATATTTATTCCCAACAATAAAATCGACATAAAAGTTCCATTTTTTCACGATTATCAACTATCATTAATCTTGTTCCTAAATGAAAATAGTCGTGATCATACAAAAAGAGAAGAAAAAATTTTGAATAATCCATTCCCATATGTTTGTATAAGCTAATATCCAATGAGTTTTTTAATTATTTAGGCTTAGTATGATTAACTATTAAGTAATTATGAGATTTTCTTTTTTGTTTTATGTTTAACGTATAACTTATTAAACTATCAACTTCTGTTCAAATATTATTTCTATTTTTCGAGAATTGGAATTTCTTATTTTTAGAAAGATTTTTTTTTGAACAATAAACATTTATTATTTTATGTGATTCATCAGAAATTTTTTCATTAAATTTGTTCTTATTAGTATTATTAAGCAATTAGTTTAAATTCCTTTTTTTATCAATACTTTTATCATTATTACCACAGATTTCTTTTTGTTTCCCAAATGGTTTTCGTAAGCTATCATAAATAAAATTTTTTGTTAGATTTTTAAAATCTGACATGTCATAAAGACCAGAATCAATGTTTCCATAAAAAAATTAATTTAGTTTAAGATTACTATTTAAATTTTTAAGTGTTTGAATATCCTTATTTGAGAAATTAACTTTAACGCGAACATCAAACAAATCTGAGAAGCTTTTGATTTCAATACTTGTTCGATAAGTCTCATTTTTGACACTATGTTAATATAATTATCACTACTCTTCACATTTTTATAATAATGGTTGCCTAGTATAAATTTGTAATAATTTTCCCATTTATTTACAACTATATTAATCACTAAAGAACGAGCTGTCATAAAAAAATTTTCGTCATTATACAGAAAATAAAATAAAGTTCTAAATAAATAATTCCGTTCCCTTTTACTCTTACGTTGATATTCTCAATTTTTTTAAATTTCGAAAATATTTAGTTTTGATTCAAATTTTAAACATAACAAAGTACAAACGATCAATTTTGTAAATTTATAGTCTGGAATACTGCAATACAAGTAACACAAATGAATTTCAAGTAATTTAAGATGTACGGAAATAAATTCTTAACTCTTCACGCCGGGGGTTGGCGCATGAAGCGCGCAGGGGGGCAAAGTCCCACTAGTATATATACATACACGTACACACACGCGCGCGTGCGCGTGCACACACACATGTATATCGACAGTGACTTATGTTGACATTATTCGGTAAAAAAAATATTATTATAGAAACCAAATCATACTCATGCGGACCGTCTACAAAACTTTCTAATGTTATTGGTATATATTCTAAAAGCACGTAGCATTCACTTTACATAAAGATGTGTGTGTGTGTGTGTGTGTGCATTTTACCTCCTTGCGCCAACCCCCCTTTTTTAAATAAGCATGCTAAGACTCTAACGAAACCTCCAGTGTTTTGCCTTGGGGTCGATAAGGGAAAATTTATCATAATCCAGTTTATAGATTGTTATCATAATTATAATTTATTTTGTCAATTAAAATAATTAACGTACATATACATGTGTACCGGTATGTGCGCGCGCACACGCGCATATGTGTATATATATATATGCATGTATGTATGTATCAGTATACACTAGTAGGGCTCCGCACCCTGCGTGCTCTGCGTGCTAACCCTCTAATTTTTGAATTAGTTAAATACTTCATTTTTGCAGTTTGCTTTTTAAAATTTTAAAAACTCTTTTAATCATTTATTGATCATGTAGTGTTTCCGGGAAAAATGAATCTCTCTGAGAAAAATGAATCTTCCGGCCGTAATGAATCTCTCTGATCGTAAATCAAGATTTTTTAAAGAATACTACGTACTGAAAATAAAAAGTATAAAAAAAGAGGTGTAAGCTTAACATTTAACATGATAGATATAGAGAAAACATTGTTCTAGGGGTCAAGGGTTCTATTTTTAATAAATATACGTATCTTTTTACGAGCTCATTTTTGGGAAAATCATCCCGAACAGTAGCTATCTTAGAGGGGACTTCTCTTTAGTGTGGTATTGCATTGATTTTTGCCGTTGAGAAAAAAAAAGTTATCGGTCTAGGCTTACTTCTGCTGCTGGCATCCCACCTGGTGCTCTTGAGTTGAGAGATCCAGCAGATAAAAGAAAAGATAGAGGACCTTCAGCGCCAACTTACAGTGGCAAATCCGACGCGTCGAGCCTGGCTCAACACTACGGCCGCTAACGGACCGCCTCGCCAACCCGACACCATTGGCGCTGATAGCACTTCTCGTAGACTGTCGTTCGTAGGTACAATGCATAATTTTTTTTAATGGAAGACCACTCGAACGTTGCAAAAACAAAATTAATACGTGATACCAATAATTAAAAATCTCGCGAGTTGATTTTACTGTTGCCTGTTTGAAAATAAAAGAACTCTTTTTTGGTTTACTGTATACGAACGAATTCTGTTTTATTTACCTTTCGTGCTTTCTCAACTTCCTATTCCAAAATGCTTGCTTCAGTTCCTTTAATAAAGAAATTTCCCCAATATCTTAAAATGATGAGGATGACCTCACGACTGATGTTGTACTGTCATCGCTAAAATGCCATGGTGCTCTCTAGTGCGCCTGACCTGCAATTACCACTACGCATAGAGATATAAGTATAAAATGGAACAAGAGCATTAATCTTGTGATACATGCAAAGAAAAAGAGGGGAAGACCAACATTCTCCTCTGTCTTTTTCTAGCTGAGCACTATGATACTCACAAGCGCCAATCACAGGGCTTACCTGATGATTAGCCTTTCCCCCTTTCTGTCTCTTTGCGTGTATCGCTTGACTCATAGGCAGAAATACCCCTTTCTACCTTTATCTTTATATCTCACTGCTATTGTCGCAGGCTGTGATCTCGATAATGATGCCGCGGACGATATCATGCTGCCGAAATGTTATTCTGCTCCGAGATGTGCTGAACCTCAAGTGATCAGTACTGTTACCGATGAGAGTACTACCAATTATCCAAAATATTATGCCCTTTGGCAACTTACACGCAATGCTGTTATTACTTTCCAAATAACTAACCATTATTAAAACTATTTCTTATTAAAGCTAAGATTTCAGAGAGGTATTTAGCCGACAACTCTCAATTCATTTATTTCTATTATCACCTAGAGTTATATGATATAAACGTTAATATCTAGTAACCTACCTATTTTCATAGCAGCTGGCCGTGCGCTTTCAACCGACTGTACTTCAAACGGTTCTTCAGCTACCTGGATAAATACGCCTCTGACTCGACATATTCATCCTTCTCTTGGAGCTTTGACATCTCCAAATTGTTGAAATTTTACACCCAACCTCATTAAAGAAGATAAGATAAACTCAATAAACCCTTTTTTGTTTATTGAATATGACAATTATTATTAATTAGACATTAAGCTTTTACTGATAAAGATATAGCAGTTATAAGTTATTTGTTATGCACATAATAATTACCATGACTAACTTGTAAAATGCTAAATATCCAAGTAACGGTATGTCATTAGGGAATCTTCGCTGAAATCTTCTTGCTGCCTCTCTTGAGTTATGGTAACACTCAACTAGAATCACGTACATTCTAATAACNCATATATGTACCTACGTCGTCGTCACTTTGACCTTTAAATTTGTCTGTTGTCATAGCAAATGCCACAATAATTGGAACTTGCTTACGATAGAAAATAAAAAGTTATGCTGATATATTTGCTCTGTTTCAAGTTATTTTTAGAATGAAGACTCTAGTATCAATTTTTTCTTTAGTTATTATTTCTTAATCTATAAGTAGTTGTTGCAACACTCGCCCGTTACAACAAACCCCCACCACCTACGTGAGAGCTTTCCATGATGAGCAAAGACGATTCATGCGGGGTGGGAGAGATGACCCCACCACGGTTAGGGCCCCTTCCAACTTTCAGCGTGGAGAGAGGGCTCCCCCACTTTTGAGTTACTAGATAGGTTAAAAATTTTCCCTCTCGTTTAGTATGGATATTCTTTTTATAATATTAATAGGTTTCTTCAACATAAAGGGTCCAGAATATTTTTTAATTTTTTTCATGACATCAAAATAAAATGGGATTCATAAGGATGTGGTGTGAATTTTAGGTAAGTAACAACATAGGTACACAAGTTTATTAATTTATTTTATAAATCAAAGCCTCTACAAGTGCAGTTGTATAAAATGACGCAATGTTGTATATCAAATCGCATACACATTCTTTTGTTTAATATTCGCATTTCGTCGTATCTGTAGACATGACTTTTTCATACACACTCTCTAAATCTGAATCATTCATATCTCTTACAATTTTCTTTACAAGATCGAGTCTATCGTAATCGATTTGCGCTTCATACATATTACTACCTTTTTCTGAAATATAATCTACAAATTTTTGCAGAACAGTAGGCATCAAATCCGACAAATCACTCAATACACGTAAATTACAATCAATACATTTGACAATAAATTCACTTAAATGATCGAAGGTCACTTTTTTTAAAACTAAACTACGATGATATTGCTTCGCGACACTACCACTCACACTTTGTTTTCGTCCTTCTTCAAGCTCAATAGCCTTGTCGTTATAACTTACAGTAAACTTTAGAGACCAATCGGAGCCATAAATTTTGATGTCCTGCAAGTTGATGACGTTCGTGGTAAAATACTTCTCAATGTCTGTAAACGCCAATTTGAATTTGTTCCAATCCGAAATTTTGAAAGAAATCCCCTCGAAATCTGTGCCTAATAGACGAACTACAGTTTCCCAATCGTTGTCAAGTAATTTCTTATATTTCAGACCAACTATGACTCTTTTGCCAAATGATTCATTCAATCCATAAAGCTTGCAAAAAATCTGCAGAGGTGACTGTTGATACTCATTTGCGATTGAGAGATCGATTGCTACCGACGCCCCAACCCCCTTTTTCTGGAACTCCATTTTTCTGTTTGATTGTAATGATGATATGACGAGCAGGCAGAGACTAACGACTAATCCGACTTTTTATACTAGTTGTAGCTCGAAAGAGACAGTGTAAAAAACGTTTGGAGGTGGTAAGTCACGTTTCAGCATTAAAAATTGCGTGGACAGCACATTCAGGATAACGTTAATTAAAACAAGTATGATCGCGTATCGCGTGTGGATAAAAAAACGCTGCGTATGAAATTTTTTACAAACTATAAACATTCAGAGGTAGGATCGCAAAACGCTGACATCGTTGATTATTGAAATTCATAATAGTGTAACATTAGTATCCGTCACTAGATGTTCAAGAATGCGCTAACTACAAGCATATTCAACTTTTTTGTAAACATTTTACCAGACAACCGCTGCCGACCAACACCGAGCTTCTCAAATTTTTTTTTCCACATCTCAAAGACACAAAACGTCCGGCAATATCGTCTTTCTTTTTTAAATCAGCGGAAAAATTGTCGAGAAATTTTTGAAAACCTAAACCGTTGTTCATGTAAAACAAAAACATCGAACAAAACTGACCACATACGTATGAAGATATGCTTTGTAACTGTTTGACATTCCAACGCAGTTTCTTACAATTTTTACGAAATCGATTAATGTGCTGCGGTACATAAGGTTGAATACCATAGCTATCGAAATATAAACCATTGGAATGTGCATCAACGTATATAGCAACCCAATGCATACCTGGTTTTGTGTGATCGTCAGTGTTAATGACGAGTGCTATCGGCTTCGTCCACACCCGTGGGATCTGATCGGCTGGGAACACACCGGTGGTATGCGTTGTAATTTGCGACAGAATCTGCAGTATCTGTAGGCTGTCCATTACGTTCACATAGCCAAGATTTCAGTTTATGAGCGTTATTTAAGGCACACCGATATTTTTGATGATTTGGTTTTAATGCGTGATGCATACAATACACAACCGATGATAAATCTTTTAAAGGTGGACAGTCAATATCGTATTCTAAATTTATTACTTGACAAAGAGCTATTTTATGTAAATCGTACCACTTTTCGCAACCTCTGACGTTAATTTTTCTCGCACTTCTTCCAATATCATTCAAAATTTTTAAATGGCTTTTGAAGGTACTTTACCCTAAAGAAATCAAGTTTATGATAATGTCGGGACAACCAAATATTTTGTCGTTGCGCCTCCTTACTCAATTTTTGCAAACGACAAGGAGGTGTCACTACCCAATGTGCAGAAAAGTCATTGTTCGAAGCAACGATAGAAACTTCTTTCGGCACCATCACGTCTTTCTTCACCTTGAAATACTGAATGTTCACTACGAGCTCCATTGCGATTTATGAATGATTAAGCGTACCAGCAGCAACTAACCCGAAAAACGATTGGCGTGTCCGAGTAGTGAGTGTAAGTATAATAATTATTGAAGTGGTTTTTATCGGCAAAACATAGGTTATACAGCCATGATACAGTAGCAGACGTGCTTCAGGGTGAGTGTAAGTATAAAATATGTAATTAGTGGTGCCATCTAACTGCTAAAGTCGACCACGATTTGACGTGACGCATCGATTTCGAGAATATTCTCGTACTCGGCATACACAATATAATTAACAGTCGAAGTTAGAGCGTCGGCAAATCGAACGTCCAATTTAACACTGCCGTGTTTAATTAGGTTCCAATGAGAACATTCGTTGGCCGATGAATCTGGTGTTAAATCGAAAGCAAAGAGACAGTAACCGTTGGTATAAGATTCGCGATCAATCTGGTTTCCTTCATTGAGAAAGTGAACGCCCGTGTCCAAAAACAAGGTATGATAAGCATCTACGTATAAATTATTCGTTTTAAAGTTTGGCTGTAATGGTTTGGAAGGAACTTGAACCCCGTCAATGTACAAACAAAGAAAATTTATATTGAAATGATCAAAATTAAACAGATTCATAATACGATCGCTATTATAAGCTTGATTTTTCACGAAACCGACGATTATCCGCTTAGGTGACTGGCCCACAATAATATTATCTGAAGTTTTGCCATGAGTACCACTATGCATCGTCACAGCTTTCACTTCGACACGCGTGAGCGGATATTTTGCTGTATTCTTTGACAGAGCTTTGATATGGGCTAACAAAACAGATGGGCTTATTTCAACGCGTCTCACTAAAAGATTTGCTTCTTCGATACAAACGGAAACCAAGTTTGAAGTGTCTATGAGACAAAATGCATCGCGAGATCTAACTAATCGCATTCTCACCTCGACGCCATTGATGAGTCATTTTTCCTGATTGCATACATTGCAATGAAGATGACCAATCAGATCAATCGATTTCTTTGCTGGTAGTAGTGTACGTCGCTTGACGAGACCTGCGTTGGCATCCAACACATCGTTCATCTTTGTCGCCATATCATCGCACCATAATGCACTCGTTAAATGGGATGAACTTGACGCAGGACCGTAATTCAATAAAGTTTTCAAATACGCTCTGTAAGCGTACGCGTTGTTAGGAGGCTACACAGGCTTCTAATTTAAAAACACATCGACTTGATTAAACAACGAATGCATAAAATTATTGATTGGTCCCGTCTTTGATATTTTAGATGCTACGTCAGTATTTTATTCTTCATCTTCATTGACGGCCAACTTGACACGAAGACTGAGCATCGTTTGTGGGAAATCGATGTATTCGTCACAATTATCTGGTACGACAAATTCGATCGGTGAATCATTCGTGAGCGATGATGTCGGCTTGTATTGAATCCAGTGCGATCCCTTGATAGTTGTTTGAGTCGGTGGAGTATCAAACAAAAGAAGCTCAGACTTTAAGCACTCGCATGAGTGACTGTGTAAAAAAGCCATTTTTTTAAAATTTAACTTTCAAAAATATCTCTTGCAGTTCTCTGTCCCTTCTTTTTTTTCTTTTTATTGTTCTCTTTTTCTTTTTCTTTTTTTTTTGCTTATGCGCTTTCTTAGTTTTTTTCTTTTTACTCTTACGTCGACCACGCCTTGACTGCACAGCTCTACGCAGCAATTGCAACAGAAATGGTTCGTGGAGTCGTCCAAGTTTATATCCCGAACCTTCCATCAGCTTTTCCAATTTTTCCTCGGCTTTTCTCTTCAGCGCATTACCAGACTCCATCACACGAGTGCAAAATGTCTCTTTGAATGGTATAATTCCAGCGGTGATGTCAGACATAATGTTCATACCTGCACGAACAGCTTCTTTGCCAACAGCTTTGGCACCTCGTTTAATGAGTGGTAAAACTCCTCAAAATACTCCAGCAAGAAACGATCCGATACCTCCGTATCCTCGTTGATAGGGGGTCCCAACGTAAATGCGTCCAACACCTCCTCCACTGTTTCCACAAATTGTGGTCAGACTTCAACCACCACCACCACTTTGTGCAATAAAGTAGTCCTCGTAAGGACATAATTTTTAATTGATTCGTTTAAAGTGAAGAGTTACCATCAGCGTCCCAAAGTCGAATGGTATGGGGGCACCAATCGGGTCCCTTATTTCGATTTCGATGTTGTGAAAAGAGTCAAACAATAATGGTATATACAAGGTGGTGAGAAAATTTTATTTTTAACACAACCGTATGAAAAACTTTAAAGATCTAACGACACCGCCTGCAACAAACGCGATTGAACGTCTCCTACTATGTAGGGTTCACAGATGTCGCTGTAAATCATGAGCATTGACGGTAAAGCATTGGCGAGATTTGCTGGATGAATAGATCGAATTTTATTATTTTCCAAGAAAAGACTCGTTGCACTTTCAAAGCCCAAGATTTTACGTAATTTTTCAAACAATATTAAATAGCGAAACATGTATTCACTGCGCGCTTTTTCGAAACAGACTAACTTAGCCACTACGTAACCACCTCTTTCAAAACTAAAAAAGACGTGATCTCGTGTGGTATCGAAACTATTGATTTCTTGTATCATTTCTTCGATATTTGTATGCAGACCATGTCGTATGTGATTATCTACATGAATCACAGGACATTCTGTGTGTACATTATTGTGTACTCGTGGTGCATATTGTAGGGCAACTTTTCTTTCGTTATTTTTTATCGCATGTTAAAACGTTGATGTTAATTGAATCTCTGTTATATCAACACTCCATTGACCTTGCAAACTAATTTGCTGAGGTAATCTTGTCATGTAGTGCGATGTAGTATTATCAGGATAATACTGCATGCTACTGTTGCTAGGCAACACAACGTGAAATTCGTCCTTTATTTTATGTCTTTTAAATAATTACCTTTCACCCAGGGATTAAATTTTACAGGATATCCCTTCCAGCTGACGAAAATTTCTTTAGAACGTCTTTTACCTCAACTTTTCAATATCTTGTCAACCACGAAGAAGCTCTCATTCCATTCCTTTCGTACACTGCTGAACTCTTCCTCGTAAAAGAAACCGTCAATGTCTTCGTCAGCCAAATCTCTGAGAAAATAAACTAGAGGTTGTCGCGTGCAAGAGATACGTACAATTCTAAACAACTCTAAAGTCCAACCGCTTTCGTAACCTTTGGCAAAGACACATCCCGTCTTACTGATACGAACTAAATCTCCAACGTTGTACTTCAAGTTTTTATAAACATGCCTGTCATAACGTTGCTTTATGTTTTCTCGTGCTCGTGCAACATTGTGCAAAGTCACGTCAGCTGGCGCCATCTTTGTTGACGAATGTTTCGTGTGGTTGTATGACTCTATTATACTTGGAAGAATGTCTACAAAGCGTCGATTGTTTGTGTGTGTAAAGTATCGCTACATTGTTTCTTTAATAGTTCTCATAAAACGTTTAGCTATTGCAGCCTTTGTCTGTGGGCTACGTGCTACTCTGTATTTAATTTCATTTCCTCGTAAAACGGATTGCATTTCACGACCTACAAATTCTTTACTTTTATCCGTTTGGAGACACATTGGCGTACCATCGTCGCTTCTTGATAAAATATGTTGAAATACTTTGGCGACGTTTTTCGATATTTTATCCTTGATAGGTACCGCACAATCGTATTTGTTGACGACATCGATGACAATGAGAAAATAAGCGTAGCCATCATTGTAAGTTTTTAAGGTTCTCAAGTCCAATGAATCAGCTTCCCACACGTCGTCAAAGTTACGCACGTTATAACTTCTTTTGGGAAAGCGATTTCTTATAGGCCTATGTAAATTATAGGTATCTTGACTCTTTAGCCGAATAATAACGTTTGATCGCAAAAATTTATTTTTCACAGCACTTACAAGTTTATTACCACCAGCGTATGCAGTTTGTCGCCCCGCTTCGTAGTAAAATTTTTGCGAAGTCTTACGCATTATTCTTTTTTTCATCTTCTTCTTTTTAGACTTAAGGTCAATGGCTCTCTTGATGCGCAAAAAAAACTTCTCAAATGTTATCTTGCTACACATGTAGCATGCTGTCAATAAAGCGACTGTTCGCTCATCCGGCGGTGTTTCTGCGGCAAGCATACGCGAAAAAGCAAATTCAGCAAACGCCTGATCGGCTTTTAGACGTTGACCCTTCTTCTCCGTAGCGTAGGCAAGATCGTGCTGACGACATGCTTCGTCCAAGATATTTATACCCACACCACTGTGCTCAATACGCTTCGATAGCTTCGTTCCAGGACCGCAAAATTTGCATCCAGGTACATACATCTCAAACGGTAGCAAGTCGATTAAAGTGTCGAGAGTACTATTTTTTTCCTCCTCCCTGAGTTTTACTTCTGTTCCTTCGCCTTGATCACTTTTCCGTTCAATCGACGCCATGTTTGTATTTGATTCGACGAAGGCACAACTTTTTAAAACTTTTTTCTATTTTTCGGTGACGCCGTTGATTCAGTACCACTTTTATCTAGAAAACTTCCACTATTCGACGTAGATCTCAGACTCTTTATTTGGCGATTTTGATTTATCGTCGTCGTCGTCGTCGTCGTCGTCGTCGTCGTCGTCTATCAGTAATTTTAATACTTGAGCGTTTCCGACACACTCTTGCGGAATGTTTGCCATACGAAGTGCCACTGCGAACTGATCACGGCCTACTGGTGTGCGTTTTTTCCTGTTCCTCAAGGCATCGTTCACCAGATCGACAATGTTCGACTGTGGTATGCGAACGCCACCTATGATGACGGTATGTTCATTGCTCCACTCAAAGTTACCAGTAGCGTGCAATCCTCGTATGATAAGTGCAGCTTTTTGACGAAACTTTTACGAAACTCCTCTTTACGCTTCTCTTCGTCCTTATTGAAGTCGTCGTCAGAGGGATCGTTATCTTGCAATACCTTGGTGTTCTCCGTGATCGTGTCAGTGTGTCAGTTTCTTTTGCTGTCTAAAAAAATTCCCTAAGGTGCAAATATCGTTGTAAAATTTGTTGGCATTTCTTTCATTTTTCTCGCTCATCGGTATACGGTAAGTTCAAGATGTCGTTCATTTCTGCGTCGAGCTGACTCATCGCTGTGCCCGGTGTTTGCACATACTTCAGACCATCATTGAGAAATGTGCTTCGCAATCGATCCACGCTTTCTTGAGGCAGAAGAATAATTTTTTTGCGTGTTCCATGTTTGTTACAGCATCGACAACACTGTTCCGAGGAGCGAACCCAACAAGCAGGTAAGAAACTTCCTCACTGTTGTACGATGATTTTTTTCTTTGACGACGCATGAATTTCTGCGTTCATGAGCTTTCTGAAAACGCTGGCGTGTCTACGTAAGCGTTTTTTGTGCGCCGCAGTTAGTTAAACGTTTCCTTCGAGAATGTTCAATGCAAACTCGCAAATGTGCTTGATTAGCGTCTTATCTGCTTTGCACAACAGAGCTCTCTGTTGTTCAGTGTCGAGATGATAAAGAGCTCTCAAAATGGCGGCGTGCCTTTAACCAAACGGGGAACGTGACTTTGGTGCCATTACAACGATACGATTAGAACATGGTTCGCCGTGTCGCTTTCTTTCATCTGTTTCTTAGCCACGTATGCGTACAGATACTCGTCATCCGTAAAAATACAAGTTCGAAATCGACAATTGTCCGGTGTATTTTGTTTCAGATCCAAGAGAAGGTAACCAAATGGCCGAGAAGTAGCGTCCCAGTAAGATTCTTGCAAGACCAAAGATTTTCCGGACACACTTGTCTCGAAAGATGTTGTATTTGCGCGCGATCTCGTAAATTTCTAAAGATGACAATGTATTGCGAGTTTAGCGATTCAACGCATGGACCCTTACCTTGTTCAAATATATTTTGCGTAATAAAAATTACGCTCATCATCATCATCATCATCATCATCGTTCCTAGAGCTCGTTGATGTAGCGTTTGCTTTGCTATATTTTGAACCCATTTTGTCGTTTACTTGTTGATGCAACGGCTATAAAAAGGGAAATGAATCAACCAACAGTTTTGTCGTACCTTGACCGAGTGAGTGTTTTCCCCTACTCTGATGTATTATATCCCTTCTCCTGCGACATCACGTTGGTAACCATACGGATAACTCGTGGTCATGCTGTCAAAATATCTTTTACTACAGACTGGTGGACATGTTTTTATTTCCGGTTGAGTCACTACATCATGAAAAATTGTACGACGAATGAAAAAATTTGACAATTTTATTTCTGTAATAATAGTCATAACAAGCTCACGAATCGTATCAAAATTTATCTTTTGACTATTGCTGTAATTTAATTTGATACCTTTCACTTTACAAACATAATCTTTACTATAATCGGATTTTTTAATCTTATATGCGTAAAACTTTGGCCCGCCGGACAAAAACGAAGAAATGTATGCGCCAACTCCTTTATCGGCCAATTCGTCAGTGAGACTGCCTAGTGTCGTGCCAATGGGTAAATCGTCCAGTCCTTCTCGAGAAACATAAAAAACGGAATCTGTGTCTAATAGAGTTCTTGTAATAGAGAGCACGTTCTCCTAGAAAATGCAGATACTCGAAAAGCTCTAAGCGTGCTTGTTCTGTCACAAAAGCGGTAATCACAACGTTACTTGATGGTAATGACGTCAAGGCCTCAGTCTTATAATTTCAGTTAACGTACAATGTATCGTCGTTGACGGGTAAAACACTATTTACATCGATTTCTGCACTCGTAAGTAATTCCATTAATCTTTCTGGGACCGTCACCACCTCAGCCTTTGTCAAATTTTCACGTTGACCAAAATTTACCCCACAAACAATTGAGTAATAATTTTGCAACCGATTTTAAGCCAGCATTGAGGTTTATCTCATTTTTTTCGAGATTTATTCCTTCAGTTCTACGGATTTCGTCGATATAGAACTCCTTTTGCTCATTAGATATGCAGGTAGGTGGGTAACCTGAAGCTAGTGTTTTTGTTTAAAAAACTCGTTAATATAATGTGCAAATAATCCTCCATTGTCCGTTTCTTGATTGTACTGTGTTACCTGATATTGATATCTTTCATAAACATTGTTAACGATATAACCAACGTAAACAGCCACCCTGACTTCTTCGGATACCCACGCACCTCTTATAACGTGGTCTCTTTCATCGTCGTGGGTACAGTGCTCTTGAACCATATTCTCACAACACGTACGGCACAAAGAAAAAATAAGCTTATCGTGCATTTTCACCGGTAATACAGGATGCTACAAATTTCTAGGTGGTAGCACATCACACATAATAATTAATGCATTCACTTGGGAAAAATCATTATTGTCACCTATTATTTTTTTACACTCTCCTTCGTTAGAGTATAACGTTGGATGACCAACGGGGAATATACCTCGCTTGCAAATATATGGATACAAAAAGCATACGTCAACGTATTTAATTTTTTCTCCATTCTGACTATCGTTTATTTTTACAGTGTTTCCTGTTCGACCACCGAAAAATGCATCACGTGGATTCAATGGTTTTCTACTCCAATTATTTTCATTTTCTCGAATAAAATTTGAAAGTTCTTCGTTTTCACGTATTTCTCAGTTAAAGTCGCATTTCCATTTTTCTATCCACTCATAATTTGACATTCTTATCTTTTCGTTAATCGTGCAAGTTTTCTCATATCTATCATCCATTGTATCTCTGGTCGTCAAAATGGTATCTCGGTTTATTCGGTTACACCGTGGGCAGCCGTGCCAAAAGCAACCTTGAAATTGTAATACGATTCCACGATGATCATGTACACCATCTAGAGGAATCCAGTATCCATCGATGAGGATACCTTCTAGTAAGCGTCGCTTTAGGCAGTGTCTAACGTGTTTAATAAATCGCTAGACAACGTGTTTTTCCATCCAATAAAGCCATTTTAAAGCTATTTTAGATTGATTATTAGCCATTCTGTAACCTTTTTATGGTATTACACCAATTTGATTGTTTTTCAGAAATTATTTTCTATGCACACGCATGCTGATCAAAGCGATCGTTGTGCATTCCCCAAAAGGGTCCACCTCGAATTTTTCAAAAGTTTTTGGAAAAGCTAGGCAAGCTAATCTTAAAATTTTTACGTCTTGCCTACAGTATTTTATAATATCACTTTTGAAGTCAAATATATACTTATTTTCTACTTGTTCATTGTACCATTTTAAAAGCTTATCTCGATCTTTCGTATGCATGCTATTGGGTGAATATACGTCGAGCGGCGGTAGAGGACTCATGTACGATTGATTTTCGGGCTTGTGAAAAGAATGTGGAAAAATACCTTTTTCAATTTCCGACAGACCGTACGACTTGGGTAAGCTGCTTAAAGGCATTTGAAAGTAATTAAGACTATCGATAAATTTTATTTTCATGAATTCCATCAATATTATTTTTGATCCGTTAATAATAACGGAAGGTACTACGCATTCGCCGTGTTTTTCCACTATATACTTGAAAATAAATTGAGCATCGAATCCTTGTGCATTGTGAGCTATGCAAATGATCTTGTCAAAATATTTTTGATGATCTGAAGCAAGATCTACCAACTGTTTAATTGGATTAGTTTAAAAAATATATTCTTAAAGGCTGCAATGATCGCAGCTTATCGAAATATCTTGTGCGTTGCTACAAGCATTACAAACTTGTTGAACAATACACAGATTTAATTCGTGGATCTTTTTTTGCTCATCACCCACGATGGGTGTCGTCTGTTGCGTTTCAAAATTGTAGAATAATATTAAAAAATTAGGTTTTTTACTGTTCAATTTTATCGGTTGAATGTAACATTGATGATTTACGGGTAAATACTCTTTGAAATTGCAACAAAAAGAAATACTGCATTGATGTTGATATTTCTTGTTTGATATTCGCACAGTTTTGCAACATAACGGGCAAATTTTTATTTTTTCGCAAACGGTAAAAGATTTATTATACGAACCATTTTTTAAATGATTTTCAAAACACGTGAAGTTGAAAAATAAATCACACGAATCACACTTTTTTGATGGACCCGTCACATCGCAAAGAGGAGATTGCATACACTTGTAGCATTTGTTGAAGCATCTGTGATCCTCGATACGCCAATAACTCTTATTGCACGGTATACATTATCCGCAACTACCGCTTGCACCGATCAAATTCAGTATAGGCTCGTAATGCTCAGCGTTTTCATGGTACATTAATCGTAACGTATAAACGATTTGTCCTTGAGTCTCTAAAACTAAACGAGTACCATCGTACAGGGGACATTGACCACGCCCAAAATTTTAAAACGAATAAACGATAATTGTTGTCTTGTGAGTAGAAAAAAAATTTTGAAATTCGTGAACTTCTGCGAGGCCAAACCCTGTATCAGGCACACAAATTTTTGTCAATCGTAAAAGCTCTTCGGCAGCTCTCTTTTGAGTGGGCCCGTAATCGCGTCTTATAAGGTTCCAATAATTATGAAGCCTACCTGTGTGTATTTGTTCCCGGACGACGCAAGCGTAAGCTGCTGCTAGAGCTCGTGGTAAACAAAGATTATCTTTGTTATTGATGGTTAATATTAATTTTTTCCGTACATTGTTCTTAGTCAGGGCTACACGTCCTCTTCCACTGATGCCACTTATAATAGCACAATTAATTGACAAACTGTCATCGATTTCAAAGTCACTCTGGATGGCATTAAACAAAACATCCCATAAATCTTCAACAATAAAATTTTGAGTAGGCCTTAAAGATATTCACAACGGCCCGTGATGAAACATTTGAGAATTTATAGTAACACCTATAAAGTCTTAAGGGTTACTTTTTTCGACTAAATGATTATGTAAATCATTTATACAATCCTCAAGCGATGCGTATAAATTAACATTTGGGGGTGGTTTCGCCAATCTACCTTGAATTTATCGTCCTTCATAATTAAATAGACGATATCGTCTAGTTGTTACGTTTTCGATGATAAAACGTGGACAATTCCCTTCGCCATTCTGCAACGGTAATTCTTAAAAAACATTTTGACTATTTGAAAATAACTAGAGAAAAAGATGCATCTCATAATATTTACCATCATCCTCGCTACTGTTGCTGCTACTACTACTACTGCTACTACTGCTGCTGCTACTACTACTACTACTACTACTACTACTACTACTACTACTACTACTACTACTACTACTACTACTACTACTACTACTACTACTACTCTACTACTACTACTACTACTACTACTACTACTACTACTACTACTACTACTACTACTACTACTACTACTACTACTACTACTACTACTACTACTACTACAATTTTCTTTTTCGCTTGCTTCTTCCGTATCTGAATGTTTTTCATCACCACGAATATCTTTGTACATCGGTCGATTTAAACCGCTAGTCGATGGTTGTGGATTTTCCTCTGCAAGTAAAAATGTAAAAATTATACCTTATCAATTAATATAGTAATACAGTCTGCTTACCACTGATAGTGGGCGGTGTACATTCCGTGATCGTATCAACATTGAAAAGTACTTCGTCCCCGAATGTATCATCATGCATTTGCCTTATCACTAGGTATAACTAAATTTTTAATGACTGAAAGTAAACAAAAGCAATAATTTTAAGGTATACTTACGGTAACAGCGAACGATATTTTTTGCCAATGGATGATTACGATCGACAAATTTTTGAACAGCTTTTACAACAGTTTCGTAAACGACTGTATTATTAAAAAGACCACATTTAAACAGGTCACTCACGGTTTTTATTCGACAATGTGAGACAAGAAAATACAATTTTTTGAGTTATATATTGATCGATAATGATTGAAAATTACTACTCCAGGCGCTACCAACTATAGTACGAATGTGTGGTTCGCGAACGAGTGCAACGCGTAGCAAACATCTAAGCGCGCTTATCAAATGAGCTTTCGTAATAGGCTCCATTGTTAATGTTGAAACGATACTGAGGGCTGAGCGTCTTTCTTCTGCTATTAATATAATATTTTTGCAAGAAATTGTGATTGGTCGACTTTTTCTCCCGTGAGTCGTTGCTTTACTTTAAGGAATGTGCTGACTCTTGTAAATAATAAACCAATCACTTTGTTTTTAAAATTATAAAACAAAATTTATCCTATATCGCATAATAATCAGTCGCCTCCTTATTTTTTTTATGAATGCGCTGATTATTTTGTATGAAGTATCCATGACCTTGATTTCTCAGGAATTTGAGAAGAACAGTCATAAAACAATCGTTACCTTATATTACATAGTGGATATTCGATGTCTTACTTTCAGGAATGTGCTGAGCTTGGTTCATAGAGTATCGATGTGCTATGTCAACGCGTGGCTCGCTAAAAAACGATTTCATTACTCTCGCAATCTACCTCTGATCTCATATGTATGTACGATTATTTTCATACCTAGCGTTTTTATACATGTCTGTAATGGGAGGGAGGGGTGTAAAGTAGGAAGATTCTGCAACATTGCGTAAAAAATGATTTACAGATTTGCGAACTTAGGGAAAAAGAAGTCAGTTACTAAAATGCTTCCAACTAACTCGACGGACCTCTTTGAAGGTGCATCTGTAAGTGATGCTAACAATCAGGCGGAAATTCAAGAAGCGCATATACCACCATCTGTATGGGAGTTTTTCCACTTGCAGCATTTACGGCGATTACGGCAATACCCGTTTACCAGACCATCAGTGATTAATGTGTTGATGGAAGTGATTGTGTATGAGAATCAATATCGGTATTACCAGGGGTACGTCGTTTCGTTCGCCGATTTGCAAGCAATGTGGCCGCGAGAAATAATATATGACAATCTAACGTGGTTCACGTACAACTATGCTATGGAAGTGCCCCGGAATGACCCTTATTTAATATTTGCGTATTTTGAAGAAAACCGGTGGACGAGCATATACGCTGCGAGATTGGTATATTACGAGGAAATTACAGTTAATAGATTAGAGCTGTAGCATCAATAAAGAAAGTGAAGTGTTATGTAAATTTTGAATGTACATTGGTTATTATTATGTATTGTGATACTTAATATATAATCTATGTGATAAAATAAAAACTGTAAAATAATTCTTGTAACCGACAATGTTTGTTAATAAATTGTATTTATACAAATTTCAAAAATCTTTGTAAAATTTAAAATACCCAGTGTGACTTCGTTTATTTTCACTAAATTAATACAAAGAGACAAATTGCGAGATCAATTTGCGTTCGTCAAAGGAATATACCTCGTATGTAATAGAATACTTACTATTTTACACATCATCGCTCTCCGCGTCTCCAGGATTTGGTATACCTCTCTCTCTCTTTCTCCGCCTCTCTCTCTCTCTTTCTCTCTTGCCGCGACGTTTAGATTTCTCATGTTCTCCCCTCCTCTCGACAGTTTTTCATACTCCCACCTCACAAATACTTACATGCAACACTTAGGCTTCGTCAAAACAACCCCCTATCCGAGTGGTTGGGGTTCGTTTTGATGGGCCGAAGTGTTGCAACAACTACTTCTATATTATACTATCCTCAATCGTGTTCCGTTACACTGTTTATCTTATATACTTGAATTTCTAAGTAACATAACTATTGTACTCATTTGTACGTTTAATTCATGAGGTAGTAATCCTTTAAAAGTATTGTGCAAAATTTTAACCAAGAAATTTATATAAATATCATCGTAAAATTTACTAACTCATTCAGGTTGAGTTATTTATACTATAGTAAATTTTAGTTTCTCCAGTTTATTTTTTCAAAATTTCAATAAAAAGTGTATTAGTTATACGATGTTATTAAAACACTATTTATCAGTCTTATACGTATCAGAAAATATTTGAGGACATACATCATTTAATTTCCAATTTTTAGGAATATTAACTGTCTCTATTTTCTCTTTCACAATTTCTAATAATAATTTTGAAAATCCTTTATCAGTATAACGAATATTGATTTTAAATTTTAAATTTTAAACTGGGTTGCATAAAAAGGAAGATTGAATAATTCATTTGTTATTAATTCTTTTGTGACTATTTTCAATTACTGGGAAAATTTGACGAAAATCCTTGTTTGTGTGTGTGTGTGTGTGTGGTATCTTCGTTGTGTCGGTGGTGTCGTGGCGTGAGCATTGGATCAACCATTCCCAGGAACATCAAAGTCAGCATTCGAAGGGCCTGGTCGTCGGTGAAAGCACCAATTTACCAGTAAGGTTAAATAGTGTCTAGCGCAAGTAGTTATTGTTTGTTTTCAAACTTCACTTAAATATCGAGCGTTTCTTTTTTGTAAGTGGCCAAGCACTGCGTGATATAATCACAATCTTTTTTTGTTGGTGAATTAATAAATCTCGCAGTCACTTATAAATATCATTTGTGTTTTGCTCTCTCAAAATTCGGAATTCCAATCCTTCGTTATCATACTACCTTGATTAGTGGAGGCGTCAACAATCACCACCTAAAGTAACTAATTTATTTTCCAAATATTTTTCAGTATCACGTAAATCTGTGTATGTTCTGTCTACTATTTCTAATGCTATAATTTGGAATTATTGAAGCCTCATCAGTCGGTTGTAAGGTGCCTTAGCTTGCGGACGTCCCCTGCTATGGCGTGTTAGTTTTTTAAAAGTGTTTTTTGCTTTGGTTAAGTCCAGTTTGCTAATATAGAGAGAAAAAAGATGCTCAGTCGTGCGAAAGTTGGGAATATTAAGAAAAAGAATGCTGGAAAATGTTTAATCAAAAACCTGAAGGACTTGTACACGGAAACAAAAGTAAGGGTTAGAGATGGAGAAAAATTTTTAGATGAGTTTTGAGTAACTAAAGGATTAAGACAAGGTTGCCTGTTGAGCCTAGCCCAATTTTCTTTACATATTACGGATTTAGAAAAAGAATTTGAAAAAAGAGGAATCGGAGGTATTTTAGTGGGAAAAAATAAATTTTGGTATTTGGCCAACGCAGACAATATTGTATTGATGGCTCTAAACAGGGAGGCTCTGAAGGACATAATAGACACACTCAAATTATTCATAAGAAGTAGAAAAATGATTCTGAGCTATACAAATACAACGGTACTAGTTTTTCATAAGACTAGCCACTGCGAAAAGAAAATTTGGGTTTGGAGTAAAAAAAAAAATCAAAGTGGTGTGTAACTATAATAAATTTAAGTATGGACTGGTATAACAATAATTATCAACCAGAAAATTGGGATAATTATTAGAAACACTAATTCCACAGTTACCCCATGTCCTACCAAGATATTTAATGCCTTGTATAAACAATAGAAAAACATGAATTTCAAGTAAAATAGTCCAACAGCTTTGTTTGGAAAATCATTTGCTCTTGTATTTTTAAGAAACTTTCATAAAACTTACTTTTATTCTTTTTATTTAGGGTAACATGTTAATGTTATAAATAAATCTAGTGCAACCACGTTTTTTCATTATACAAATTGCATTTTAAAAATGTTCCTGCATATATCTTGAACTTCTTATATATGTAGATAGACGTATAAAAGGACTTCTGATATGTGTAGATGAAAGTATAAAAAGATTTCCAATTTTTTTCTTTCACTCGAAACTTTAAAAATTGTTGGATGTGCTTTTAACAACTGCGTCTAATAAATGTTGATACCATTTGATATTTTGTTTACATCCTGAATTATTTAAACGGTTATGTCTAATCATTATGTAAAAATTAAATAAAAAATTGTCTTGTCAACCGTCCCTCATATGATAATGTATTAAAATTTATTTCATTTGTTTTGTAAGACAATCTGTATTAAGAATGTTGTCACATAGTTTATGCTCATATTTAAGTTATCTTTAAATAACAAGTACTCTATCTTAAATCTTCTGAGGGACAAAAAAATGGAAGCACTATAGGATCGATAAAATGAGATACTTTGTATATTGTTGTAAATTATCCTTTTATAGTATAAAGTTGAAAGTGTGGGGCATTTGACATTATACGCCTTATTAATATGTAAAAATTTTCACATTAAATAAAGTTTTTACGTATATGTTATAAGACATATTTTTATAAGTTTTTTATTATTCATAGAATAATAATTTTAAAAAATCCAACGCACTATTAACTTTATAATTAAAAGTTGTGTAAAAACTAAATTCTAAAACAGTTTACATCGTTAATAAACTGTACATTTCGTAAAAAAATGTTTTTTAACATTATTTGTGACAACAAAGCTTATCTATCTGCCTCATGGAGTGTGGAAATAATTAATATTTTGTACTTATAATAATTAATCCTGAAAATTAAAATATATGTACAAAATGTAGAAGTAAACTTTCTCGAAATGCTTCATTAAAGAAACAAAGTTAATATAGATAAACAAGTGACTAAATTAATGCAAAATACAATTTCTTCTATATAAAGCTCGACCAATCTACAAGGTCTTGATATTAACACTGTAGGGGTAATAAGTCAATAAAAAAACTAAATTTTTTAGATTATGTTTTAGATCCATCAAGTTCTTTCCTTGCATTTCAGATCATATAGCTAACGTTATATTTTGCTTGTTAAGTAAAGCTGTAGTTAGACTGAAAATTAATGCTTGATTTATATAAGTAGTTTATAACTGTGGGCCGGTTTATGCTAAATCAGGCTTAGTCATGAAATATACGAAGAATTACTATAAATTAAGAGTTACCTAGTAGATAAGCAATAGAACCAGTAGAGATTCTGGCTTGTACTATTAAACGAGCTGTATCTCGCTGGTTCACTGAACCTCGCTGTCTTATCAGAACCAGTGGTGGCTCTCGCTGTCCTTGTCCTATTGTAAAAGCTGTATCTTGCTGGCTTATCCAGTACTGATTCTAGTTCATTTTGTGTTATTGCACAAGCTGTATTTTACTGAGCTAGTGGCTTACATCATGCTGTTTGTCTAGCTCACCTTGTGTTATTGCACGGATGATTACTGACTCAATAATTTAGTTCAGTGAGCATACGGTTTCTGGCTTACCTCATGCTATTGCTCTGGCTCACTTCATACTATTGGACTAGCTTTCTAGCCTACCTCATGGTGTAAGAAGAGCTGCATATCGTGCTATTGTTCTAGCTCACCTTGGGTTATTGTTCTAGCTTTCCTCGTGTTATTTTGTTTAAATTATAGGAAATTCTTCCTATACTACTTATGCTAGTACGCGACTACTCTAGTAGGGCTTAGTACAGATGACTTAGTCAGACTCAAATTAGCACTTGTTCATAAATTTTTTTAAATTTAATTAAAGTAAGCACTCGCTTATAAATTTCTTTAAATTTTATTGAAGTCAATATGCTAATACCTTATAAATAATAAAAAAATTTTTGCCCTCAATTAGATTTGAGCCTCCTTCTTCGGAGTGATAGTCAGGAACTTTACTGACTGTGCCATCGCAGGGCTGCTAAGGATCTATACTAATACGAATACACATGGAAGATAATAGCGCACTGCCCCATAGACCGTTACCATCATTTTTATGCTCAAAAGCTTGTTATTATAAATGTCGATTACGTTTGAATATTAATGGCTCTAAAAAGAGCTGGTTGTAAAGTCGTCTGTAAATCCTCCTTTTTTGTAAAAAGTTGTTTTCGCATTTTTTAATATACTTTTTTTTGCTTTTTGGAATGACGATGACAACGATAGCCTACATTTCTCTCAGTGGCATCCATGAACATGTCGTCAGTATACCGTCCTTGGTCTTGGCATGGAGATTAAATTCTAAGAAGATTTAAACTGTCATTAATAACAATAATGACAATAGTGGTGGATCTTTATAGGCTCGAAACAAAACAGGAGCCTAAAGTTCCGCTTTATGCTTTCTTTTCTCTGCTCTTTTATTATGTCTGCTCTGACAATTTTGGAGACGTCCTTGAGTTTGATGCTTCAGAGAAGTTTCTACAACCTATTCGATCGCGAAAATGTATAAATTTGAGTATCAGTGGTAGGATGTGCAAAGCGTGGATCTCCACGACCCGGTCTAAACATGCATGTTCTAGCACGTACATTTATTCATAACACAATGACATTAAACTTTTTTTATTGTCCATGAATACATTTATGGCCCTATAATTTATATGTCAATATATCCGAAAAACGCTTCGAAATGTGTATATATAGTCATAAGAGCCCCAATTATACGCCTGTATCTATGAAGTAGAACCAATAATTTCCATCCCTCCATTATTACAATAGAAATTTGTTATGCAACTAACATCTTACAGAGGATATTTTCTAGTAGTGACAATATTTTTGTTTTTTTTTAAAATTATTTCACATCCATCACTCTTGGAAACCAGTGAACAGTGGTTGCTTGGGTACCCAAGTAACAAGTTATACTTCTATAAAATTATATGGCAGATAATATAATTATAAGTATATATTGACCTTCTATGAAACGATATTATGTACGAAAATGGTGCAATCATCGTGAAAATGAGTATGCATACGTTGATTGGGTGTGATTTTAATTATTTTTTTAAGAGTTAATGACTATGAACAGAATATTACGGCACCATGAAATAAAAATAATATATAGGCTTGCCAGTACAAGACTGTGCACTTTCATCGAATCTTTCAGTAATTTTACAACAACATTCTACTGCTTACGCTGATTACATCTGTAACGTCACGCTCTCATCTATCACATACGATCCCACACTTATTTCTTGTCCATATTTAATACTAAAAATATAATTGTACATAGAAAATTTAAAAAAACCATCCTGTAGTATAGCTTTCTTCAATAGGGTAGTATTACATACCAGTGAATGTCTTTTCAGGACGTTCATCACACATAGGGTTTTCGACAGACATTATTCAAACGTCAAACGTATATTGAAACAGCATAAGAAATACCTACAAAAACTGTAGCTCATTTGACTGTGCCATTATTTTACATATGTTTAATTTAAAAAATCGGTAATGAACATGTAACCTTATGAAAAAATCATGTTAAATGGCATTTATATGATTTGTAGAAATCTCCAAATTTTTTGGGTACAAAAGATTACTTTTAGATAAACCTATTGAATTTTTCAATGGATCCACAAGTTGAATTACAAATGAATTTATAAAAAGAGGATGAAGTATGCGTAAATGCATGTATGTGAGTTCATTCACATAAGAAAAACACTTGCTAGCTTTACTGTACACATTAGCGTTCCTGTCATCTCCCTGAACTTCCCCCACAAACTATGTGAAGAACGGCCTTAAGTCAAAAAATCACTTTAACCACGAATAAAAAATTTGTAAGAAAAGAAAACACAATAAAAATTAATATCTGTATTTGTACAGTAGTTTTCCTTCAACAATTTGACGTGAAACATTACATACATAGCTTGAAAATTAAATTTTAAATAAATTTAGAAAGAGGAGATGAGGTGTGCGTAAAAACATGTATATAAGTACATCCACGTGAGAAAAAGAATTGCTAGCTTTACTGTACACATTAGCGTTCCTGTCATCCCTCTGAACTTTCCCCCACAAACTATGTAAAGAATGTTCTTGAGTCAAAAAATAACTTTAATTACTTTAATTACGAATGAAAAACTTTAAAATGAATAAAACACAATAAAAATTAATTATTGTATTTGTCAGGCCAAAAAATTTTTTTGTAATTTTTGAAAATTTTGAAAAAA
>NW_019379968.1:336488-427924 GCF_000648655.2 Copidosoma floridanum
TTTTTTTTTTTTTTTTTTTTTTTTTTTTTTTTTTTTTTTTTTTCTTTTGTTTAGTCCACTTGACTCACCTGTCAATGAACTTTTTATACTCTTTATATTTTCTGCCATATTTTTTCTTTACTGAGCTTTGACCTTATCCCATGACAGTTAATAGATAAATGATGTCAAATCAATTATAGACTAGTCTGTGTAGCTTAACTCCTCCTTCCCCCCTCTCCCATAAGCATTTTAAATAAGTTTATTCACATCTCCGTTCATTGGAATATATTGAATAACACAATTGTCCAGAACCAACGACGTATTGGCGAGAAAATTATCGGGAGATTCAAATTCCGAAAGCACAACCACTGGAGTGTTTTTTAATAACGCATTTTCTTTAGACCAATTAGTCACAATCCAAGACAAATAAATACGATCAAAGGGGTATTATCTTTATACTACTCAGTAAACAATTAAAATTGTCTGAATATTTGAGTCTTATTTACTTACCAGCCATCAATGAAGACGGATCATGAAAGGGAAATTGTATTGGAAGAACTCCACAAACCAGCTCGTTGTTACTATCTACGATAGACGTATAATATCCGACGTTTGGATGGAATATCGCAGGCTGATCTTGTAGAATACACTATGCTCCTTAGAACAAAAGTCAAAGGTACATGCTAATCGTAACAGATGTATATTTAGAGTATGCATGAGCCGGGCCTATTAAGAGAAAAATGTTACGGTAACGATAAAAGTCTAATTACGGATGGTCAAGTACGAAACAATATGCATACTAACACAGATATAAATTTCCACAATAAAAGTTTTCAAGACCTTATAAAAAAAAAAGACATCAATCCCTATTCGACGTACATTAATTTCAAGGCATCTATATGTGAACGATGCAATCGCACTTGTAGACACAGTTTAGTCTATGTAGAAATCACATGTGGCTTGATATCTTGTCAGATTTAATGGCTCCTTACAATATGAAGTTGAATAGATAAGACAAATTTTTAGCCAACTAAATTCTGGAATCATTTGACTCAAATCAATACCGTGTCAAAGACTTCTTGGAATTGTAAATTAATACTAATGTTTTGTTAAAATAAATTTATCTATGGTTATTTATTTTCATTTCAAAATTCCAATGAATTGCCTCATGCTAAATACAATTAAATTCTGACGAATCGAATCCCCCCATGTTTCCTTTCATTAATTTATATACGTCTGTATTTCTCACTGCTCATGCAAGGCTGTCAGTGTCGGTGTGCATCAGCTTGTAGTCCTCAGACTTCTGTTGCTTGAGTATGAACTAGTAACAAACGCGATATACTTGTATTTTAGACTGGTCCAAAACACTTAGTCCAACATACATCGGCTTCCGATTGACAACTTCAGTTCTCATTATTTGAATAGCCATGATTTATCATTAATACCACAAATATAGAACATTCAACGAGCAATTAAACCTTTGGCGCCATAACAATAAATCCAGTAATCCTTGACCTCAACCTTAAACTGTTTTATTCCGTTATCCATGGTCTTTCCGTAAATGGCGTTATTAAAGAGTTTAAACAGCATTTTTTTAAATCATTCATAGCACTTTTTTGCTTCATGCTGCTCAAGTCGATTTAGTCTTGGACAAGTTGTTCCTTGTTGAATTGAATCGCCTTATATATTTTGGTCAATTTAACATTATACTCCAAAGCTTGTTTAAGAGTTCTGTAGTGGATAACATATTTCTCTAAATTGTGGAGGGTAGTAAACAGCTTCTGCTGCTTAAAACTTGGAAGTGTCAAATGCTCAGATAGTAATGATGAGTTATTGAGCTCATCGTAAAGTGACTCTGGGTACTCCAAATCAACTTCGAGGATGTATCCCTGTTAACTATCATCTGACACGTAGTAAAAATTTTGTGGCAATGTGTCGATGTTTTTGAGCCACTTGAAGCCTCTATAAGATAAAAACTATGTCATTTCTTGGCTGTACAAATTATTGACGTGAAAGTGCGTCAAGTACAGCTCATATTTATGTAAATCATAACATTCCTTCGTATAGTAATTGTTTGTCTGAGCATATCTATAATAGCACTAACTGATTCCTTCTCTTATGCCTTTCTCAATTAATAAAAGCATATTCATCTGAGTCAATCATTTCAGAGAAGTCTAAAAAACAAGCATGTAATATTAGGATAAAACAAGATAAAGGAATATTATAGAATAGTTACCTTGGTATGTCTAACTATTGCATATCACTTGAAGCCTGGAGTAGTATAGTAGTGAACTTAATCCTAGTTATAAGTATCCAGATAATTATCTCAAAAGTTTCCAAAGACCTTCATTAAGAGGAGTACATTTATCTTGAAATACAGATTAAAGTACTATCTAAGGTTTTCAGTGATCATCATGTCTCATACTTTCTGTGCATGCATCATACTATGATATGTAGTAACCTTGTAAAAGTAACCTTCCCTCTCGTCCGTCTATTCTTCCATTGATTTAAGATTGTCATACATCTTTTGCAGATCCACACCTGTTTGTAAATTGCCAAGTAAGGTGAAGAAGTTGAGAGAATTGATGTAATGTGGAAGCGTATATGAAACTTTGGGTCGTTTAATTCTTCTCTGCTCTGCTTCGGCGAGATTCGACTTAGTTAACTTAGCGAGTCGTGGCTGTGAGAGGCGATGAATAGATTGAACACTGACACTTTTGATTTTAACAGTTTTATTCAAAATAAATGCTTTAATTTTCTAACTACTATTTTATACATAAGAAATCTGTACATTTGTTAATTTGATATAATACAATTTTGTTTAAACTTTTATGAACTTTTATTAGTTTTAGATGTAGCGTGACTAGACTCTTTCCCTTTTAACTTTTGAAGTGAGTCTCCCCGTACAGCCTCGTGAGACGCCACCGCCACTCGCACGAGCCCTCTATCCCCACCGATAGCCAGAGTATTGAAAGGCAACAGAGCTGTAGTGCGCGAGTTTTCTCTCTCGCTTTCGCGTACGTTGCGGTGTAGTACTCGCCACTGTATCTAAACTTACTATCCAAACTAAGTATATTTTGTTGATTGTTCTAAATCGAACATTCTGCCCACGTTGATATGTAGTATCAATAAAAGGAGTTTGCAATATAAAATAAAATGAAGCAAATTAATCAATTTAATAAAATAACCGAGGCCAAACTCGTCAATTTTGTGAAACCTTAAACTTAAGATTAAATCTTCAATTCTGAGCTTTGTCATCGCATGAATTCTTCTTGTCTTCTTCCTCGACTAGAAGATCGTCGTCTTGTAGGTGCAATTTGATTAGCTTCACGACTGGGCGAGTAAAGACGCTATTGGCAGTCTTGAGTGTAACCGTTCGCACCAGTCCGTCTGCTCCCGGATGTGTGTCTGTTACTAGGCCGAGAGGCCAAGTTGCTGGTGGGAAAAGCTCATCTCGGATAATGACAACATCCCCCTTTTCGATGTTTGGCTGTTTCTTGAGCCATTTGTTTCGGGCTTGGAGTTGTTGTGGTAATTCGTTCTTCCATCTTTCCCAGAAGGAGTTGCGAAGATGACTGATCGAGCTCCATCGTTTTCTTAAATTCCATTTTTGTGAGAGGTCAACAGGCTCTGGAGGAGCGAGGCAAAATGTGCCGACTAGAAAGTATCCAGGAGTTAGTGCGGCTGGTTCCGAAGGGTCTGTGCTGAGAGGACCGATCGGTCTTGAGTTGAGGCAAGCCTCAATCTTAGCAGCTAGAGTGCTGTGCTCTTCGAAGGTCAGCGCTGACTCCCCAACGATCCGTGTATAGTGGTGTTTAAAACTCTTGACGGCGGCCTCCCATATTTTATCAAAGTGCGGAGCTCTAGGTGGTATGAATGACCACTCAGTCCTTTGCATGGCCAGCTGTCCTTTAATATCCTTCACAAACTCAGAAGTTTCTGTAAATAATTGTTTGAGGTCCGTAGCTGCTCCTTTGAAAGTAGTTGCATTGTCCGAATACAGGCGAGAGCAGGCTCCTCTTTTAGCAACGAATCTGTCGTAGGCAGCAAGAAACGCTTCGGATGTTAGATCTGATACGATCTCGATGTGGATTGCTTTCACCGCAAAGCAAACGAAAATTGCAACGTATCCCTTGGTATTTTTTGCTCCTCTTCCTTTTGAAAAGAGAACCTTGATCGGTCCTGCGTAATCCAGCTCAGAGATCATGAACGGGCGTTGTGGTGTGACGCGATCTTTGGGAAGATCCGCCATCTGCTGTACCTCAGTTTTTGCATTGTAACGAGTGCATTTCACACATTTACGATAAATCTGCGTAGCAATTCGGGGAGCTCGTGTGATCTATACACGGCGACACAAGAGTGAGACCATCAGCCTGATCCCTCCATGCATGGTATGCTTGTGCATCTGGCTAACGTATCTTTTCACAATGGAGCTGTTTCCAGGAAGAATAATTGGGTGTTTCTCGCTGTATGGGAGAGTAGAATTCCTGAGTTTGCCTCCGACTCGTAGCAATCCATCTTTATCTAGGAATGGACAGCACTTGTTGATTGTGAATTTCTTATGCAGCTCCTTTTGTCGCTGAAGAAGTGTAATTTCTTCATAAAAATGTGCACGTTGAACTGCCCTGAAACAGAAAGTCAGAGCCAAATTCCATTCTTGTACTGAAAATGGACCAGTAATTTTCTCTTCTTTTGCTTTCGATGCGTTGAGTTTCCATCTCGCTAGATATGCCAAAAATCTTTGAATTTTGAGGAAAGTTGATTTTTCAAGAAGAACATTTATGATTTCCTTTTTTTCTTGATTTTTGCCACATGAAAGTTTTGCACTTTCTTGATGCTCCCTTTTGTAGAGTTGTCTGTTGAAGGCCACTCGAGTGGATCTTTCAAAATCCAACTTGGTCCATTCCACCAAAGTGAGAATTGAGCAAGCTGTGCGGGAGACAGTCCCCTTGTCGAGCAGTCAGCTGAGTTATCTGAAGACTTCACGTGTCTCCAAAAGGTATTTGGAATTGTTGAAACGATGGTACTCACTCGGTTTGCAACGAACGTTGGCCATTTTGATGGGTGCGCCTTCAGCCAGTCGAGGACTATTTTGGAATCTGTCCAAAAGTTTATTTGTATTGGTGCATGCTCCAAATGTAAAAGTAGGTGGTCTGTAAGTTTGACCATCAGCACTGCTCCACATAGTTCCAGTCTTGGCAGCGTTTGCACTTTTGTAGGTGCTAGTTTCGTTTTTGCCATTAAAATATTTGAAGTTTTACCTGGTATGACTGCATATATCACTGCAGCATAGCATCTCTTTGAAGCATCAGCGAAACCATAGAGGGTCCAACTTTCCCCCGTTAAAATTGCAATCCAACGTGGAATTTTAATTGTGCTTAGTTCTGACAGTGCATTGCTAAAACAGTCCCACCTCGTTTGGATGTCATTGTTAACAGGATCATCCCACTCATATTTCTCCAATCAGAGGTCTTGGATGATGACTTTAGCAACTATAATAACTGGTGCTATCCAGCCGAGGGGGTCAAAAAGCTTAGCAGTTTGAGAGAGTATAGTTCTCTTAGTAACTTCTTGATTTGACTGTGAATCTGCTAATCTGAGAGTAAAGTGGTCTTTTGTTGGCGACCAGTTTATGCCTAGAGTTGACGTGATCTCGCTGGCTCCAACTTCGATTTCATGAGTGTTACTGTCGACCAAACCTTGAAGAATCTGAACGTCATTTGCTGACCATTTTCCCAGAGTCATACCTGCCGTTTGTAAAAGGTTGATCAGCTAGTCTCGTAGCAGAAGAAGTGATTGAATATCATTGGCTCCGCCGAAAATGTTATCCACGTATACTTTCTCTCGTAGAAGTTGAGAAGCTTTAGGATGTGAAGCTTCACCAACAGCTGCCAGTTGAAGTAAGACTCGGATGGCCAGAAAAGGTGCAGCAGCAGTTTCCTGCACGTCAGTGGTGAGGCGGTAGTTCTGGATGAGCTGCGAAGGATCGTCTCTCCAAACGATTCTCTGCAGATTTCTATCCCTTAGATACACTAAAATCTGACGGAACATCTTCACGATGTCGGTAGTGAAGACGTATTTGAAGAATCTCCACCTTACTAAAATCACTGTTATGTGTCTCTGTAGCTTTGGCCCAGGAGGTTGAATGTCGTTGAGAGAGACGCCACTTTTATCGTTTTGCGAAGCGTTGAAAACAATTCTTATCTTACCAGACTTATCACTCCTGGGAACCGCATAATGAGGAATGTAGTAGCAATCCCTCGAGTCCTCGTCTGCTGGTACAGGTTCTAAGTGTCCAAGTCGTTTTTATTCTTGCATGTACTCCTTATACATCTTCTGAAATATTGCATTTTTACAAAAAGATTTTTCTTGGCGAAGCAAACTAGCCACTGCGATCTCTCTTGATCCTTGGAAAGAGTACGTCTTCTTCATAGGTGGTCTAACAACATATCGACCTTGCTCGTTTCGTGTTGTAGTCTTAGAGAAGTGCTCTCCGCAGGACTTCTCATCATCTGTCAAGTGTCTGTTTACAGAAATTTCTTCCACTTCCCAAAACTTTTGAAGTGAAAACTCCGACGAAGTATCGACGAATGTTGTATATACTTGAATAGATATGTGCGCTGCAACATACTCATCCTTGGCTGCTCCAATGAGAATCCAACCGACAACAGTGTTCTGGGCAATGCGGCAATGTGTTAAATGCGGCAAATGTACAATGCAAAAACTGAGGTACAGCAGATGGCGGATCTTCCCAAAGATCGCGTCACACCACAACGCCCGTTCATGATCTCTGAGCTGGATTACGCAGGACCGATCAAGGTTCTCTTTTCAAAAGGAAGAGGAGCAAAAAATACCAAGGGATACGTTGCAATTTTCGTTTGCTTTGCGGTGAAAGCAATCCACATCGAGATCGTATCAGATCTAACATCCGAAGCGTTTCTTGCTGCCTACGACAGATTCGTTGCTAAAAGAGGAGCCTGCTCTCGCCTGTATTCGGACAATGCAACTACTTTCAAAGGAGCAGCTACGGACCTCAAACAATTATTTACAGAAACTTCTGAGTTTGTGAAGGATATTAAAGGACAGCTGGCCATGCAAAGGACTGAGTGGTCATTCATACCACCTAGAGCTCCGCACTTTGATAAAATATGGGAGGCCGCCGTCAAGAGTTTTAAACACCACTATACACGGATCGTTGGGGAGTCAGCGCTGACCTTCGAAGAGCACAGCACTCTAGCTGCTAAGATTGAGGCTTGCCTCAACTCAAGACCGATCGGTCCTCTCAGCACAGACCCTTCGGAACCAGCCGCACTAACTCCTGGATACTTTCTAGTCGGCACATTTTGCCTCGCTCCTCCAGAGCCTGTTGACCTCTCACAAAAATGGAATTTAAGAAAACGATGGAGCTCGATCAGTCATCTTCGCAACTCCTTCTGGGAAAGATGGAAGAACGAATTACCACAACAACTCCAAGCCCGAAACAAATGGCTCAAGAAACAGCCAAACATCGAAAAGGGGGATGTTGTCATTATCCGAGATGAGCTTTTCCCACCAGCAACTTGGCCTCTCGGCCTAGTAACAGACACACATCCGGGAGCAGACGGACTGGTGCGAACGGTTACACTCAAGACTGCCAATAGCGTCTTTACTCGCCCAGTCGTGAAGCTAATCAAATTGCACCTACAAGACGACGATCTTCTAGTCGAGGAAGAAGACAAGAAGAATTCATGCGATGACAAAGCTCAGAATTGAAGATTTAATCTTAAGTTTAAGGTTTCACAAAATTGACGAGTTTGGCCTCGGTTATTTTATTAAATTGATTAATTTGCTTCATTTTATTTTATATTGCAAACTCCTTTTATTGATACTACATATCAACGTGGGCAGAATGTTCGATTTAGAACAATCAACAAAATATACTTAGTTTGGATAGTAAGTTTAGATACAGTGGCGAGTACTACACCGCAACGTACGCGAAAGCGAGAGAGAAAACTCGCGCACTACAGCTCTGTTGCCTTTCAATACTCTGGCTATCGGTGGGGATAGAGGGCTCGTGCGAGTGGCGGTGGCGTCTCACGAGGCTGTACGGGGAGACTCACTTCAAAAGTTAAAAGGGAAAGAGTCTAGTCACGCTACATCTAAAACTAATAAAAGTTCATAAAAGTTTAAACAAAATTGTATTATATCAAATTAACAAATGTACAGATTTCTTATGTATAAAATAGTAGTTAGAAAATTAAAGCATTTATTTTGAATAAAACTGTTAAAATCAAAAGTGTCAGTGTTCAATATATTCATCGCCTCTCACAGCCACGACTCGCTAAGTTAACTAAGTCGAATCTCGCCGAAGCAGAGCAGAGAAGAATTAAACGACCCAAAGTTTCATATACGCTTCCACATTACATCAATTCTCTCAACTTCTTCACCTTACTTGGCAATTTACAAACAGGTGTGGATCTGCAAAAGATGTATGACAATCTTAAATCAATGGAAGAATAGACGGACGAGAGGGAAGATTACTTTTACAAGGTTACTACATATCATAGTATGATGCATGCACAGAAAGTATGAGACATGATGATCACTGAAAACCTTAGATAGTACTTTAATCTGTATTTCAAGATAAATGTACTCCTCTTAATGAAGGTCTTTGGAAACTTTTGAGATAATTATCTGGATACTTATAACTAGGATTAAGTTCACTACTATACTACTCCAGGCTTCAAGTGATATGCAATAGTTAGACATACCAAGGTAACTATTCTATAATATTCCTTTATCTTGTTTTATCCTAATATTACATGCTTGTTTTTTAGACTTCTCTGAAATGATTGACTCAGATGAATATGCTTTTATTAATTGAGAAAGGCATAAGAGAAGGAATCAGTTAGTGCTATTATAGATATGCTCAGACAAACAATTACTATACGAAGGAATGTTATGATTTACATAAATATGAGCTGTACTTGACGCACTTTCACGTCAATAATTTGTACAGCCAAGAAATGACATAATTTTTATCTTATAGAGGCTTCAAGTGGCTCAAAAACATCGACACATTGCCACAAAATTTTTACTACGTGTCAGATGATAGTTAACAGGGATACATCCTCGAAGTTGATTTGGAGTACCCAGAGTCACTTTACGATGAGCTCAATAACTCATCATTACTATCTGAGCATTTGACACTTCCAAGTTTTAAGCAGCAGAAGCTGTTTACTACCCTCCACAATTTAGAGAAATATGTTATCCACTACAGAACTCTTAAACAAGCTTTGGAGTATAATGTTAAATTGACCAAAATATATAAGGCGATTCAATTCAACAAGGAACAACTTGTCCAAGACTAAATCGACTTGAGCAGCATGAAGCAAAAAAGTGCTATGAATGATTTAAAAAAATGCTGTTTAAACTCTTTAATAACGCCATTTACGGAAAGACCATGGATAACGGAATAAAACAGTTTAAGGTTGAGGTCAAGGATTACTGGATTTATTGTTATGGCGCCAAAGGTTTAATTGCTCGTTGAATGTTCTATATTTGTGGTATTAATGATAAATCATGGCTATTCAAATAATGAGAACTGAAGTTGTCAATCGGAAGCCGATGTATGTTGGACTAAGTGTTTTGGACCAGTCTAAAATACAAGTATATCGCGTTTGTTACTAGTTCATACTCAAGCAACAGAAGTCTGAGGACTACAAGCTGATGCACACCGACACTGACAGCATTGCACCTGGTATTTTTATAATAGGTTTTTCAATAATAAAATGCTAAAAACAGAGAGGCAATTGTATAAAAAAAAAAATTCAGATGAATTTGGAAAAAGATATTAATATTACTAGTGTTGATTTTTTATTGCTGAGCACTTAGTGTAGTAAAAAAGATAGAACCTTAAACTTGACGTTAAGAAACTTTAAAATCACCAAAGTTTCATAAAACGAACAAATAGCCTATCATTTAATTATAAAATATATTCTAAAATAACACCATCAAAAAACCACTAAACCGTCAAAAATTATCATAGAGAGTTGCTTATCAATATTGTATCGAACAATAAAGGTCTGAAAAAACAAGCTTACAAACCAAAAAAGCTCTACGCACGGCAAATAAATCGCTTGATTTGTAATAAGAGGAGAAAATTTTGAACTAACGAATCCACACTAAACTGTGCGTGCTGCCAGTAAATCGACTGTTGCCGTGATAGTAACGTAACACGGACACCTAAGAAACAAACAAACAACGACAGACTTAAAACTTGACATTAAGAATTCCTTGGAATATACTATAGTTCAATTTTAAACATAGACAATAATTTGTTGTTAATATTTGTGAAAGCAATGACTGAACAATTAAATGTATTAAAGAGCAAAATCGAGTCGACTCCAAGGAGGCTTAGATGTATTAAAGCGTAGCCACCCATGTTTTTAAAATTTTGCTGTTATGTTAACGAAATTCTCTAAATGAAATCGATGCAAACAAATGCTGTAGTCAACGATATAATATCCGAGAAAATTTCTCCCGGGAGTCGTTAATTTAACAAGTAATCTTATGGGAATGGTCAATAAAACGACTATAACTCCGAAAGTAAGCTAGAAACTCTAAAAACAAAATATGTATTTATACCTTATTTTTTATGATTTCTGTTCGAATTTAAAAAGTTTTCTGTTGTCCGCATGAATTTCGAAAAGTTAGGGTTTAAGTGATTTATTGTCTGCTGTACATACGTTTTTTATCGAGGTAGGAAAATTACTTTTATTAGTTTTTTCTAAAATAACTAAAACAAAAATAGTTCCACCTACACTTCTGGCAACAATTATTTGTAAACTATTGTTTCTTACCTGTTACATAATTAAAAGTCAAATCGCGATTTAAACAATATGCATACCTGAAACCGTATTAATGTGCTAGTCGATTTCAAGCAAAATTTTCCTAACTTGATGTTAATTTACCTAATCAGTATGTACATTTTTTTACTGTATTTTTATAGCAAAAATTTGTTCCCATGCGCATGTTTAATAATATTTTTCGCAGCAGATTTTGATGATACAATTATTTTCGTAGCACACTTTAATAAAGTAATTTTTTTTGCCACACATTTAAATGACATAATTGTTTTCGCCGCACTTTTTTATTGTGTATATTTTTTTCACCGCAAATATTGATATAATTTTTTTCGCTGTATACTTAAATGGAGTAATTTTTTTCGCTGCGCATTTTGTTGGTATAATTTTTTTCACCGCACATTTTAGTCGTATAATTTTTTTCGCTGCCCATTTTGGTGGTGTGATTATTTTCACCGCACATTTTAGTGATATAATTTTTTTCACCGCATATTTTAGTGATATAATTTTTCTCGTGGCACATTTTAAGAGATCATTGTTTTCGCGATACATCTAAGAGGCGTAGGCACCGTCGACTTGTTGTGAACAGAAATCATATTTAAGTTATAGAAAGTGGGCAGAGCTTAGGTTAAAGTATAGATAGAAGCAGTTCCTCACTTGGGCTTTTTGAGTATAGGAGAGAGTGTGCATGCAGCGAACTCCCGAAAATTTGAAAGCCTTGGTTCGAAAAGACTTTACAAATGTACATGCACTACATATGGTACTTTCAATTACTACAGATGTATCAGTAATACCTAGAAATAATGTACAGTAGAATGATATGGTATCTGTTTTTGATAAACGTATAAGATTGTGTATTATTGCGAATCTTGCACACGTAGACATTGAATGTTTTAACGTAATGCAAAATTCTCATTGTAAAATAATATTGTTACAGCTTTCCAAGAATACAGTACATTAAAGATAAACTCTGAGCTCTCAAGATAATATGTGATGCATAAAGATGATGCTGAGAGCAGTGAAATCGAATACTTAAATACTTAAAATTTTCCGATTCAGAAATAAACAATTTTTTGTGAGTGAGCCGTTTAAGCAACTGATGTAACAGTTCGAAGAAAGAGATTCTGGCTGATTATTGCAACAGATTTTACATTTGATGATAAATATTACGTTAAATGCGATGTGAAGAAGTTAGTACTTTGTATTACCGCATATTGTTCAAAACAAAAGAACTTGTATTAATGTGAAAACACTGATGAGAAGTGTTTTATGTGGGCTTTACTTTAGAATTTCTTCTCTTATTTATCCTAATTTATTTGTTATCTCAATTTATCGTTGAATTTCCAAAATTTTAATTTTTGTCTCCTCTTCAAAGCCCGTACTCTGAATTCTAAAAATTTTTACGGTTTTTGTCAATTATTTATAAGTATAGATTATTAAAAGTGTTTTTATTATCATCATCCATTTTATTTCGAATTATGACATTCACATCATCATCATTATTATAGTTATTGATGTCACTTCGACTTACAGAAGACTCAAACATCATATATTTATTGTTGGTGTATTTTTTCTCTCTTTATATTTATTGGTCGGTAGCTTCGGTGTAAACTTTCTTTGTTTGCGTTGCGATTCGCTGTAATGGATCAGTAAATAGTTTAAAAGTTGTACTAAATGTGACTCCTTTTTCAACTTTAGTTTTTCTTAACTGTAATAATCTATATTTTTATTTGACGGTTCCTCTTGCCTTCATCAGCTTGAATACCACTAGTTAGTAAAGCATCATGGCGATGGGAGTGCTTTTCCTGTTTTACGGCAGCATTGAAATTAGGAACCTGCAATTTAAATATCATGTCTGGACTTTACGATAATTGGACTACAACTGACGTCTAGTCTATGAAGACACTGTTTTTATGCTCTCATGGTTTCATATTTTTCAGACTTGCAGACTGTGAGTATGATGATTTTCTTTTCTAGAGTTTTCTCGTAATTCAACCTCTGAAGAGTGATGATCACACATGATAAGAGAAGACTTACTTTTCTAAACTAGATTATAAAGACTCTAGCTATTGCATTTCACATATGAGGCTATTAGTTCTGCTGTCCAGATACTAAACTTGTAAAATGTCTTTCCAGAGGTGATCCAGGTGATCCCTTAGACAAAGCGTACAAGGAGCATGATGTAGCTTATTCTCAGAATCGAGAAAACGTTGGGACAAAAAATTGGTCAGATAGAGTATCACCCAAGAAAACTTGGCAAAGAGTTCACGCCACAGATTAAAGGATTGAAGAAGAAGCAGCTGCCCTAGCTATTGCAAGTTCCATGAAGCTTAAAAGTAAGTTGGGTACTAGAGTAAAAAGTAAAAAAAGGCCGTTTACTGTCTTGATTACAATTATTAAGGCTGCATCACAGAAAAATAATACCAAAATGAAAGATGCACGAAAAGTTATAAGTTTAGCTTTGATAGGAGCACGTACGGTTGTATAAAAGCAGGTTGTATAAAAAGAGTAAAAATATCATGTGTTTTTACCATTACCTCTTCCTGATCTAATGGGCGGTGCTTTATCACTTATACCCTTAGTTGCTGGCTTAAATAGAACCGGTGCACAAGCTAATGATAAAAAAAAACAAAAGATACAATAAAACTATGGAGGCTATTGCACTTGGAAAATGTCTAACACTTCAACCATATGAAATTGGATTAGCTGTCTACTTAACACTATATGCTCAAAGAGGTTGGGAAAAAAAAGAATCAACGAAATAAAAATCATTAGTAGAGCTTTAACCAATGTTAATTTACTTAAATATGCTAAAACATTGATAATTTCCAGTTTTTGTAGAGTATTAATGCGGAACAACTCATCTTTAGACCGTCCATGGTATCGTAAAACGGCTATTGTATATCGTTACGATAAGGATGGACCTAGAACTTATTGGGTAGCTTATTATAAATACGGTTATAATGTTAATCGTAACTCAGACTTACCTGTGGCTGTTCTCAAAGTAAACGCAATATAAGTTAAGTGCAACATCACTACTAAAGCTTCCGTAAGCGGAAAAAAGGTTTATACCATTAGCGAATTTTTCCCAGCAGCTTCATCAGGATACAAAATTATTGGAGTTTCTTCGCAAATAATTTATTTACCGACTGTTGTCGTAACGATAAGGATGCCCATAATACCCTCACCATAATGAGAATCGTTTACAATCATAAAAAAGTATTTAAGCAGCTCGACATGCACTCAAACGCTTAGTCGACAATGAGCATTTAAACCATCAACACGTCAACGGAGAAGACAGTTGAAAAGACCATTGTCTGCTGCCATCACGCTGTTTCCATCACGTTCATGGGAGGTTAATTAAATCTTAATGAATGTTCTTTATGAATTTTCACTCATGCCCACAGCGTCAAAATATATTTGGGCAGGAAAAACGTCCAATTAGTTGGAAAAACCATGCTATGTAGTTTAGCTTTCCAGGTGATCCGTAAGAATCAAAGAGATTATAATGCTAGCATGTTTGATCATTACAACATAAGGAATGTAAATAAAACTCCATTTCAATTCGCAATATTATCCTTACTTTTAATCCTTGTTTAGCAAAATCCATTCTACATTGTTGTTAGATACGTATGCAATTTTACTTTTTTAAATACAGTTACTTCCTATCTGATGTGCCTTTCATCGTTATTGATTGCTCCAAGCAAAATGAGTCGCTTAAAAGTGCTCCAGTTAATAGAGGTATATGTAGATGGCATCGTGGTGTTTGAGGCAAATTTTAAATAATACTGGATACTATTAAAAAGTCTCAAGACGACTGGCTGGTGCATTTCTTAAAATAAAACCGAATTTCTTAAAAGATAAGCAACAAACAGGGACGTAGAGACAGTGATCAGAAAATCATAACGAAAACAGAAAAAATAGAAGTTGTTAGAAAGTACATACTTCGAATGAGTAGGATATTATAATAAGTTTATAAAATACTATGGAAAACCTGTGTGACCACTCTTGATACTGATAAGAAATACTGTCAAATTCAAATAAAAATAACAGCCTAAATAAGCCTTCATACGATTAATCAAGGTCTTATTAGTGAGCCAACAGTTACCGCTCCTGATGCAGGCAAACTATTAGTAGTAACTACCGCCTTATCTGACGATGCAATATCAGTGTTTCTATAAGCCAATTCGCAATAGAAAACGACAGTACCGGCAAGTACTTGACTATTCATTAAATGACCAGGATTTTTTGGTTTTTTGGCAATAGTTTTGGAGAAGGAACAATCATGGTCTGATTATATCAGTTTAAAATACGTAATTATAAAGTACCACAAACTATTCAAGCACTTTTATGCACCTAAAAATCTTAATATAATAGCAAGTATGACAAATTTTGTTGTAAAATTGTGACTTTAGGCTTCATAATTGTGAGAAAAAAACTGCTACGGTTATGGCAGGTGTCTCAATTAGGACGCGAAAACAGCGAAATTTTTGTTATCAGATTTATGTATACTATAAAAAAAGAATATTCCGAAAGGTAATTTTTAAGGAAAAATAATGATAGTAAGCCACCGTGATCATCGAGTAAAAGACAATTAGACACATAACATATACAACTAGAGAAATTTTTTAGTACATCTAGAGAAGACAATCAAATATAAAAAACAATTATAATTGCTATAATCTTCTAATTAGTAAAGGTGAGTACGAAAAAATAGAAAGAACGAAGAAGTAAAAGAGTGGCAAGTGAAAAAAAAAAAATAAAACTTAACGCAGGTGCAGAAATTCATTGCGGTTTTCATTAGCAAGTTAGTAGCAAGTTGACTGTGAAAAATAAAAGAAACGGCAATTTGGACCGTATGGAAAAACGATACACTTGTGGATAAATCGATTTAAAAAAGAGAGTAAAGGAGAGGCTTACTCATAATATTAAATCTTAAGAAATAACAAGAAACAGCCAACTATACTTAGTACGATCAAATTAAGCCAAACAATTCCGAGGAGATGCGTACAGAGTGAACTATCTAAGTAGGTGATAAAGAACATATAAATGACGTAATGTCGTAGAAAGACTCAAAAAGGTCCAGAACAGAACAACAGACTAAACAAAAAAATCGGGGTAATACTTAACGATATAACATACGACGTACTTAGGTGAAAGTAAGGATTATTGGCAATCATTAAAGTTCTAGAGGACAGCCACGTATATGAATGTATGTATAAAAATTTAATTCTTTTACGGATCAACTACTGAGTGAACGGCTGCCCAGCTGGGAAGCATCAGAAATAACCCAAAATCTCCTGAACAGAAAAAAAAAAAAAAAACCGATTCAAGGAGTAACCATAATTCTATAAGTTAAAGTGAAACCCTACGTTTGAAGCATATATGTATACTGTATATATATGTATATGAAGCATATATGTATACTGTATATGTGTATGTATATGAAGCATATATATATATATATACTAGTGGGAATTCGCTTCTTGCACACTCCGCGCGCCGACCCTCTCCAATACTATAGTGATATTTTTTTTTGATTCTCAGCAGAACATAATTTATTCTCAAGTTTTTCNTTTTCCCCATAGAGTTAGTTAAAAGAAAAAGAAGCAAAATTCATAAAATTTAAAATGGTCGGCATGGTGATGTGATGTGGCATTGTGTGGTGTAGAGGAAACTGAAAGTACGTCATGAGGGGTTGGGTGAAGGGGAAGAATCAAAAAATATCCACTTTTGTCAATCTTTTTCTCAAGATCAAAATCTTAAATCTTTGATTTACCCCCGTGCATAACACCCCTATAGAAGTACAACTTCAAAAAATATTGTATTTAATGAATGATTGTTTGGGAAACTTTCAGACTTAAACTTTTTCTATCTTGTTAGCTAATGCCTTTTTTCACTATCATATTTTAATACTTGATCGCCACAATAAATAAGAGTGTCTTATTACTTATTTCCGATTTTTGATCTGAAACATCTATTGGTGTGCTTGGAGGTTTCAATCTCCGCTTTAACTCGGCTCAGCTCGGCTCTCTGTCTCTTTCTCCGTGCGTTTACTGCGGCCCCTCTCTCGTTTGTAAAGTGTCCTACCCGTATACATATACAGCTGTATAAAAGAATTTGTAATATAAGTAAATAGCACATATGTGTTATACATATAGCATTTACATACGTACGCATATATAATATATATTATATGTTATGTATATAAAAAAAAAGTTTTCAAATTTTTCGAGCTCCAAGAATCGAGCCCTATCTCAAGAATTAGTAGTCGGTGACCTAATCGATTGTGCTAAGCAGCAAACCGGATTAATCTTTATTTTTATTATTTATCGATACCAACCAAGGAACTTCTGAATTGAAAAATTGATCTATAATTGAGCGTTTTTTACATTATAAATAATTGATCCCACTGATTTTAAAAGAAATAGTCATGAATATTTTTGAGTGGTCTAATAATGTCAAAATTGTGTGAAGATGTGCTTTAAAGCTCGTTTTGTTTATATTTTTTAACGGTTTGATGTGCAGAAAAAATTAAGATACTAGCTTGTAGAACGAAAAATTTTCTATCAAGAAGCCTTTTTCATTTTGCTTTGACTAGCGCAAAATGTTGAGAAAAAAATGAAAAAGGCATTTTGGCAGTACCTGTAAAAGTAATTGAGATAGATAGAGCCATTGATCGTCTGCTGTCGCGCTTACTCTCTCTCTCTCTCTCTTTCTCTCTCTCTCTCTCTCTCTCTCTCTTTATTGTACTCATACAGGTAGGCCTTTTTTATGGGTTTTTAAATATTCTGCGCACGTAGAAAATAATAAATTAACATTAAAATTAGTATCATTTTTTTTCATTTAAAAAAAATTTTTTCTCTGTGAACATGATTATTTCAAAATATTAATATTTGTCCATAATGCAAAATTTTCCCGGGTTGTTCCAATTGTGTTTATTCAAATTCCATCTCAACCCGTCTTTAGTAAAGAGCCAACCCAACGAAATTCACACACGTCTGCAACTACGCACAGTAAATAGGTATCCGAGTCTAAAAAGAGACAAAGAGACAGAGAAAGTAATATAGACGAACGTTCTAATCTATAATATTCACTGATAAAAACACATATTTATAAATAAACTGTCTTTTTAATATAAAAATATAAAATGAAGATTATTTAGAGTCAAAAAAATAAATACATTTTCTACCTCAGGCGTTTTTGAGAAGCTGGGTAGAAAACATAGAATTTGCCACATAAGTGCTATAACTCCGCAGATACGTTACGTCCTTCGGGCCCTGTTCCGCAGGTCATTCGGACTGCAAAATAGCCATGGAGATAACAGGATTTATATGATGAAAACTTCTATTTTTATCATAGACAATCAAGTACTACCAAGTTCAATAACTTTTTCTTTAATATTTCACATCTGTCGTGTGTTCCGAGAGCCACACCTGGTTTTTTTTTTTTTTTTTTTTTTCTTTTGTTTAGTCCACTTGACTCACCTGTCAATGAACTTTTTATACTCTTTATATTTTCTGCCATATTTTTTCTTTACTGAGCTTTGACCTTATCCCATGACAGTTAATAGATAAATGATGTCAAATCAATTATAGACTAGTCTGTGTAGCTTAACTCCTCCTTCCCCCCTCTCCCATAAGCATTTTAAATAAGTTTATTCACATCTCCGTTCATTGGAATATATTGAATAACACAATTGTCCAGAACCAACGACGTATTGGCGAGAAAATTATCGGGAGATTCAAATTCCGAAAGCACAACCACTGGAGTGTTTTTTAATAACGCATTTTCTTTAGACCAATTAGTCACAATCCAAGACAAATAAATACGATCAAAGGGGTATTATCTTTATACTACTCAGTAAACAATTAAAATTGTCTGAATATTTGAGTCTTATTTACTTACCAGCCATCAATGAAGACGGATCATGAAAGGGAAATTGTATTGGAAGAACTCCACAAACCAGCTCGTTGTTACTATCTACGATAGACGTATAATATCCGACGTTTGGATGGAATATCGCAGGCTGATCTTGTAGAATACACTATGCTCCTTAGAACAAAAGTCAAAGGTACATGCTAATCGTAACAGATGTATATTTAGAGTATGCATGAGCCGGGCCTATTAAGAGAAAAATGTTACGGTAACGATAAAAGTCTAATTACGNGATTTAAATTATAAAGCTCATTAAAAATTATCTTATTATTTTACAAGAACAATAAAAACACAACAAATTTTGCTTAGTTTTAAGGGTGGATGTAGTTGAATTGAAAAAATATTTGCGGGGTGACTGTAACTGGTTTTACCAAAACTGTAAAATATAAAAAGATGGGATAATAGTGCATGTTAAGGAAGACTGAGGACAAGCAAGAAGGAACAAAAAAATGTAGTTAACCCATTCCAGTTGGTTAAAAATCACGAAAAAGTACAGAAATCTTCGTTATTTAAGAAGGAGCTGAGGAGGAAATGAGTGACATACATACGTACGTATATATATACTAGTGAACCTCTTACTACCGTGGTGGCAGTTTAGCTGCATGGTTGTTAGCAAATAGTATATCTATTAATTTGTTTTATGACCATCGATGAAGTAATATAAATTTTTTCTCTATTAATTCTTTTATGCACATTGATGAGGTCATATGCTTAAAACAGTTAGTATGGAAAAAATTTTTTTTACCAACATCCATCTACTTAAACTAACACCACGCTAGTAAAATCTCATTAAATGTTGAATTTTAAAATCAGCATATGTTTGGACGGCAAGTAAGTGCTACTGTGTACTGCTTATCTATTGTAGAACTTAATGGTTTCTTTGTAAAATTATCAATTACATATTAACTGTACTTCTTATGTTAGCACCATACTGCATTGTACGTCTTAAATAAAACTTCAAAAGATACGTATGGACCTTTGTGTTTTGTCATTGCATACTTTGTACTATTTAGTCTCCTCTTATACGATCATACATATGAAAGTCATGACTTGTGATTCAGTCGCAATAAATATTTTAATGTGGCTACAACATCTAAGTTATCAACATATATTTGCAAACCAATTACTTATTTATTAGCTGCATTATTGTATACCTCCTTTTGTCTTTGTACATTTAACACGTTGAACTAGTACTGTGACATATGTTATGTACAACTAATTTATCATTTCATAAAATACAAAGAATCAATCACTATTGTGATAATTTTTTTATATATTTTTTTGATCTTGTAATTAGTATGTGTATGCATTCCATGCCTTATGCACACTAATACAAGCTAATATATAATTGATTTGAGTACTTATAAGGTAAAACAAAATAAAATAAATGAAAAAAAGGAGGTTTCCCGCACTCATTGATTATAATTATTGCTTTGATTCGTGCCTTTTTTATAAGGTTAACACTTATTGCATTGAAGTGTTAATCATATCACAACCAAACCTTTCTCCAACTAAAGTACTTTATGATAGATGCATTCATTCTTTTAAAAAAAGATAGACATGTAGGAAAAGATCGGCGTACAGTTTTAAAAAATTTTCTTTTATTATACCCACACATACCAGCTACAGCTAGAATTTGTGGAGCATGCAAAAAAGCTTGTACTTGCAGATGCAAAATCCTCTAATAATTCTTTGAGTCATGAGAGTAATGATATTGGCGAAGAGCAATTAGCAGTATATCGAGAGAAGCTTTATTAGAGCAGATGTTGGATGAAATGAAAAAAGTAGTCTTTTTATCTTCAAATAATCCTCTATTAGTTTCTATTTTAACAATAGCACCCTACTGTTAGACAATTCGTGACATAACTTCAGAGTTTGGTGTCTCTTACAGAATTGCTAAAAAATCACGAGATTTAAAAAATCAACACGCCGGTTTTTGCTATTCCGGAAACAAAAAGGGGAAATCATCACCTAAAAATACGATGAGGAAAGTTATAGAAACTTATGAGTCTGATGTTGATAGTCGTGCGATACCTAATAAAAAGATGTTAAAACGAAACATAATGATAAAATGGTATACGTTCCTAAAAGATTACTACTGTGTGATATTAAAGTTTTGTATAGACAATTTAAAGTCCAACATCTTAAGAATAAGTTTTAGAAACTTTGTATAAGTACGGCCTTAGTGGTGTGTTTTGGCAGGAACAAGAGGTACTCATAGTGCGTGCGTGTGCGTAGTACACCAAAATTTTAAAACTATTTTTGAAGCTTCTCATTTGACAGCGTTTACAGAAGAATCACGTAAGCCTTTGAATGGGTACTGTGACTGTTTTTCATTTGTTTTGCATAGGAGTCCAACACCTGACTGTTATTTAGGCAAGTGCAAAAAGTGTCCCAACTTTTCAAGATTTGGAGAGTATGTAAGTCTTATACTGGAGGAAAATAAAGTTGGAGAAGTTATTTTTAGTATTTAGCAGTTAACAGAGAGATATACTCTTAAAAAGTCATGTTAAATAATAGATGATGATGTTTTAGAATTGTTTTCTAATTGGAAAAAACTAATACTACATCGTTTTATCGCAAAAAATCAATCCCAATATACTAAAGATAGGAAACACAATTTGCGAGAAAATTAAGGACTGTTGGAGATGGATTTTTCCGAAAATTATGCCTATGTTGTTCAGGACGCTGCTCAATAATTTCACTATAATAATACTCAGTGTACTGAACAAATGGTAGTGCTTTATTACAAACAAGGGCAAGAAATAATTCATTGCAGTTTTATATTTGTATCTGAACGTACAGCTCATGAACGTACAGCTTATGATACGTGTGCAGTTTATATTTTAAAATAAACAATCATACTTGAAGTGAAAAATCGATTTTCAAAAGTAAAAATACGATAATGTATGTTACCGATGAAGCAAAACAACACTATAAAGATAAATGTCAAATGATAAACTTTGGAAATTTTTAGTTGGACTTTCAGTTAAAGGCTGAGTGACACTTCAATGCCCCTGCACATGGAAAAGTGTCTTGTAACGGAGTAGGAGATTTGTTAAAAAAAGGAGCGACAAAAGCTAGCTTGCAAGCTAAAGTCAACGAGGCAATTTTTAATTGTGATGACTTTTTTTACTGGGCAAGAAAGAAATTCAAAACAATACAATTCTTGCACTACACTAAACATGGTCATGAACAAACAACGAGGAAACTTAGAAAAAAATTCGTAGCGGCGCCACCAGTTTCAAAAATTTCAGAAGGACACGCATTCTTGCTTTCCTCAGATAAAAATCTTACAGTGTTGAGATATTCTACTGCGAAAGATTTATTAACATTACAATATCATACATAAAAAATGATCCTAAATCTAATTAAGACTTAATAAGATGTTAGATCAGAAATAAATATAATACTAAGGTAATAAAAGAAATTTATAAAAAAACAATGAAAAAGTTTTTATACAGAACTTGAAATAAACAATTAATTTTTATGCTACGTGTCAATAAACTCAATTTCCAAGTTCTCCTATAATTAGGTTTACTGTAAACCACAAAAAAAATTTGTTAATAAGTGTTTCGAGGTCAGAGACGAACAGCAACATAACCTATTAAAAACATGAAATAATAAATATATTATTCTTTAGTGTTAAAAAAGTATCAGTCTTCAAAATTTTTCCTGAATTGTTTAATGTTCAAAATAAATAAAAACCAAGAATAACTGGTTCGTTTTAAAATTTTTTGAGGTGAGGAAGAATCAGTGAAATGTACAACCACAAAAATGGCTACATGTGTTTAGGTATGCAAAATATAAATCATATTTTTTTTTTTTTACAATTTTTTGACTTACAAAACGATCAAAAACTATGCAAATCCAGTTCATTTTAAAGTTTTCTGGCGTTAAGAAAGATCAGTGATGTGCTAGATAAATAAAAAGTATAGACTCGTAATCAGCGATAAAAAATACACAAAGTTAGGCCTTATTTTAAAATTTTGGCGGTCCAAAACATTTTAAATTATGTAAAATAGCTGCCTTTTGGTAATTTTATCTACTTGTAGCTGCCATGTTTGTCCGCCATTTTGAATTTCGAAAAAAATCCAGTTTATACATGGCCACCCAAGCTCCCTGATGCCGTCGACACGAATAGTATCGCAGAGAAATCCAACAAGAACGTCACCGGAGATATCCCAGTATTTAAACATATCTAGTGTTGGTGCTGTGAATTGTGGCGTGTAGAAGTAGTCGTCCCTTATTACCCTACCTTAGTGTACTATAATAAGCCCGAGTTTTTTATTGCGAGTTACTAGGTGAACAAAACGCCAAGTTATAATAGATTACAAATATAACAGCAAGCCACGACGCTAGGACCGTCGCTTTCGTGGTGTGCAGCGTCTGAACTATAATTCAAGTGGCTGCTATTTAAGTGAATATATGTATTTAGTTAACATACAAATGCTGTCTCTTTATATTAACCCGTCTTATGTATCGTCAACTCTATCTGTAACGTGAAAGTAACTTAGTGTACGTGATATTAGTGAGCACAAGACCTGGAACAACCTAATCCCTTTCCGAATACCATGAAGTAAAATAATAAATAAAAATTAAATCCCACGTTAGTCGCAATCCCTGGCTAACATGTCACAAGGTTCATATCAGAGGTATAACAAGAAATGAAACCACAAGAACATAAATTTAAGGTCATTACCACTATTATAAATATAGGAGAAGAAGTACGGATTACTTATCATCAAGAAATCATGAGCTTAAAAAGTAAACTTAAATTATAAAGTTTATGATTATTGACTAATACACAAAACTATGAAAACAATCATGCAGAAAAAATAAATATTATGTTAGAGATTTAAGAGATTGTACCTCGTGAATTAGAAACGAAAGCATCTGCAGACCTTTAAATACTAAGATATAGATATAGATACTACAAAAAGTATATTTTACAAAGACGTACGATCCTTAATTGTAATATTATGTTTGAAAGTTTACATTCTTATCACTAAAGTTAATTATGTATTATAGTTTTACAACACCATTTATTTAAAAACTGGCTATTTTTTTTAAATGTTAACGCACGTATGTCGTATTTTATCGTATAAGTTCTTACGTAGCAATATTCATTAAAAAGTATAAAAGTAAGACGGAAAATGGCATTTAACAAAAATGACTCATAATTTAATTTCCTTTATTTTTAAAACCAAATTTGTTGTACTTAAATCAACTTTTTTTTTTTTTTTTTTTATACGTAGAAAAAAAGTTATTTCAAGGCTTTTCCTCACGTAAAATTTGTACAAGAATAATAACGTCTTGTTCGATCTCAAAGTATTTTTAATATAAATGTATATGTTATGAAAAGACAATGAGATGTTGCAAATGCTCAAACATCAGAAGAATAAATGAAGCCTAACTGTAGTAAATTGAGTCGTAGTTGAAAATAAATAATATCAAATCAGACTATCATTCTTCTTTCTGCATCTAATTTTTTATCTGCTGCCCAATATGCCGAGACAATCATTAAATTAGGGCATGTTATTGCACAGGTGTTTCTAATGAATCGATTACCTGTACGTCGTTCGAATGTCTGAGATTTCAAGACTAGGCTTGCAATGCATACATAGTTAGTATCTATTAAATATATTGAGAATGATAGTACAGATGCAATTTGTACTTTGGAATATATAATATTGAGATTAATACATGGATCTTTTACATAACCAGTCTTTCATTCATGATACTGAATAGCATGTAAGACTAAAATATTAAGTTATTAAATACTGCTTTGTACATAAATTTCTCCTTGTTTCCTTTTTTTTCTTTTTTTTTTTTTAATGCTATAAAATCTTAGCTAGCCCTAGTACATGTATCAAAACTAAGATTAGTATGGTGTTTAAATTTACTTGATTTATTTACAGATGTTTACTTCAAAATCTCTGTTGGTGCTAGCTATGGAAAAGCGATGAATAAATATTAATAAAATTCTTCTTAAACAGAGATTTTTTGTATAAGGGGCTATTCCTTTTTTTCATAAGAACGATTTGGGCCACTGTTACATTTTAACCCCCCCCCCTTCCTCTCCCCTGGGTAAGGATACGTAAGATCTCCTGAAATCCCATCCCCCTTCTTACGTAAGATTTTTCTGAGAATTTCCTTGAAAAGCTTTAAAATAAATGAATATTCTTCATAAAATGTTTAAATGTTCTGATATAGTAACATAAATAAATTAAGATGAATCTAAGAGTATTATTTTTTTGAATAATAATCTAATCTAAAGACAAAACATACTTAAATCACAGCTAAGATTCATAGATATTAAACAACCTAATAATCGTAGATGGATATTTCCAATAGAAACACGGACAATCTAAACCAATTTCCTCGTCTATGAAGGTAGGTTAAGGGAGGATCTGAAAATTGTGAAGTGGTTTGATCGGGCAATGGAACATTTAATTTAATTTTACTAATAAATTAAAATAACATAGGTATTAAAAAATTTTTACCCTATTTGGATGGGGTGCTAAAGGGTGCTAAGGAGTAGTAAAGGAGGAGTGTCTTGAATAACCCTAAGAAATCACAAGATTATATAGGTAGATGTACATAAATTTGTATTCAAAAGCAACGAAACTACACGTATTGTTTTTAGCAACTTTCTTTTTTTACATTTCTTATACAAAAAACATTTTTTAATGACATTAAATATATTTTTATAATTATAAATTAAATTTTGTTTGAATTTCTAATTTAAATAGTAGTTTTTTTTTGATATGCAAAAATTTAGTTTTGTGTGATAAAGAATATTCATTATTAATTACTAATTATTAAATGGGTTGAGGAATCATGCAGAGATTATTTTCTGTTTGAGAAATATTTGACGTAGTTAGACTGTACTCATAATTACTGTGTTAACAATAACCTCAAACCTGCATAAGTTTTACAGTTGTTAAAAGGTAGTTTTTTATGGATTTCGTGACTTTTTGGAGTAATGTTTATATTTTTTAATAAGTTTTTATTAATACAACTAGTATTCATACCTGGCATTTTGTACTTAAACAGTCATGAATGATTTGATATTTTTGTACAACTCTTTTCTACTACTGTGTCTTCTTCGGGTAACAATGTTTTGTTTACTTAAGTATCACAACTTTCTTCCAAAAATATTGTATATAATATCCCTTGCAAAAATAAGTCCACGTGTGTGCTTCAGAATTACCATATTTCTTAGTGAAACTTATGTACACTGAGTCCGTCTGTAAGTCCCCATAGCTAAAAAGACTTTGCAAGTATATTAAATAATCGTTAAATAATTTAAAATGACTGATTTTAACAAGTCTCGTTTTTCATTTAGGTGTAAAATTAAACTACAGTACCAAACAGCAAGAAATCACTTTACGGATAGAGATCTAATCAATACTATAGTTTTTAAAATGAAGTAGAAAGCAAGATTACATATAAACTTGAAAGATTTGAATTAAGCTGGTAAGTCTATGTTTACACCTGCTGAAGCTTTTGGAGTAATATTTTGAAATTTTCTCACACTCAGTAGTTGCGTATGGACCACTTTTTGGATTTGTAAGTGGGCTATTTTTCCTTTACATAATAAATGGTATTTTTAAATTATACGTGAATATTTCATGTGCCAAAATCGTTGGGTGACAATTGTTAGGGTCGTAATTGTTCACAGATAACTTATTTTCATTTAATATATACCTTTTGAAAAGAGTTCGTATACGTAACGTCATTTCTTCTTGTATGTTAGACGACATAAAATACACCTCTAAAAAGGATGAGAGACAATGAGTGCTTGTAGGTATAGAATGGGATTCGTATTGTCTCCAACACGTCTTACGAGACACCTTTATGAGATTGTATAGAGATGGAATCAGGTTTACAATGCTCTCAACCCACGGTACTTAGCTCCTTGGGATTACTTACACCACTATGCACAAATATTTACTCTATTGTGCTACTTTAAGGAGAATTATTTCTCCAACACCCTAAAATTTCTCCGGATTGTATTTTCTTGAAGTCCCAACAGTTCACCAGCTACTTTACCTAAAGGGTATTTTTTTCTCCTATTTTTAATATTTGAGAACCTAACTTAGACGTATATGATATCACGATGCCACGCGTCGTCTGTTTAACGTTGCATGTAATGCAATCGTGTTACTGGATAGGTGTATGATACAACGTATCTTTCGTAATATTTTCTATTTCCAGCCTGTCTCGAGTCACTTCAGTAAGATTTCCGGTTATATTTAATATCCATCTTTTGTGTGGTTCGTTAAAGTAAAGGTTGAAGCCAAAACCTTGAATTAGCTTACCAATGAATTTAAACCAGTTATTTGAATTTTCGCAGTCTCCTTTTTCAATGTCTTTATCTCTAACATTCACTTGTAATACCGCTCAGTCAGTATATACGTAAACCTTCTGGTAGATCCTGTTGTACTTAATTTTCAGTACTCGAACATGATTAGAACCATTTTATTTGAATTTCTTAATTTTGTTTTTGTTATAGTTGATGATTCAAATTAGACTTTTACTGTACTTATACTTACTAAAGATATATTGGAACATTTAACAAAGATTTGTAAATTATTTTGTATGTAACTCTCATTCCAGAGGTGTAGTTGTACATTTAAATAATACTGAGACCTATGCTTCTTGACGTGGTTTGCAAAAACTTTACAACCGATCCTTTTGAAATTTGGTGTGGATGTTTAGGGATACAAGATCTACCTTGTATTCAATTTTCAAGTCCTAATGTTTAAATGAAAGTGAGTTATAGATTTTTTTTAAAACGGTCTAAAGTATCACTTTTTTGAAAATTGCGAAAAAACTGCTGGACTGATTTTATCCCACCGTAGATTATTTCGTTTGTCTTGAAATTGCACATCTTTTTCATCCGTATGACTTTTTTGTCCGACTCTCCAGGTTTTTTTTAGTCGCGAATAACCATTTTTGACCATTGTTACCATTTTTTTTTGTCCGTTAGCTGACACAATTTGGAGTGTAAAACTGTTTAGATTTGTTCTGAAATTGTTTAACTACCATCCTGATTTTTTTGTGTTAGAAGCCCTTTTTTATAGTTTGAAAACCTAATTCTATGCCACTAAAAATAGTAGTTCCTACTGGATCCAGCTGCACACAATTCAAGGTTAAGCAAAATGAAGCAATTGTTTGAACACAAGTTTACTCACCTAACCTAACTCAGGTCTTATTTAATATCCCAATCAGTCACGGCAGGTAGAAAGCAAACAAAAAATCACCAGTTGTTATGGAAATTTTGTCTGTAATCTATAAGACAATCATTCTGTTTCGCAGTTACACCGTGACCGCGATGACAGCTCCAGACAAAAGCCATGCTGTCCAGACGCATGCATCGCCAATGGAAGCGTCCCTTCTGCCACGCTCTTTTTCAATACGTTTTGATTGGCTTATGGCAAAAATCTCAAATGCTACCAACTATCGCTAGATTTTGATGATCTAGCAGTTGCACAAAAAATACAAAAAAAAGGATTGCTGAATGTAAGCGAAAACTAAGTGGCAATAAAGAAAAATGCCAAGCCAAGCTTTGTAACGTTCCAACAAGCGCATCTACTGTCACCTACTTTCCTTCTTCGCCTCTGTCCCTCCTAAATTATTCTGCATCGTTGGTCACGATGACCTTGCCGCTCTGTTTATCTTTATCTATATACGATACACTAATAAAAGTACCGCGTGCTTACTGAAAACGTACTAGATTGACGTAGATATGTCAGGAGGCAAGGCACGCAGTACCACTTGAAGCAAGCTGAAAGGATGCGAGCGTCTACTTTCATAAGCAAAATTTTATCACAAATTTTGCTCATTGATTTTTCTATTTCACTAATGACTTCGTTTAATATGCAAAGTAAGTATATTTATATTTATATATATATATACAAATCTTACATTTTAAATACTTTTTCCACACTTTGCAGACAGTGTACAAAAAGAATAAATCTCACAAATTAGTATCTGGCTAAAAGGCAGAAAAATGGGGAAAAATGTACAAATTTAAGCAAATTACGTGAATTTTAATAGACTTTTAAATTCACGTCATAATTAAGTTAAGCCAAAATCATCCATAAGATCACGACTTTTATATGAATAACATACCGCGTGATTATAATAACTTTCCATTATAAGAAACTCCTATCGTAATAATTACATAAAAGCCTACGATCAAGATGGAAAAAAAAACACAACATTAGGCACTTGCTCAACTTTCGCAAACGTAAATGAGGATAAATAATTTACGATATTCACTACATAATAGTAACGATTTTTGAAGTTTTCATGAAGATAGCTTACTAGACTTATCAAACATAAATAACAAACTAACGAACTTAAAGAACACATTCTAGAAATGGATGAATTGTACGAATACTTAACCGCTGCTAACTTTCAACTACATGCTGTCATGCAACTTAATACTTGAAAAGTTTGTAAACTGTACTAAGGATAAAAGGAGAGAGCTGAATAAGTTGCGATTCATGCACTTCAAGAAATCTGCAAACAAATCGGCGTCTGTGTTGAAATCGCTTCCACCTACAGTGGTTTCTGGTGAACAGCACTATTACAGAGCGTATCTCTAACGAGCTAGAGCAATGGCTAGGCAACGAAAAATCAGTTTATTCAAGCTCTGAACCGATTCTCCAAAGCATTGTGAAAAAATAGCATGGTGCTGCGCTTCAAAATGCAAGTCAAATGTATGCAGCTGTGAAAAGCATGGATTAAAATGCACTTCACTGTGTTCTGGCTCTCATGAAGAACCATGCACAAACGAGGATATAATTACAGCACAGGTTGAAAATGATTTCATGCATTACTATAAAATTATCGATGAAATAATTGCAAGTTATAGAGCTGAAATGGAAAAATCAGAAGACCAATTGAAAATAGGTATGGATACCGAGAAAAAGAAAGAAATAGATAATTAATTATTTTTAAAACAACACTTTCTTATAATTAGTAACAGCAATGTATACATCACTTAATAAAGTTGCAAATGTGTGTATCAACGTATTTTGTATGCCCGAGGTAACATTTTATAAAAATTATTTTTACAGTACACTAAATTTCTTATTCTTCATATTATAATGATTATGTATGGTATCATATAAAACAAAAAACCTAATTTTTTAAATAATTTTATAATTTAATTAAAGATGTCTGCGTTCATTCAAAAATTATTGATCGTTAAATGAATACTTTGCATTAATTTTTAGGAAGTTAAATTTTCAGTAAATGGCATTATTTTCTTGAGCTAAACCAAACTAAAAAAAAAAAATGTCACTCTACGACCTATGGTTCCCGAGATAATGCTATTTTTACGGCTGGTTCGTTTGTGAAGTGGACTGAAAGATATCTGCGGGCCTCTGTAGAGCGGTAGTGACGTCATAACTTGCAAATCCTTCGTTATAAATGAGGAAATTATTATCTTCCTACTGCCATTACGCAATAACGGGCAGAAACTTTTGTATGAAATTTATTTATTGGGAAGATAAGCAATCGATGTGTACACTGTAAAAATTTCAAGGAAAAATATTTATTCTTCAAAGAGATACTATCAAATTAAAAAAAAAAAGTTATTTGAGCTCCTGAGTTAGTAAGAGCTACTTTTTTTTAATTTGTAGAAAAATAGCACCTACAATATGCATCTACTCCCAACCTTGTACGACTAAAAACATGAAAGTTATTCCATTCATTCATAACGTTAAAACGTACCTGTTTTTTTAATACATTTTTAAATAATAAAATTTTCGAAAATAAAATAATAAAATAAGAATTTTAGTTGATAAAGAAACTCTTTAAGAAGAGAAATCAATCAAAATTATTAGTTTAACATGTAAAAAAAACATGACAGCAAATTGACAGAAACATCTTTGTTATAAACAGATAACTTTTCACAGTAACTATCAAAGTAGATAAGTTATGGCGATTCCAGCATAGCCCCCCTTCCCCTCGGTAGCTCCTCTCATGGTGTGCCCCTCCTTATAGCGGTGGCTCCCTCTCGTGGCGTGCCCCTTTTCGCGGCAGCCCCTCTTCGTCGATGAGTTGGATTCCCCTTGCAGCCAATGGGCGCGCGGGTCTGGCAGGCTTGAGTTTGCGTGCGCTGCGATGCGCATTTTTCGCCTACAGCGCTGCTTGAGATTGCGCTCGCTGTTTGAATATCTTGTACAGATTGTGCACGCGATGGGTATATGTATTTTTTTGTAAGCGAGCGCGTTGCATGATGATGTAGGACGTGAAGGGGTAGGAAAATATTTGTTTTACATTTTTATTGTTTACTTTGGTTAATCTGTTTATTTTAAAATTAAAAAATTTATATTTACAAAACTAGACTTGCAAAACATTTTTAAATTTTATTTGTTTTACCAAAAATCATAGAGAATTTTTTTTTTCAATTTGACAAATGAAATTTCTTTAAAAATATAATAGTTGATGAGGCTTTTAAAGCCCTGAAAGTCTACAATGTACTCCATTTTAAAAGGAAAAAGTAACTGATGCTACTCGGTCTAGTATGATCAAGTGAATGAAGTCGAAAGCTTGATGTGGTTCATAATAGGTACGTTTTAGCTAAACGGATAAGTGATCATTGAGCATGCGCAAACGCTCCTACCCCTCTTCCAATTGTGTACACCACCTGCAGCGTTGTCGGAGTTTGCGCGCGCCATGTGCAACACTGCTTAAGTTTTCATGCAGCTGATGGGCGAGCGACTTTAACAGCTTACTTTCACTTTTTCACGTGTTATCGGAGTTTGGCACGCCATTTGCAACACTGCTTGAAATTTATGCAGCTGATGGGCGAGTGACTTTAATAGCTCCCTCTTACTTTTTCGCACGTTGTCGAGTTTGCACATGCCATGTGCCACATGGCTTGAGTATTTATGCAGCTGATGGGCGCGCGACTTTAACAGCTTCCTTTCACTTTTTCGTGCCATGTGCAACACTGCTTGAGCTCGCGGTGCAATATGCGTGCATTACCTGTAGCGTTGGTTGAGTCAGTGCGTCTTCTTAGATATTAAAATATTTTGCACATATAATACTTACACAAAAATATATTTTGTAGGATTATACGCATTGTGTAATTATGTAGGATGAGGAATCAAAGGGAAATAATTGTACAAGAATTTATTTATTTTGGCCTAGTGTATTTTTAATGAAAAATATATACAAATACAAAATTTAATTCATGAAATTAATGTAACTTATCCTTAAAATAAATTCACAAATATTAAAAACTTTACCATCGTTAAAATTAAAACGAAAGTCTATGACAGTGCTTTTTTTATCAGGACTGTCTGTTTCGTCCTCTGAAGATTTTCTTTTTTTTTTGACCGTACTCATTTCATGCAGCTCTGGTGAAGACAATAAGTCAATAATAACGTGAGGTGTTCCCGAGAAGTCAACTAATGGTATAGGCTGTGGTGATTCCGTGAGGTCAACTTCTGGAACCGGTTGTGGGGATCTCGTGAGATCGACCACGGGTATCAGTTCCGGTGATCTTGTAAGATCCACTTCATGTATCACCGGTCTTGTGAGGTTCGCCCCGAGTGTCGGTGATCTTGTAATATCTACCTTGAATATTGGTGACCACATGAGATCTACATCAGGTGTAGGCCTGTAGACACGTGTTGGTGATGTATGGTTAAGTTCTTCAAGCATCGAAAAAAATGCTTGAAGACAAGTGTTGGTAGAAATAAATTCCTCAGCATCGTCTGAAAATAAAGAAATAATAAACTTTAAAAATTGAAACAAAATGAGATTTTTTATCAATTTAAATATTCTTATTTAATCCTTTATACTACTTACCGAAAAAGGAGGCGTGTAACACTGGTGATAACAATTCATCGTCTGTTGGTGTTTCCAATTGTCCAAACATACTTAGCGTTGTAAGCTGTCTTGCTCCTGGCATCGTATCCTCGTTGAGAAGTGCTTCTTCTACTGAAACGATGTTATTGAGGTGTGGAGAGCATGTTAAAAAGTTACCCTCCAAGTCTGAAACAAAACAAAAAATTTACATTGTCATTCATGTTAAAAATTTTCATTACATCTTTAAATTTAAGAAGATCTTATTTTAATAAATAAACTTACCAAAAAACCTCACCATGGCAATGTAGATGACTGAGCCGGTCTTTCAATATGAACATGCATATTAAATTCTTCTGTGTATAGGACTCCAAAATCTTCAACTTATGGAAAGTGGTTTTCCTCTTCCTCTTCCGCCATAGTCTTCAAGAGCAATCCCTTGACCTTCGCCACGTGCTTCAGTTATATTTTTAACATCAGTGACAGCAGCCGAAGAGAGAAAGAAGTTACACTTCAGGATACTTCGTACAACGCATCAGCCAACGCTCTTAAGTGTGAAGGTATTCTGTAAAATGTTAATTTTTTTTTTTTTTTTAAATGAAATATGTAATTTTTTCACTCAAAACCCATTAATAACGTTATGAGTTTAAAATTTTTTAAAAAGTTTCTTACTTTTTTATAAATAGCAATTTAATTCAATCTTTTAAGTTTCTTTTCTCCTCCTTTTTCTACAATAATGTGGTTGCAAGCTATTTGACTCAAGACGCAGAAATGATGTCACGAGTTTAATTTCTTTCAACTACTTGACTTCTTTCTGTTCTCCACCTTTACTTGTAACATTAAGGAAACATTAAAAAATCTTTTTATTTAACTTAAGACCCAGAAATGATGTCATAAGTTCTTTATTTCTTTTAATTAGTTAACTTCTTTTATTCTTCACCTTAATTTTTTTTAGTATTTTAAAAAAGCATTTACAAAAAAAAATTTTTTTCAGCATTAACATAGTGAAAAACACACGAAAGGGTGATATCAGAAGATATCAAGAACGTCTGATTTTTCGTGCCTTAGGACGCAACGTAGAAAATTTAGAAAGGCAGCTCGTAGATGATTTTCCTGAAGTAGTAGCACCACCAGAACATTTCCCAGCTGTAACCATGGATCCTCTTCCAGAGTTACCTACCACACTACACAAGGATCCTCTTCCAGAAGTAGTAGTAGTGTCAACAGAGCAACCTATTGCAGCAGAAATACCAACAGAAGTTGAAATGTTCAACACATCAACATCCACAGCAGTAACAGGTACTTTTTTTTTTTTTTTTTCTGTTTCTCAACATGTTGTAATACATAAAATTAACTTATTTTGTACTTAATTGTTTTAGATATGCCAATGCAGTTTGATAATCAATTGCAACTTTCACCATTAACATCATGGTAGCTCTCTAAGCAAGTTTGGAGTTGATTAATTGACTTGGTCGAAAACAGTGTAGTTAACTTCTTGCTAGCCATGGCTTCGGTTCAATATTTTAAAGATGTGGCTCACTGCATCTGGCAATCGTTTCAACAAACAATTAATAGCGAAGTCAATGGGAGTTACATTCAAAGACTAATAAACACATTTTTTACAACTATTAAGGATATCGATATTTTTAGTTCAAGGAATAATCTGACAATATTGGTAAAACAAAAATTAATACCTGCAGCTGCATTATTAAAAACTGTTTAGCAACTGCTTTATGATTATTTGGAGGTTACAGAGTCGAAAAAAATATTTATGAATAAACCTGTTGTTTTTGAATCACATAGTGAACAAAGGCCTAAAGTTTTTGCATCTAAAAGTGGTCAAGAAGATGTGTCGGATTTAGACAAGACATTTAGAAATGAAGATATTGTATGTGTTCAAGGTAAAGGTGTAATAACAGCTTCAAATGATAAAAATGCTGCTGCAGTTAGTCTTGATGATGTTAACAGCGCATTTGAAAATCGTATTACAACAACTTTAATAGTTAATTTTAAACACTTGGATCTGAAAAAGTTTCTCAAAGATGCTGAACAAAAATTTATTCAACAAATCCGACGATCTCTTGAAAAACATACTGCATTAAAAGTAAATACCATCTTGACTGCTAAATATATCATAACTAAATTTAACATCAAGGATATGGATTTAAAATACTTTAATACAAAATCACAGCCCATTTACCAGGCTACTGATACACAACAGTGGTTTGACATAAACGTACGACAGTTAATTGAGAGAAAATGGATGATTTTCAAGATAAGAAATCTGGCTGGTCTCTGCACTCAATTTAAAATTTGGAAGTTAATATCAATAAACTAAATCCTATGCAAGGCAGTTCATTCATAGACTTACCAGACTACATAAAAAAAATGTTTGTGTAAATGTAGTTAACAAAGGCGACCAATGCTTTAAATCGGCTGTTTTATCAGCTCTTCATCAAGTAAGCAGAAATCCAAATCGTGTCTCTAACTATATTAAATATAGAAATGAGTTAAATTTTGATGGTATTGAGTTTTCAGTTATTCCGAAGAAAATTGTAAGATTTGAGAATCAAAACAATATTTCAATCAATTTATATTTATAAAAAAAAAAGGGTCATACATTTGATATTTTCCCTAATCATTTGACTGCAAATAAAAAAGAAAAACATGTGAATGTTTTACTTGTCGAAAACTTCTGCACAGATGATGAAGAATATAACAATAATAAATGCGACTCCGTCGTAGAGTACAAATATCATTACTTGTGGATAATAAATTTATCGCGTTTAATACGAAAACAGTTATCTGAGCATCAACATGCATCAAATATGTGTGATCGTTGCTTTCACTATTTTTGGTCCAAGCAAAAGTTAGAAGCTCATGAAGTTGATTGCAAACATTTAAATAAGTATAACATTACACTGCCTGATAGGGAGAAAAATGAGCATATACTTGAATTTAAAAATTTTACGTTCAAGAACCGTGTACCTTTTGTTGTATATGCAGACTTCAAATGTTTGTTCCTTAGGTATTTTAAATGTTGCTGAGGATGCTGAAATTGGTTACATACTTGAAGTAGACCTTGAATATCCTAAAATTCTTCACAATGTTCATAAAAATTTACCATTCTGTGCTGAGCATTTGACGCCTCAAGGATCCAAACAAAATAAACTAATGACTACTTTGTATGACAAAAAGCGATATGTGACACACTATCGTGCACTTAAACAAGCTGTAAGTTATGGTCACCGTATAAAAAAAATACATAGAACTACAGTTTAACCAAAATTCATGGCTAAATAAATACATTGACTTAAACAGTGAAAAGCGTCAAAATGCACAGACTGATTTTGAGAAAATGTTATATAAGTTATATAATAATGCTGTTTATGGAAAGACTATGGAAAATAAACGCAAACGAATTGATGTTAAACTCATCAACAAGTGGGAGGGGTGATATGGTGCAGAGACATACATCGCACGACCGAATTCCCACAGCTGTGACATATTTGATGAGCAGCTTGTAGCTATACAACTTCTTTGTACAGATGTCTGTAGAAAAAAACCAGTCTGTGTTGGGTTGAATGTCTTACATTTATCAAAAACACTTGTATACGAATTTCATTATGATTTTTAATTCATGAAATTAATGTAACTTATCCTTAAAATAAATTCACAAATATTAAAAACTTTACCATCGTTAAAATTAAAACGAAAGTCTATGACAGTGCTTTTTTTATCAGGACTGTCTGTTTCGTCCTCTGAAGATTTTCTTTTTTTTTTGACCGTACTCATTTCATGCAGCTCTGGTGAAGACAATAAGTCAATAATAACGTGAGGTGTTCCCGAGAAGTCAACTAATGGTATAGGCTGTGGTGATTCCGTGAGGTCAACTTCTGGAACCGGTTGTGGGGATCTCGTGAGATCGACCACGGGTATCAGTTCCGGTGATCTTGTAAGATCCACTTCATGTATCACCGGTCTTGTGAGGTTCGCCCCGAGTGTCGGTGATCTTGTAATATCTACCTTGAATATTGGTGACCACATGAGATCTACATCAGGTGTAGGCCTGTAGACACGTGTTGGTGATGTATGGTTAAGTTCTTCAAGCATCGAAAAAAATGCTTGAAGACAAGTGTTGGTAGAAATAAATTCCTCAGCATCGTCTGAAAATAAAGAAATAATAAACTTTAAAAATTGAAACAAAATGAGATTTTTTATCAATTTAAATATTCTTATTTAATCCTTTATACTACTTACCGAAAAAGGAGGCGTGTAACACTGGTGATAACAATTCATCGTCTGTTGGTGTTTCCAATTGTCCAAACATACTTAGCGTTGTAAGCTGTCTTGCTCCTGGCATCGTATCCTCGTTGAGAAGTGCTTCTTCTACTGAAACGATGTTATTGAGGTGTGGAGAGCATGTTAAAAAGTTACCCTCCAAGTCTGAAACAAAACAAAAAATTTACATTGTCATTCATGTTAAAAATTTTCATTACATCTTTAAATTTAAGAAGATCTTATTTTAATAAATAAACTTACCAAAAAACCTCACCATGGCAATGTAGATGACTGAGCCGGTCTTTCAATATGAACATGCATATTAAATTCTTCTGTGTATAGGACTCCAAAATCTTCAACTTATGGAAAGTGGTTTTCCTCTTCCTCTTCCGCCATAGTCTTCAAGAGCAATCCCTTGACCTTCGCCACGTGCTTCAGTTATATTTTTAACATCAGTGACAGCAGCCGAAGAGAGAAAGAAGTTACACTTCAGGATACTTCGTACAACGCATCAGCCAACGCTCTTAAGTGTGAAGGTATTCTGTAAAATGTTAATTTTTTTTTTTTTTTTAAATGAAATATGTAATTTTTTCACTCAAAACCCATTAATAACGTTATGAGTTTAAAATTTTTTAAAAAGTTTCTTACTTTTTTATAAATAGCAATTTAATTCAATCTTTTAAGTTTCTTTTCTCCTCCTTTTTCTACAATAATGTGGTTGCAAGCTATTTGACTCAAGACGCAGAAATGATGTCACGAGTTTAATTTCTTTCAACTACTTGACTTCTTTCTGTTCTCCACCTTTACTTGTAACATTAAGGAAACATTAAAAAATCTTTTTATTTAACTTAAGACCCAGAAATGATGTCATAAGTTCTTTATTTCTTTTAATTAGTTAACTTCTTTTATTCTTCACCTTAATTTTTTTTAGTATTTTAAAAAAGCATTTACAAAAAAAAATTTTTTTCAGCATTAACATAGTGAAAAACACACGAAAGGGTGATATCANAAAAAAAAAATCTTTTTTATTTGTCCAACTATTGTGAAAACTATCAAAACCCAACCTGCTTTGTTTTCTGCAGTTCTTATTCGTAGAAACCTCCAGAAATAGTTTGATCTTGGTAATCTTTGAGGTGATACGTTATTAGATTTGTTGCTGCTACTCGCGTAATGGTAAATATTTCCGTCGACCAATTTGGCGTATATCCTTTTTCAAATGTTTGTTTGGATTTGCTCACTCGTACTTTATCACCAATTTTGAATTTAGGCTTAAACTTACTGCTATTTTCACATTCTCTTTTCAACTTCTCCCAAAGTTGAACTTCATTTTCAGCCACAACATCTTTTGGTTTTAAACCAATTGTTAGGTGTTTTTTATTGATATAAAATTTAATTAACGTTTGTAACAAATTCAACCACTTATAATTGCCTTGCAAACTGAATTTTTTCCACATCAAATCTTTTAAACTACGATTGAATCGCTCGCATATAGACGCTTTCAGATTGCTGTAGGTTGAGTATTTTATTTTATATTTCTGCATGGGGTTTTGGGAGTTTGCATTATAGAATTCCTTGCCACGATCAGTTTGCATGTTCACGGGCACCCGTCCTTTTTTCAATATCAAATGCATTGCTGCAGTTACTTCTTCACCGGTTTTTTTCTTGACAGGTACAGCCCATGCGTACTTGGAGAAAACATCTATTACGGTAAGCATATACCGATAACCTTTGTTTTCACGAGCGTAAGGCTGCATCTCTACAAGGTCTGCTTGCCAAGTTTCGTCTAAGCCACGTATTTTAAATTTTCGGTGAGGATAGTTACGCCTGGCTGCCTTTTAAAGTTCCTCAACGATTTGCTCCATGTATTAATCGTCTAGGTTTAAGTTTTTTGAATCAGCTTGAATAAATGGGAATTTTTTTGCAAGTTGTACGTAAAGATTCCGAAATTTATCTATTTTTCTTTAAGTCTTTCAATTACTTTAATCAAGTAAGCATAATTTAGAGCATCTTAAGGCTGTTTTGGTGTTCCAACATTGCACAGCATTTTATTATCTAAGTCATACTGTCCATCTGTGGTAAGCTTGTATCCAATACCGGGAGGACCTCGGCTACTGCCTTCGGTCCTACCCAATTTTTGACCGAATAGATCGACACTTATTTTGATACTGAAGCAATGGTTGCATGCATCCATATATATATCCTCCCTCACGAAGCTCTTCCATGATTGATATAATCTCATTGTCATGACTTGTATTTCCTGCCGACTTTTCAGCTATTAATAAACGTAAACGATCTACTAATTCATTAGGATCATCCCAGTATAAATAATCTACTTGTTGCATTATTCGAGCAGTTTTATACTAAGGTAGCAACAATCTACCTTTTTTACGAACAGTGAGATTGAACATTGGAGCAATCATTTTATTAAACTTATTACTATTATGGGTTCGTATAGCTCCGTTTTTTTTATACCCTTTTCTGTGAACATTTGACATTTTTAATAATACGTAGTATTTTTCAAAATCCTCCTGCGTCAACAGAGATTTATTAGGGTGCTTTTTGATGAGTAGCTCCATTAATTCCGGAGTCATTGGATACTTTAAATAATCTACTTTGATGTGATTATTTTCAAATTCTATTTGCAAATCGCCAAGTTTGTACAACTCATTTTCTTGTCGCACTCCATACTTTAAGTCTAATAAATCTTTCTGATTCTGATCAAGTATTTGTAAATAGAAATTATTTGATAAATTTTTACTGACTTAAACAGAATCATGAGATTAATGTTGAATAGTATTATTTGAATCGGTATCATCATCATCATCACTTTCACTAATGGCTGACTTGAATGTTAAATCATGATCACTGAATTTTTCTCGGTTTTTTTTTTTGTTGATTCACTTTATCAACCTTATTACTTTCTTGATCGTTTTTTTTTTTTTAATAATTGTGAGTAACAGAATTGTTACTAATGTTTTTCCGTTTTTTTGTTTCGGCGAAAATTTCCATTAAAGGGTCTGTTATTGGATTGAAAGTTTCACTAAGTACTTTTTCAGCCTCATTTTTTCCAAACTTCAACAGTCTGTACTTTTCTTGAACCGCCTCTCGCGCCTTAACTAACTGGCGTAGAATGTTTTTCTCTTGTTGATACATGATGATGATCCAATGTCTTGCAACACATTGTAACGATTGCGCTAGGTATGTCCTAAATGTATGGTGAAATCATCGAAGCCTTTTCTGTAGTGACCATTATTTATTTGCCTATCGTTGTTTATAACGACGAGTCTATGTTTATCATTATTCCAGCAATTATAGCATAAATTTTTTAATTGAATGTATGGCATGTCTGAGTTTACATGATCATCATACACATGCTTCAAATTAACTTCATCTTGACAAAATGAAACTAAAAAGTTGACATTATCCCTCACAAGATCCTTTGGCACTTCAGCATATGACTGGCAAAGATGGAAGCAGTCAACATTTTTGTGTCTACCCATGCAGAAAAAGGCCTTTACATTATCTTGTTTTTCACAGGCTATATCATCAAAAATCATTATAGAATTTGGTAAAGCATCATCTGGTGAGACTACAGTTTCATGTTCACTGAAATGTAAGTATTTTACACCCTCTATAGGCTCTAGTAGTTCTTTTAAGAACTTGTACTTTAGTTGATGTAGTGAGTTTGAATACACATACACATTTTCAAACTTAACTCCATTGGGATACACGATTAGAGCTAATAAGCTATTAGTTTTACCGCAATTAGATGGACCGCAAAATACTGCGCGAATACTATCAGGGAGTAGTTCGCCATGTCGATTTGAACGCTTTTCTTGTTTTACAATAGCGTCAAAATTAGAAACTTGTAATTTTTTGGATTGGTCTTTAAACTCCATGTCTACATTGTATGAATAATCAGTTTAAATTGATCTTTTAATGAAATAGTACAATGCTTATATAGTTTGAGCTCTTTATTTGTTAATGAATTTATCTACTATAAATACATTATTAATTTTCTCGAACGCTTAGTCATAATCCAACCTCTGAAGACTAATTACCATCATAATGCGTCGTAAGGACACGGTCTTGTAAATAAAATCATAAATTCTTTACGAGTAGAGCTTCATTTGCCAGGCTATCAGTACTGCGGTTCAGGTACTAAGCTCGCTAAGCGTCTTGCTAGAGGTGATCCAGGGGTAAATCCGCTGGACGCAGCGTGCAAAGAGCATGACATAGCGTCTTCATAAAATTGACAAGATTTGAAAGGCAGACATGAAGCAGATAAAATTTTAGCTGAGAAGGCTTGGCAAAGAGTTAAAGCTTTAGATTCAAGTATTGGTAAAAGAGCAGCAGCTGCCCTAGTGACTAGTGCTATGAAGGTTTAAAGTAAATTTGGTATGGGGTTGGAGCAAGAGAAAAACAGAGTATTAAAAAAAGGAAAAGAAGGATGGGTAGGTCAAAGAAAAATCAATGTAGTGCTTTAAGCGCAGTTATTAAAGCTGCCTCGCAAGACATGAATACTAAAAGCAAAAGTGCTCGAGATCTCATTAGTAGTGCTTTGAAACGTGCTCGTAGCGCAGTTAAAAAATCGGGAGGTAAAAAGTATGTTACGACTCCGCGCATCTTACGTCTTTCTACTCAGATTGGTGGAGCTTTACCTTTAATTCCCTTGTTTGCTGGTTTGAGTGCAACCGGTGCTATAGCCAATGGAATAGCTGAAATTATGAAGAGCATAAATGCTGCTAAGTCAGCCAAAAAGCAGCTAGCAGAAGGTCAGAGACATAATCAAACCATGGTAGCTATCGCCCTTGGGAAAAGTCTTTATCACAAACCGCATGAAATTAGATTAAGAGTCTATGTAAAGCCTTACGCTGGAAAACGTTTACAGAAAAAAAAAAGTTCAAAACAGTTAAATAACCTGATCGAGCTCTGAGCAACATAGATTTGATGAAATATTCTAAAATCTTAAAAATCCCTCATTTTCGTGGAGTATTCATAAGAAACAGTTTACTTGCTGACGGTCTATGGTTTTGTGAAATAGCTATAGTGAATCTTGATGATAAGAATGGACCTGGAACTCACTGGGTGGCTTATCGAAAACGTGGTAATAGTGAAGTGTACTTTGACAGTTTTAAAGATCTGCAGCCACCTACTGACTTAATGTTGTATCTAGAAGTTAGTAAAGTGAAACATAATTATAAGCGATATCAAGAATTTAACTCGTACAACTGCGGTCATTTGTGCTTAAAGTTTCTTTTAAAACAAATTAACTTTCTTACATAGGGAGAAACCATTGAGTTACACGTAAACAACCATGGAAGAAACATTAACACTCAGCCTTTTCGGTACTTATTCTATTTTAGAAGCACAGTATTTTCCACCGATTGAATTATCACCAAATTACAACTGCGTTCTTGGCTTAGTAGAGTTTTACTCATTCAACTCCATCCCAAATATTGATGAAAATTGTAATAAATTTTATGACGGCAATCAAGTTATTGTATAACCTACAGACAGTTATGACATTAAGGATATTAGATCATTTTTCATTGAGGTATTACAATCTCGCAACATAACTCTCGATATCAAGCCAAACAATAATACGCTTCGAAGTGTTATCAAGTGCAGTCATACTATTGATTTTAGACCTAAAGATTCTATAGGCGGTCTATTAGGTTTTACTCAGAGAGTTCTGAAACATAATACCACTCATATTTCAGACTTACCTGTAGCTATTCTAAAAATAAACGCAATATGAGTTAAATGTAACATCAGAAAAGGAGCTTACATGAACAGTCACAAAGTACACACGATTCATAAATTTTTTTTCGCTGTACCATCCGGATATAAGATTATTAAAGTTCTTTCACAAATAATTTATTTACCGATCATTGGACATATCATTGATCGTATACAACTACGCATTGTATATCAGGATGGTGATTTAGTAAATTTTCGTGGAGAAGTCGTAACTATAAGATTGCACATAAAACCCTCTCCATAATGGGTGTCATTTATTATCAGACAAATTATATAGGCAGCTTAATATGCACTCCAGCACTCGGTCAACGACGAGCTCTCAAAGCGTTGAGACGTCAGAGAAAAAAGTCCATCAAAGCATCGAGACATCCAAGAAAACGATTGACACATTAAAAATTAAGTCATCAAAACATTCAGTTTATAAAAAGTCTCGGTCTAAAAATAAAAAGCCCTGGTGGAAACTAAATTGGATACTTTTTTGTTGTATACAAAATGGACGAGATTCTAAGTATTTAGTCTCCAGTCGCATTTGACGAATCTATTGCTTACAATGAGATTCATGCTCATCAGCCGTATGCATCATCAACATATGGCAATAGTGATGAAATTCGCATTACAATTCAACATCAAGACTTGTGTCTTTTATCATCTAAAAGTTCTTTACATGTTTACAGAAGATTGTTCAAAGCAGATAAAAATACGGCAGTAACAAACACCGCATTGATAAATAACTCTATCTGTCACTTATTTGAAGAAATACGATATGAGATAAATGCTATAGAGGTAGATAAGTGCAAAAATGTTGGGCTAACAACCCTGATGAATAATTGGCTGTTGCTTTATCCTGATTAAAACAAATTTATAATAAATGCTGATTGGCTTGGCGTTGGAGACGAAGAAGATGATAGTGTTACTAATGATAACGGCTACTTTGATATTATACTTCCACTCAATATAATTTTAGGTTTTGCTGAAGACTATCGTAAGATAGTTGTTAATGTCAAACATGAGCTTATACTGACAAGATCAAGAAATAATATAAATGCTGTGTTGCAAACTCTGCTTAATGCTGCTGATCCTGCCACCGCAGCAACTTGGGAAGACTTTAAAATAGTAATATTAAAGCTTGAGTGGCTTATGTCCTATTTAATAATGTCAGATTCTTATGAAATTCGTTTATTAAATTATCTGCAAAAAGATAAGTTTGTATCTATGAGTTTTTGAATGTGGGAATTAAATGAGTATCCCCTTTTACCTAGCACATCAAAACATATTTGGACAGTTAAGACGTCTAATTAGTTAGAAAAGCCACGTTATGTTATTTTAGCCTTGCAGACAAACCGAAAAAATCAGAAAAACGTAAGCGCTAGCATGTTTGATCACTGCAATATAAGGAATCTGAAACTTTATTTAAATTCACAATATTATCCTTATGGTGATCTTAATCTCGATATAACACGTAATCAGTATGCATTGTTATATAATATGTATGCTAATTTTCAAAATTCATATTGTGGCAAAAAAACGCCTTCATTAGGCAAACATCACTTTTTTAATTAGATACCTTTAATCGTCCTTGATTATTCCAAACAAAATGAGGCATTAAAAAATGCTCCAGTCGATGTGAGGCTAGAATTTAAGTTGCATAACATTTTTTCTGCCAATACATCAGCTTATTGCTTAATTTTACATGATCGTATCGTTCAGTGTAGTCCAATGAGTGGGGATGTCAAGAAACTCATGTAAAGCTATATAAACCCGATTCATGGGTTCTGCGAGCATCAGTTTATTCTCAGCCATCATGGATAAAGGCCGGAGTAACAGCTGGAGTAAAGAAGAAGCAGAAAACAAACGACAAGACAAGACGAACGTCGTTGGATGACAAGAAGAGTGGGAAAAATTTATGAAGAGAAACGAGCAGAAGAAAGATGTAAAGGTTGAAAAAACAAAATCTGTGGGAAAATCAAAAGATAAAGACTGTGTAATTGTTTGAAAAATCAATTTTATAAATAAGACTTCAATCAATATGTCGCATAAACTGAGTACAAGCAATTTTACTACTAATGTTAAGTATCAAAAATTTTATACTAAGGACGATGATGATAAAAACAAGAAATCTTGACTGAAAAACTTCATTGATAAGTATTTAACCTACAAAGGATCTTGTCCTAGAATTGAAGGTTATGAAAAGATAAAAGACGAAACTAATATGATAATAGCAAAGAAAATGGAGTATTTTGTGGACATGCAAGGTTTCAAGAAACCAGGTAATGATTATGTGGTCAAGGATGTGGCTATCCTTTTGCTTAGTCCCACTGATGCAGAAGCACAAGTATTTCTTTTTAAAGCACCTTTCAGCTGGAGAAAATTGCCACCAAAGTATAAACATAAAAATTTATACCTTGAATTTTACTATCATGGACTAAGCTGGGACTCGGGAAAAATTGAGTACACGGAGATAGGAAATATTTTACGGGAGAATCTCAAAAATGCTACTAAGATATTTGTTATTGGAGATCTGAAACAAAAGTGGCTTGAAAGATTTGGCTTCAAAGTCACTGATATGACAGGCTATCCGCCGTTTGAACTTCCAAGATTAGGTACTACTTGTGCTCATCACAATGGAGCCTACAAATCCATTTGTGCTCTTCATAATTTCAAACGAATAAAAAAGTTTTATTCGAACATGGAATAAGTTGATGTTGATGACAACAACGATAGTCATAAAGATCTGTAAAAATATATTGTACTTAGGGAATAAGATGTTAAACAATTCATTTTGCAAATCTGAGCATTTTGCAAGTCTAGTTTTGTAAACATAAATTTTTTAAGTTTAATATAAACAGATTAACCAAAATAAACAATTAAAATGTTAAACAATTATTTTACTACCCCTTCACGTCCTACGTCATCGTGCAACGCACTCGCTTACAAAAAAATACATATACTAATCGCGTGCACAATCTGCACAAGATATTCAAATAGCGCGCGCAATTTCAAGCAGCGCTGTAGGCAAAAAATGCGCATCGCAGCGCATGCAAACTCAAGCCTGCCAGATCCGCGCGCCCATTAGCTGCAAGAGGAGTCTAACTCATCGACGAAGAGGGGCTGCCGCGGGGAGGGGCACGCTGCGAAAGGGGGCCAATTCCATAAGGAGGGGCACACCGCGAGAGGGGATACCGAGGGAAGGGAGGGCTATGCTGGAATCGCCATAGCTTATCTACTTACTAATTATATTGATTTGAAATTTTAAGCAACATTTTTTAAACAATAGTTCTGTGCCTGAAGACGGATACTTAAAATTCATGGTTAATTCTATATGAAAATATATATTTTTTAATATATTTTTTCCTGCAATATTTGTGAGTTTTCAAAACTTGGTCTCAAGTAGGTATTTCTCTTACACTTTAAGCACTTGAAATATTGTGAGAAACTCTAAACTGCAGTCACTTGTGAGGGGCATTTAGTTAATCTACTGACAGGTAAGTTTTTTAAAACGAAATAAAATTTTTAAGACCTATCTGGACTGAAGAAGGAATTCAGATCAATCCAAATAAAAAGGAGATTATTAAAAAAAATTTCTTTTGATTTGAACTATTCAACCGTTGAACAAATTGTTCAGTTCGATAATTCTTAAGGTGAAATCCTATTTTAGAATATTTATAATAAAAACCTCATGGATCAACATTCTGCTTAAACTGCTCAACAAAATTATCATCGTGATATCTTGTGCTTTGAATTTTTTTGCATAAATTCGATGAAAAATCTCAAAAATTTTGTTTAGGCCATTATTTATTTTCGATTCGACGTAAATAAATCTATTTATTTAAAGTTCATCACTTATGATACGCGTTAAATTAGCAATTTTTTTAGAAAACTTTAAGGTGTAAAAAAGTTGTAAGGATAGAAGTACAACATTTTAATTTTTTTTTATTTATAACGCCGTACAAATTATCGTACTCAGCCACAGACTAATAGTTAGTGATTCTTCAAGTAAGGAATTTGTGTAACGGCAGGTCTTTAAGGTAGTTCAAACTGAGGCCATCATAGTTAAAGCATTAACGAACTATCACGCCGAACCGTGCTGTTAAATACAATACAAATGTACCTAGATCATAAACATTAAAAATTTTAGCTTTTGACCTAGGATATTATGTACTACTAGTCAGGGGCACTTAAAATCTGCCTGCACACCTTCATAATTTGATTTAGGTGTCTCTTACTAAGATTTGGGGGTATTTCAAACCTACCTACTGAAGAAGTTCTTGAGATTGAAGGTTCATCTCAATTATTAACATAAAACTTTTCTGAGTATTTTGACACCTTAGAGATTAGAACTTGCTTGATAGATCGGTAGTTGACGTAGAAAACGATTTGCCAAACCATGTGTGACCGAAGTAAGCCGGTATGTCAGTAGTTTACTAGAGGGCTCTGGTTTTCACAAGAGATAGGCCTGTTGCTCACCAAGAGTTATCAGAAAATCTTATTGATGTCTGTGGTAATCATAAACCTAAAAAAGTCTCATTTAAGAATAAATCTATAAAAATTTAACGGGATATTTTGACCTGAATCACCATCAAGTTTAACAAAGTCATACTATGACCCCACGCTAACTTACGAAAAATAATCCTTAGCTTAATCATAGAGCTGTTCTATTTAGTAATGCCATGGTGTGAAAGAAAGTAATAAGCATTGGATGAGTTAGTTATCTTTATTATATTCCAAAGTACTACATACTTACTCATGAAGTTCTTGAAGGCTTTATGGAGGCGAGAATAAGCCAACAATCCTCTTTTGAGTTGTCTGAACATAGCCTATGCAGTTTGGCACGAGCTACTACGAAGCTAGGTATGAATAAGTTATAGGCCATAAATGGCTAGGTGACAACATACTGACCGTCAGGCTTGCAGTTGTGAGTATTCACGAAGTGCTGTTTGTATCTTCTTTTTCTAGAGGAAACTTGCTTAAAAGGTCGTCAATCACCAAGAATTTTTTAGGGACGTCAGTAAGCTCAGCTTTCATGGCCAAATGCTTAGCTTGAGTTCTAGTATGATTTGAAGAAGAGTTTATGGCGACTGGTCCAGCAAGCAACCATCCAATCTCCAAATAAAAGTCAGTTGGCTCTGTGATAAAGCTCTTTTCAACCTTATCCTGCATAATTCAAGCATAAATAGAGGCATCTAACAGAAAATTTATCTTATCAAGTGCACAAAACTCTGATTTAGCTAAAACAAAATCTTTGATAAAGTGATGTGAATAAGTGTAAAAGCAGCTTAACTTAAAACTCTGACTACATTACGATTGTACATCCCTTTTGTAAAAGTGAGAGGTATGCTATACACTCAACTAAATTTGCGTTCATTATAATTTATTAAAATTTGTATAGTAAAGAATTTCTATTACTCATAGATTTTTGTACCTAATGAGGTCCAGGACGTTGTCCAAACAGCGGAAACGTTGTTTTGGTTTGTAAATAATTACAAAATATGACAGTACCACCATTAGACGTTGTTTCCAATCAATTACCAACTGTCAGTGAACGTCTTCTTTGAAATAAAATCTTTGATGTTATTCAAACTAAAGAGCTTCTTATTGACTGGAGCGTGCTATAAAGATACCGTCATATTACCAAATCAGTCACCTCAAAATTGAAGCTACGATCAAAGTAAGATCATATTGAAAAGTGAACTTGATCTTTAAGGATAGCTGGTGCGTAGAAGCAAGCTGCGTGCTATAGGTTAAGATGTGTAAGAGCACACAAAGCGGCAACTAAAACATGGTTGTGAAACGAGCAGAGTGCTATGTGTATGTATTCGTGCGAGCAATAATGTGACTATAAAGACTGGCTGTACATGTGTGTGTTCGCTGTACATACGGGAAAGATGGACATTATAGTGGCACGCTAACGGTACTCGACCCTTTGCTCGATTTTAACGTTAACGAGAGAGCTAATATTTGAAAAACACGTGACTTCTCTAACCCAATGCTTGATCTCCTTTCCTGCTCTCGATCTGGCTCGAAAAACTTTGTTCAGTACTGAGATCTGAGTGCTAAGAAAATATCTAGCAATGACGTCACTTCAGAACTTGACTTCCGCACATACTTGGAGTAAGACGCAGGTAGTCCCTTGCATATTCGTGCTTACGAATACATGGATAGTTAATATTAATGATACGCATCTTTACGACTTAACAGTTTTGCATTTTTTTTTTTTGAGGATTACAACTCGAGTAACCGATTCAGATGATAGCCAAATTATTTAAGACTATTGAATTTTACTCTTATCATAACAAGTAGTGGTGGGTTTGTTGGTAGCTAGAAGCTGACGTCAACCCATTTGCATGACTGGTTTTATTTAGAAGTTATTCATATGAAGACCTTAAACTTCTGTAAAATCTCTAATTACTTTAAATCAAATGAAATGTAGTAAAGAAATACTAGAAAATTAAAATATCAATGAAAGTCAAAAAGTATTACAATTAGTATGAAAAACAGAAAAAGAGTTAAAATTGTTATTTTTTCTGGTGAAATATTTAATGTTCATTATTCAAATTTTTATGATGAATACTAACGCACTGTCAAACTTAAGGACTCCTTGATAATACACAAATACATAGAAATGTATTTGAAGGGCTGCATTCTCGTTGTAGTAGATCTCACTAAAAAAAATTGTTTAACTCGCTTGAAAAAAAAAATTATTTTAGTTTGATGCAATGCACCCAAATTATTTCTCAGTAGACTAATATTTTTATGTGTGTGAACTTGTAAAGTACTACAAAACAGAATGTACTTCCATCAAAGTAATTTTATCACGAGTGTACTTTATCTTTTGAAATTAGATTAAATTAGTTAGATAAAGTAGGCAATTTTTTTTTGCCTCTTTTTCATGTAACTTGACTACCTGATTTCTAATTCTCAGTAAGTAAAATATAATTTTTAATTTTTAAGTAATAAAAATTTTCTTAAGTGAGATAACTGGCTGTAACTGATGAATCTTGTAGGTGTTTACAATTTCTACGGCAAAGATTTTTTAATATAATTTTTTTTAATACATAAAGTGTAACTCTAAAGATAACATGGTATGATTAAGTATTTTAAAGTAGTTAAGAATGTGACAAAATCTTTATTACTGTCATTGTTTCCATACCTTAGAAGCTGTCAACTGCTTATTAAAAGCTATTGAAATATACACTGACATGGGCCGTTTCACAATGGCAGCAAAGCACCATCAGAGCATAGCTGAAATATATGAAAATGAAGCGTTAGACTTGGAAAGAGCTGTCCAGCATTACGAACAAGCTGCCGACTACTTTCGTGGAGAAGAAAGTAATTCATCTGCAAATAAATGTCTTCTAAAAGTAGCACAGTATGCCGCTCAACTTGAGAATTATGAGAAAGCCATTAAAATTTATGAACAGGTATGTCAGTTAAGCCATTATATGATACATTGAAAACAATTATTTTAATCTCTATTGTGTTTTAATGATATACTGAAAAAACGATCCCTATACGAAAATGTGTGCGTTTTCCCACAACAGTAACATCGAATTATTATAAACTCACCACTACAACTACTTTTTAAAAAGATAGCTTCGAATATACAAAGTCATAAAAAGTTCTTTAATACAAGTTTTTGCAAGATTTCACCTAATTAATTATTATGTATTTTAAACTATTATTTCCTATTCGAGGTGAGCCATGACTATTAGTGCAAAGGAGCTCGTGCCAAAGTAAATGGATGAGTTCCACGTATTCAAAAGAAAGGCACAAAAATTTAGTGCCATCCTACTACGTAAAAAAGCATCTTTTGGCAATAACTAAAACTAAGACCTTAGCGTCTCACCTCAAATACTTGAACTCTTAGTCGTAACGAGTCCAGTTTGATCCCGCAACGTTAGCTTTTCCACTACAAAAGCACTACTAATAGATATACAAAATTAGATTTGAAATGTTCTAATATTTAATTAACTTCATTAACTTGTATACCAACTCCTTTACTGCAACCAGTCCAAAGAATAACTATGTTAAAAACTGGGATGTAATTCAATTTTCGAGATTTTAAAAACGAAACGTTTTGGTATCAGAATTACAAACAATAGTGAAGTCTTACGTGTGCTTGAGTACGGGAACGTACTCAAGGATGAAAATAGTGTCTTCATATCAATACACTTTGAAAATATGTATACTTATATACAGTACACAGTAATCGATTTTTAGTCTGGACAATAGCACATTTTAGAAGCTGAGTAATACTGAGATTAGATAATGTTCGGAATAATCAATGTATGATACGTCCCATTTCCAACCTAAGTTGTTTTCAATTTCACTTTATTTCTAAAAATGGTTTTTTTTATCAACCAAGGTTCGGTGCTGCAAACAGCCGGTGATTCCCACTTCATAAGCTTTATAACTATTGAGTAAAATTCTATCAGTTTTGGTAATATTTTTTCATGGATTCGTCAAATCAAATAAAAAATAAAATGTAAAAGTGCACAAAAAATATTTTTGTGATGAGGTAATTCACGGTAACATAAGGTAATTCGCGTCAACTTTTCTATTGTGGCACGCATGCTCCAAAAATCTACTTTTCACCGCATGATTACAACTGTATATTGTTATTATGAACCAAGGTATTGTAATAAGAGCTGGCGTGAGAAGCTAAATATTCTTATAGAGACCAAGAAACAGATGGTTGCCGAATATGCTCTCTGTTTCTTTCTAGCAGTGTGCTGTGATAGTTTGATACTCAAAGGAGCAGCTACTTGCATGTATTGGCAAGAAAGTAGCGGAGACAGAGTTTTTAGCCGAAAGAGTGTACCTCCAGTCCTCCACCTGAACTTTAATCTAGACTCCTTGGACCCGATCGTAACTGACGACGAATTTTATATTTTCTTGTTAGCCGAGATAAAGGTTTTGTCACCGTTAGATCATTTAATCGATCCATAATAACAAAATTCTTTTCATGGCTTTATGTTTACTTGTCTCTCAACTAGATTCTTGCCGCTACATACGCAGGTAGATATCTGTTTGATCAGCACCTAATCACAGCACATTATCAGAAAGAGACAGGGAAGATACTCGTCAATCATTTTTTACTTGGGGACATTATCATTCCCACTCACACATAGCAATGTCATTAGCTCTTTTATATTCTTATACCACTAAGATTATAACATTAAACACGGTGCTCCTTAACAAAATAAAATAAAATAAATAGGTAACTAAAATTTTTTTTTAGGATCATTTCCATTTCATTTCAGGATAATTTTCTGACCAAATTANAGAAAATGGATTCGTATAATTTTGACGTTTTTTCATGAACTATTTTTCTCTGCAACTTAAAAAATTACAAATACTTCAGTCAATTTTGTATATTTTTTTCAACAAACAGCATTGTATTTATCATAAAAAAACATAAATTTAAAAAAAAAGAATGCTCTAGCTTACTCTGAGATCAACGTATAAGAAATTGACCATTTTTGTAATAACCGACTTGCAATTAAGTTTTTGACTTCGAAAAAATTTGTGTATCATCGTCATGTATATCTGCATTCCAACGCCGGCGCCAGAGCCCCTTATTAATTTCATTGCAAAGGAAAACTAAAATAAAATCACGAAAGTCATATTATAATAGACGGTGACAGCTTATTGCTCCTATCTATACGCCTTTATTACGACTAGGTGAACAACCGGTTGCAGCACGCACGGTTCAAAATACGATAGTCTTTTTTCTACGTTGATTAAAAGTTTTTCGGTATAAAAAAATTTTTTTTTGCATTTTCTCGCCATTGATGTGTTATTAATTATCAAAAAAATTCCATGTTATAAAAAGTTTGATGACAAAAAGATCGACGATCTTAAAATAACTTGAAGAGCAATAAGAGCTCTTGTTTACAGTATATGCTACAGAAAATCCTGAAGAAATTCTTTCAGGACTTCTTGAAGAAAACACAACTTTTATACAGTCCTTTCTGCAGGAGATCCTATAGAGAACCCTGTACGTAATCCTTAAGGATTTATTCATGTAGGACACTGTGTGAAATTTACAAAATGTTATAACCCATTATTGTGTAACAATAATGGAAACATTCCACTTCATTTAAAAATATGTAAAGTGGTTTTCGTTATGCATCACATATAAGATGAGAACAAAACTAACAAGAGTAACCTCTCATAACATGATACAGTAGCACAATTAAGAAAGCATGACGTCCTGTTTTGTAGGTATACTGTCTATTATCAAAACACTTTCAAAAGCTTACTCTGCTCAAATTTTTTGACCGTGTGCATAATATGTTAACAAGCATTACTTTGCATATTTTTATTACTAAGTAGAATGATTTTAACATCTCTCAACAATGAAAGCAAAGCAGTTTATTTCTCTGACAAATCATAACAAAATTTTACTTCAGATTTATGTTATTTATTCGAAAAAATAGTATAACAGCGTTGCAAATAGATAATTTAGAAGCGTTTGTTGTCTTTACACATACAAGAAATACAAACGGATTTATCTACCTTAAATGACATTTGTTTTTATCAAAGAATAAATAAATCAGTGTAACGAGTAGAAGTAGCCAATCCAGATTTTATTTATTTCCAAAATTTTATTTTAGGGTGAGTTTCAACGGCCATCATTTTTGTGGTCCACTACAGTGATTCAAGAATTTCTCAATACTTGGTATGATGATTTGTTTTTCTAAGACAGAGGATAGTACATTTTTATATCAAATTTTTTTTCTTCTTTCTTTTGCATTTCATATACAACCTTTTAGTTAGAGACGTATTCACGTTTTTTTAACAGCAAAATTAAAAAAAAAAATTAAAAAATCGAAAATTTTTTATTTTTAACAACCATATACATTAACTGACACCATCAACATAAACAACAGAACACAGAACAGCGCGCGTGCGCACGCACACAAACACACACATTAGATTGCAAACAAGTACACAGACTCTATGTAAAGTAAAAAGTCAGCGTCGTCGAGGACAACAATGTCGCGGCCACGGAAGTGTAACGTACGATAGTATAGGCGAGACTCTACGCTCCTTCTCCTTAAATCTCGTAACAAGGGGCCTTAGGGCCAAGAGAGGGAAAAAGCAAGCAAGGAGAGAGTCTTTCGGGGGAGTACACGACTAGCCTTCGAGGGAAACACACGCGCTTCTTTGCCTATGATTACGGTAATTTGAATAAAGGTCTTCGAAATAACGAGTGTTGGTCATTCTCGCGATGCACCTCGTTACCAATATCCTCCCTACGTAACACCACGCTATTAGACAATCTCATCACTGTTAATTCACGAAAAGCATACAGTGAATACTATCTCTTCCTTCAAATATTTCGGAAGTAATAATAATTTTTGTTTGGACCTCAAGAGTTTGCAAGTTAGCAATATGTTGAGAGCAAAAATAAAAATTATCATTATTAAGTAGCTAATTTTTCTTTCCTATGATTGTTATATTATGTTACTCGCTATTTGCACGAACTTTGAAGATTTTTGAGATACTCTACTTATTTTGAGACGTGCAAGTAAACAGAGCTTTGTTCATTTCTATATCCGTTTGAATAAATTTGCATTTATGTTATTTCCTAATTATAAAGTATTTGAAAACCACGACGAATATCTACCTCCTAATTCTATCTCCCGATTTTAGCAAGTTTAAATCAATCAAAGTAAGAACGCGATCAGCTGCAAGTGTTGACAGGTGTAAGTGTTATTTATGTATGTTGATTGGGGACATGGGAAAATCTAATCCACTCATAAATGCAATAAATAAAAAAAACATGTGCAAGAAAAATCGAAAATAAATACGATGAAGTCAAAGACAAAAAAAATGTAACATATGAGAAAAAGTGAGAAAATTGTCTTGGTTTATAGCACGAAGCGTCAGTCACAAGTGTAATTTTAAAAATACAATGAGTACGATTAAACAAAATTTGAATAATTTCTCTGATAAGGAAACAGATCATGTTATTGCAAGATTCTTAAAAAATAAGTTGAAGAACGAAGGCAAAAAAGAGAATATTCCTAATTGAATAAAAAAAATGACATTCCATTATCACAAGTTCATGGAAAGCCGTTGAATGTCAATTTACGAAACAAACAGAATGAAAATGAGATTCAAATACCTGTAAAGGCAATACGTAAAATAAACAAAAATCTCGGATTGAGTAATAGATAATCGTAAGGAATAACAACAGCTCTTTGGATAGAACCAAGATCGTAAGTTATTTGAACTTAATTTGAGAGAAAAATTGTTAAAAGCAAGTCATGCTCTTGATAAATTTTTTGAAACTCGAAATTTTTCATTTAAAAAAAACAAACAAAAATACTTAATAATGCCAAGCATTTGAAAAACTGCACAACCCAACCTTTATTTACAACAGCGTGTAATAAAAAAGTCTTAGATATCATACCTCCGCCTGAATTGCATTTATTATTAGGTGCAGTGAATGCGCTGCTTTCAAATTTAATATTGGAGAGTAAAAATTAAGCATTGGCTTGGGAAAATGCTTGCAGTGCCAAACAACAGTGTATTTGTGAATCTCCAATATTTGCTGCAAATGCTTACAAAATCCTGTTGATTAATATTAATAAGTTAGATGCAATAAAGAATCTATAATGTACCAAAGACGTAGATACCTTTCGAAAATTAAGAAAAGTATTCACAGAATGTTTTTCAATGGAATTGAATTTAAATTTCCAAAAAGATATTCAAAGCTTCCGAGATAGTTATTTAACTTTAGGTATACCAATCACACCAAAAGTACATGCCATTTTTAGAACGAAGTTCTTTATGTCGCGTTACTCGGGGGGCTGGAATTTTAAAACCGACAGATTTTTTTTTTTTGAAACGAAAGTGGTTTTAGTTTCTCCCTTTACCCCGTCCCCCGCACCTACTGTTCTCTATACACTTCCCCTGTCCCTACTATATATGTATATCTGCCAACCGTGCCGTGTTACTCTTCTGCACACCTTTACCCACCATTCCCCCTCACACTCCCAAGCAATTAATTTTTAAACAAATTGTAATTTTTTTTTCCCATAATAATTTTTATTTGACTTTGAATTTTTTTCCTTTACAATTCTAAAAAAAGAAAAAAAAGAAAACACTTTCCAATAAAGAGATTTAAACCCTCAACCTCATGCATGTGAGTCGGGTCCCTTACCCACTCTGCTACAAGCGCTGCTGATTNAAAAAAAAAATTTAAGTTACCTATTTGTTTTATTTAGTTTTGTTCAGGAGCACCGTGTTAGAGAAGCTTTTTACATCAAAATAGAAAAATGTTAAGAGAAATTTTTCGATGTTGAGAGAGATATGCTGACAAACAGTTGGTTTCATGCCACATGTTGGTGACTGTATATCACCATGTACCAGTAAGTAGTTCAATTAGCATACGGGAGCTTAACCGCTAAGTCGTGTCGTCTCGAGAAGTCACATTTAATCAAGTATTACGTGGAAAAAGGCTAGGTTCAATAAATATAACAGTATTTCATCGTTTATACACTGAAAGTAAGACACACATTCAGTTAGTCGAGTGGTTCCTGGTACAGAAGCAAAATTGCTGCTATTTTATGCAGTGTCAGCATTCGTGGGGTGAATCAGTTTAATTTACATTTAAAAGTCAGAATAAGAGCTAATAACTCTAGCCAGCAAGCTTCCTGCCACAGGCTACGCAGTTATTCTCATAGAGCAAATTTTCGGTTGATTGATAATAATAACATTTTTTTTGTTGATTAGGACAAGAACAATGGATCAGATAATAGTAACGGTCCGATAAGCAGACGAGTTCTGATCTAGCAAAATAGAAGTTAGAGAGCTTGACCGTCAGAAATAAAAAGTTGAATCGTTACCAATTTTGAATGGTACGTTTTATTAATCAGATGTGTTTGTACTTACATTGTATAAGAGATAATGGCTTTTTTATGTTGGTGTTGTGGCCCTGTAGGTTATGCACGCTACCAAATCATAACAGCATATCAAAGAATTTGTTGAATTTTCGTAATTCTTTTTTGTGATGGATCAAAGATTTGCATTGATTGCAGATCAAAAATTTACAAATTAAAATCCCAAAGTAACGATTATGGGGTCAACATATGAAAGGAAAAAAAGAAAAATTTGACTTTTCTAAAACTTGTGATAACGACCATTACAGAGCTAGTGTTGCAGTTCTTGAACAAATTAAAGAAAAATTTCCTTTTTTAAGCTGCAGAGATAAAAGGATTTCTTCACTCATCGTGTTCATAAAATTCTTCAGTCATAACGATGTCATTAGAGAGTTTGACAGTACTCAGTAGGGAGCAAGGCAATCCTAATGTTTGCAATAAAAAGATGGTATGTTGACAGTTCCACATAAAAAACGAGGCAAATTGCTTTCTTTCGAGACGGATGCGCTAATCTATCTGATGATTGTTTAATGGGAAACTGTGTTGATCGTCCTAATAAAACTAATCTAAAAAGTCAATTATTTCAGTTATTTGTTGATAACGATATTTATAAAATATCATTTCACAATTAATTGCAAACTGATCTGTGCAATGTAGCATGTGAGTATGTGCATGCTGATTTCAGCAAAACCTGGGAAAGATATAAAAGAGTCCAAGTTCATCCAGAATGTAATTTAAAATTACTCATAGCAGTGTGTGTATATAATAGTTCAAACTTGTGATATTTCAAATATTCAAGATCATTGCTTCGTTATAAAAAAAAAAACTATTTGTTATATATTATGTATGATGTATGCTTTCTTCGTCTGATGCTAATAATATTCTTGTTAATTTTTTGTTTGATATTTCATTACACCATGCAATAATAATAAAAGAATTTAAACTTTTTCTTTACATATATATATATTTTTTATAAACATCAGAATATTGTTGAAACTTTCAAAGTTGTATTTTCAAAATAAAAGAAAGGTATTGAAAAAAAAATTTTTAAGTAGAATTATTTTATCTACAATCATCATTGTTCAATTTAGTTTCAAAAAAAAAAGTTTAAAAACTATACGTTTTAATGGGCCTTTCATACTAGATTAAATCGATTTTTTAATTTTTTTTTCAATTAGGCTGTGAAAAAAAACTGCCTAGGGTTTTTTTTTTATTTTGGTTAGAAAATTATCCTGAAGTAAAATGTAAATAATCCAAAAAAAAAATTTAAGTTACCTATTTGTTTTATTTAGTTTTGTTCAGGAGCACCGTGTTAGAGAAGCTTTTTACATCAAAATAGAAAAATGTTAAGAGAAATTTTTCGATGTTGAGAGAGATATGCTGACAAACAGTTGGTTTCATGCCACATGTTGGTGACTGTATATCACCATGTACCAGTAAGTAGTTCAATTAGCATACGGGAGCTTAACCGCTAAGTCGTGTCGTCTCGAGAAGTCACATTTAATCAAGTATTACGTGGAAAAAGGCTAGGTTCAATAAATATAACAGTATTTCATCGTTTATACACTGAAAGTAAGACACACATTCAGTTAGTCGAGTGGTTCCTGGTACAGAAGCAAAATTGCTGCTATTTTATGCAGTGTCAGCATTCGTGGGGTGAATCAGTTTAATTTACATTTAAAAGTCAGAATAAGAGCTAATAACTCTAGCCAGCAAGCTTCCTGCCACAGGCTACGCAGTTATTCTCATAGAGCAAATTTTCGGTTGATTGATAATAATAACATTTTTTTTGTTGATTAGGACAAGAACAATGGATCAGATAATAGTAACGGTCCGATAAGCAGACGAGTTCTGATCTAGCAAAATAGAAGTTAGAGAGCTTGACCGTCAGAAATAAAAAGTTGAATCGTTACCAATTTTGAATGGTACGTTTTATTAATCAGATGTGTTTGTACTTACATTGTATAAGAGATAATGGCTTTTTTATGTTGGTGTTGTGGCCCTGTAGGTTATGCACGCTACCAAATCATAACAGCATATCAAAGAATTTGTTGAATTTTCGTAATTCTTTTTTGTGATGGATCAAAGATTTGCATTGATTGCAGATCAAAAATTTACAAATTAAAATCCCAAAGTAACGATTATGGGGTCAACATATGAAAGGAAAAAAAGAAAAATTTGACTTTTCTAAAACTTGTGATAACGACCATTACAGAGCTAGTGTTGCAGTTCTTGAACAAATTAAAGAAAAATTTCCTTTTTTAAGCTGCAGAGATAAAAGGATTTCTTCACTCATCGTGTTCATAAAATTCTTCAGTCATAACGATGTCATTAGAGAGTTTGACAGTACTCAGTAGGGAGCAAGGCAATCCTAATGTTTGCAATAAAAAGATGGTATGTTGACAGTTCCACATAAAAAACGAGGCAAATTGCTTTCTTTCGAGACGGATGCGCTAATCTATCTGATGATTGTTTAATGGGAAACTGTGTTGATCGTCCTAATAAAACTAATCTAAAAAGTCAATTATTTCAGTTATTTGTTGATAACGATATTTATAAAATATCATTTCACAATTAATTGCAAACTGATCTGTGCAATGTAGCATCACAAACTATAAATACTTACGAATTCACTGAATTAGTTTTTCATAAATTAATGTAACAAAAAACTTATGATTCTTTCTTAAAAAATCAATCTTAGTATTTCCAAAATCTCAAATAAAATCTGTAGCATAGACAATTTATCGTGTGTTGTAATTTTGCAAAGAACTACACCTTTATAGTGCAATTATTGATTCAATCTTTTTTTTGGACTGATACACATGCTGATATTTTTACTGTCATCGCTTATTGCAAAAAAACAAACGAAAATAAACACTGAAATATTGATATTACTTATGGTAATTTGGCACGTGACATCATAGACGTTTACGAACATCAAAAAATTATCGAAAATTACCTAAAAAGAAAAAATTTTTATCGAAAAAAAAAAAAAATCAATACTTAACAGATAAAAAATGTCAAAATTTTTAAAATGAAAGCAATTTTCAAAATGATAACATCACGAAGCAGATTTTGGAATTTCAGCTGAATGGCACTTTTTGTCAGTGGTCATAAAAAATGTGCATGACCACAATGAAATTGGTGCCTATTTCAAAGAAGGGGTGAAAAGAGTGAGTTTGCAGCTAATTCTGAACAAACGATCATATTACCCCTGTTGAAGCTTTGTACACCTGAGCAAAAAATTATTGTAAGAAAACCGAGATTTTTTAGTACAAAACTAGAGTATGAATGGGCCTTTTTTGATTTAAAATCTTGGCTGGAAAAATGCAACGCCATTTTAGGTTCGTTGAATTATCATGCGATTATTTTAATTTATAAAATCTACTTTATGCTCAAAAATATATCGTCAATTACCACACACTAAATTTTTTTAAAGGTAAAAAAATAAAATATTAAAACAATGGAAAGTACATAAAAAAATAAATCTATCAGTAGTAGCAATAGAATAAAAAGGTAAAATGAAAAAAAAAAACACATAAGTCTCGTAACCGTTAGATAAAAGATGTGATTAAAATTTTAAAAGATATTCTTTAGTTTCTTTTACAACTTTTTGTGTTAAAAATGAATAGTTGTAACTTTAGATAAACTTTTACTAATAAATTGGCTTTTTTCTTGTTTTCTATTTAACTTGCAAATCATCAATGTACATATAACGTATACGGTTTCTTTTGAGAGCTTTGATGGCTGAATGGTTACTGTGCTAGCCTCCTAGCTGGATATACTCAAGAGGCCGTGCGTTTAAACCCTGTTACAAACCATCCAGATATTTTTCTTGGACTCTTTCAATGGGATGAGTAGGATACCGCAAAACTACTCATCTGATTTTTATAACTAATATTCGATTTTTCTGGTGATGTCAGGGGACTCCTTTTCAAAGGAAAGCCAACACCTGGCCAGCTTATCAGGTAAAAGTCACTGTCGATTGTAAAAAGATCGGTACAGCGAGTTTAGATGATTTATTGAAAAAATGTCTTCTATTAAACTTGATAAAAGCTGGGGTGTGTTTAAGACAATCTCTGTGCCCTGTAAATAGTATCTAGTCGGATTGATTACCGAGTCGTCTGAGGGCAACTCTGCAAGGGGTCCGCACGAAAGACTCGCACACCGTGTGGTTAAGGCAACAAGTTAAAAGAATAAAGGTCTCTGATATCGCAAAAGCTGAGAAGAGTTCTGGAAATCACCATACCATACCATACTATATGCGGTTTCTTCGACATATTTATTTGTTTTCTCTGAAATAAATCGAAAAATCAAAGTAAAACTGTTACAAGTAATCTTATTTACGCTGATTAAAGTATGGATACGTGGTGTCAGACAGCCGCCGATTTACCATTTGGCATCCTATTTACCTTAAACAAATAACAACTTCTTTTAATAAGACGTCTATTTCGATGTAAAAAAGCTGCTCTTTCCATCTTAAATATATTTAAAAAATTTCGCTTTTGAATTGTAATATTTTGTATTTTTTCAAGTCTTGAAACTCATTTTTCAGAAGAACCGATACTTAGATTAGAAATCTAAAAGTAATGCATCATAATCATATTTTGAAATATTACATGAATAAGTGAATGAGATACGGCAAAAAGGTGAAGGAGGGCAAGGATGATCTATGCAGAACGTGAATGCATTCTGGATACGCTAATAGTATGGGTATAAATATTGTACGCAAAAATTTCATCCTGTAACACTGTGTCTATAGCTAAGATGGTTGGCACAGTTACACAGATAAGTGCCACCAGCGATATAAAACAAAACGTGTTTAAATTTCCTCCTTTTTCCTTATTTTACCTTAATTTTGTTGTGTATATTGGACCAACGTTAAAAATCGGATTCATGCAGTAAGAAACTTCGTTTAAAAAAATGTTGAATGTGGTCGTATCATTTTCAGTCTTACCCTCGACTTCATCGCTGACTCAAAACATCTATATAGACACGTTTTACATCTGACTTTCTGACATCATTGAAGTTACCTGTTGAATTTGCAGGAGTATCGCATAGAAAATGTTGTGTGTGATGAATGTCCTTGAGAAGGTACCGCAGCATAAGGAATAACAAAAGAATTTTGTTAAAATTTAGTCCATAGGTCGATAAGCTATCTGAAGAAATCCGAATTTTTGATACTTAAAAGGTAGAGGCGTGCGCTCATGCCATATCTTTGAACATAGTAGTTTTGTTGGCACTTTAAAATTTTTATTACTTTCTCTTTAAAAAATCAACCACTAGATATTTTTTTTATAGAAATTCAGACGACCAATGGTATACAAGCGAATGTTAATACATCTACATTATTGTATTAAGAGGTGCATATGCCTAGATAGCGGCACTTTCAATACAAGCACTCTATATCCTCCATACCTGCCCTTTTTTTCAATATCCAATATACTTAAGACTCATAATATCAAACCACATTAATTCTGCTTCAAGAAAATTTTCTAGAGAAATAAATAAGAATGAGACAAATATCCTCTCCGACTGCGGATTCAACACACAACCTCCTGTTTACTAGACAATTGCTTTACCACTTGAGCTACCGAAAAGCTGTATATTCACTCGCATCGTTAGTTTAGATAAGTTTCTCATTCTTCATTTTCAGAGCTGTCTTTCACCAAAGCCCGGTAACGTAGTTATGTGACTCTAATGCTTGTCGGTAAATTAGAAATTCATACGAGCAATGGTATACAAGCGAATGTTTATACATCTAAATCATTGTCTCAAGAGGTGCATATGCATAGATGGCGGCACTTTCAATACAAGCACTCTATCTCCTCCATATATGCCCTTTTTTTCAATATCCAATATACTTGAGACTCATAACATCAAACCAAATTAATTCTTCTTCAAGAAAATTTTCTTAAAAAATAAATAAGAATGAGAAAAATATCCCTCCGGGGTGCGCATCAAACAACAACCTCCTGTTTACTGGACAGTTGCTCTACCACTTGAGCTACCGAAAAGCTGTACATTCTCTCGCACTGTAAGTTTTAATGTGGTTTGATATTATGAGTATTAAGTATATTGGATATTAAAAAAAAGGGCATGTATAGAGGATATAGAGTGCTTGTGTTGAAAGTGCCGCCATCTATGCATATGCACCTCTTGATAGAATGATTTAGATGTATAAACATTTGCTTGTATACCATTGCTCGTATGAATTTCTAATTTACCGACAAGCATTAGAGTCACATAACTACTTTATCGGGCTTTGGTGAAAGACAGCTCTGAAAATGAAGAATGAGAAACTTATCTAAACTAATGATGCGAGTGAATATACAGCTTTTCGGTAGCTCAAGTGGTAAAGCAATTGTCTAGTAAACAGGAGGTTGTGTGTTGAATCCGCAGTCGGAGAGGATATTTGTCTCATTCTTATTTATTTCTCTAGAAAATTTTCTTGAAGCAGAATTAATGTGGTTTGATATTATGAGTCTTAAGTATATTGGATATTGAAAAAAAGGGCAGGTATGGAGGATATAGAGTGCTTGTATTGAAAGTGCCTCCATCTATGCATATGCACCTCTTGATACAATGATTTAGATGTATCAACATTCGCTTGTATACCATTGGTCGTCTGAATTTCTATAAAAAAAATATCTAGTGGTTGGTTTTTTGAAGAAAAAATATTAAAAATTTCAAAGTGCCAACAAAACTACTATGTTTAAAGATATGATATTAGCGCACGCCTCTAACCTTTAAGTATCAAAAATTTGGATGTCTCTCTCTTAAAATGACCTTGACTAACGTAGTTGGTGTGGTACCGCCTTAAAATCAATGTTTTGTATACATACGTTCATGTGAATAATTTCATGAAACTTATCTAACCTTTGTATGGTTCGTTGATATAGTATAAAATTTTGAGGGCCTAAATACAAAATTTTAACCGTATAACCAACAAAGAATATTTCTTTTTAAAACGAGTAACACAATTTCTTCCAGTATCTGAGCCGAGTAAAAACGAATAATTTAAAAGCATCAGAAGAAAACAGAGATAGAGAAAGGACGAGAGATAGAGAGAGAGAAAAATAAACGTGAGGGTAAAGAGGCCGTAATGACATTAGTGTGGAATATACCTATGAATGCATACAATTTCAGTCTATGCACGCTGTGAGGCTTTGGTTGTAGCTATTTATTGAAGCCTAAAATATGTGTGCTAACAGCTTGAAATTAGATGTAAGTAAGCTTGCTGACCATGGACATTGTGCTGTGAGAGCACAATCGTCGGGCTTGCGTAGCCCCTCATACTTCAGCAATTCAAAGCTATGCCATACTATGCAAGTCTAAACTACAGGCTTCGCGGCGTGTATAGCTGTGTAGTCTCAGTTCTACGCTGTTTTAAACTTGCATGACTTGGTCTTCAAGTCAAGGCAACCTGTACCCTTGTACAGTAGGAATTCGAAGAAATTTGAGCTCCTCTAGCGTGCGTATTTAAGTTCTATTCAATCAAACATTTTTTTCTATGTAACTCAATGCATAATGTAACTGATACAAAACCATTGTCCTCTTTATTTTCGTCCCTTCACTGCTTCACCACTGTTACAAGATCGTATATTTATTATCCTTCTTACTATGTGGCTCGTAAATGAGCAAGCTCAACATAAAGCGGCCAAAACAGAAAATCCTGCACCAACTGAGAGTTCACCAAAATAGTGCAAGGAAAATACCTGCTTGAGACCCCGTTCCAAAATCTTAGAGATACTGCAGGAAAAGGATATTTTTATGTAGAATTGACCAAGACTGTTAAATATTCGTCTTCAGAAACAGCGAAATTTTTTTGAAACATTGTTTAAAAAACTCGTATAGTGAAAAAAATTGTTTTTTTTTTTTTTTTTTTTTTATTTTTTTATAACGCAAAAAAAGTATGTACCGTACGAAAAATTGGTCCACATATAAAATAAAAAAAATTAATTGCAATAGGTCATTTCGTTCGTCTGCAAAGTTAAAAAAACCACTAAAACTAGCATGTGTTTCGATTGGTAACAACAAATAACCCGTTCAATTAAATAGTTCCAAAACAAATAAAAGTTTGGTATATTAATGGCATTATTCAACGCTCAAAATTTGAAATCGATGCAATTAATAGCTATTGTGAAAAGTAATTTGTTTATAAGAAAAATGCTTCCGTAAAATCGCTGTCATTTTTTTTCTTTGCATGTTAAACTTATGATTTTGATTGAATTCTCTACTTAAAAAGTTTTTTCATCAACTACAATTCTTATTTTATTAATTTTCACAAATTATATTGTCTAGAAACGTATTCGAAAAACAGGTACGTTTTAAAGTTATAAATAAATGAAATAACTTTTATGTTTTCAGTCGTACAACATTGGGAGTCGATGCATGTTGTAGGTGCTATTTTTCTACAAGTTAAAAAAAAAGTAGATCTCACTAACTCAGGAGCTGATATAATTTTTTTTTTAATTTGATTGTATCTCTTTGAAAAATAAATATTTTTCTTTGAAATTTTTACAGTGTACACATCGATTGCTTATCTTTCCAATAAGTGAATTTTATACAAAAGTTGCTGGCCGTTATTGCATAACGGCATTAGAAATAGTAAAGATTTTCTTATTCATAACCGAGGATTTGTAAGTAATGACGTCACTACCGCTCTTCAAAGACGTGCAAATATCTTTCAGTCTGCTTCAAAAACAAACCAGCCTTAAAAATAGCATTATCTCAAGAACCATAGGTCGTAGAGTGACATTTTTTCATGTTGGGGTAGCTCGTAAAAATAATGACATTAACCACAATTTTAACTTTCTAATGATTAGAGCGAAATATTTATTTAACCATTATTATTTTTCAATAAACGCAGACGTCATTTTTTTGCTTGAAACTAATATAACGATTACAACTATTTAAATATTACGGTTTTTGTTTCATGTAATACCATAAATACATCGTCATGATAATATGGAGCATTAAGAATTTAGTGTATCGTTACGTAATAAGGAAGTGTTGGTTTATAAATAATTAAGTATCTATTTCTTCCTCTTTCTTGGTATCTATAGCTATCTCTAATTGGTCTTCTGATTCTTTCATTTCAGCTCTACTACTTGCAAGTATTTTATCGATAGTTTTATCGTAATGCATGTAATCATTCTAAACCTCTGCTATAATTATGTACTCGTTTGTGCATGATTTTCTACGACAGCCAGAACACAGTGAAGTGCATTTCAATCCATGTTTTCTACAGCTGCATGCATTTGACTTAAATTTTGAAGCGCAGTGGCATGTTATTTTTTTTAAAATGCTTTGAGGAATTAGTTTAGAGCTTAAATAAAGTGGCATCAAAAACATAACTATAACTAGGCTGCTCACTAGCACCTGCTGTAGGTGGCTGCGATTTTAATACAGACGCAGATTTGTTCGCAGATTTCTTGAAGTGCATGAATTGCAAATCATTCAGCTCCTTCTTTTCTTCCTTAGTACAGGAGAGTTTTAAAATTATTTGATTACTAATTGTAGCAACCGTCAATGGACTGACCACAGGGTCATAAAATACTTTAGCGGCATTTTGCGAATGTTTATTATTTTTAAGTACTGCACTTAGCTTGTTATTAACAATTTTTACAAAGTAGCATAGTGATATGTACATAACGATACAAGAAAAACGTAACTTTTTAAGTATTGTAATCGTTAGATCAGTTTCAAGCGAAAAAACAATTTCTGCGTTCCTTGAAAAATAATAATGGTCAAATAAATATTTCGCACTAATTTTTAGAAAGTTAAAATTATTTTTACGAGCTACCCCAAATGTATAAAAATTGTCGCTCTACAACCTATGGTTCCCGAGATAATGCTATTTGTTACGGCTGGTTCGCTTTGGAAGCGGACTGAAAAATATCTGCACGCCTCTGAAGAGCGGTAGCGACGTCATCACTTGCAAATCCTCCGTTATGAATAAGAAAATCTTTACTATTTCTAATGCCGTTATGCAATAACGGCCAGCAACTTTTGTATGAAATTCACTTATTGGGAAGATAGCAAAATTTTCATTTGTGTTGGAGCTATTTTATTGAAGGGGTTATTTCTTATTAACATTTGAAACATACGCTAGTTTGAGTGGTTTTTTTAACTTTGCAGACAAACGAAATAACCTATTGCAATAAATTTTTTTTATTTTGTAGACCTTTTAAGAGCTACATTCTACATGTAAACCAATTTTTCGTACGTTATATACTTTTCATGTTATTTCAAAATAAAACAATTTTTTTCACTTTATGATTTTTTAAAACAATGTTTTAAAAAAGTTTAGCTGCTTCTGAAGACGGATATCTAAAAGTCTTGGTTAATTCTAAATGAAAATTATTTTTTTCTTTTAGTATCAGTGAGTTTTCACCAAAACCCTAGATCTCTAACACTGTACTCCTTTTTTGTACGTCCTCACACTCCCCTTTTAGTCCTTCTAGTTAAAACTATAGTTACACGTACTGCTACTTTGTATAGGTAACGCTATAAATGGAGAATGAGTAGAGGAACTGTTAAGATGATTTATTCTTACAGTTTTCTCTCAAACCCGCAGATGTTCAGTGCCTACAACTTTCACTAAAAAACTTCGTTCCAACAGTGTGTAAGTAAGCCATTCTTAAGTAGTAAATAATGTGTCACACTTATAGAATATAATGTGTTATTTGTTGGAGTTATTTTTATGGTAATTGATCTTTCTAAAAGAAGTGCAAGTCATTTATACTTTTGTCACACATTATTTTAGTTCACCATTACTGAAAAATTGATTCCTTGTATACAGTTCTTAATTACTTAGGTCGTTTAGTTTAATACTGCTTAGTTTAACAGTTTATTATTATAAACATTCTATAAAACGATTAAAGTTTTCTATTGCTGCGATGAAAAAAGCATGTGAATAAAATTCGAACTAAGACTGGGGCTTTTTCTCAATAACCAAATAAAATGATAGCAAGAGTTAGAAAAAAAGTACTTAGGCAGGGATAGGGTTAATGATAGAGTGAGCGCAAAGCTATGGTCATTGACGTTCACATTAATGGCACGCAACTTAGCTATCAGTTTATTCAAATATTTGTTTTAAAGTTTAATGTAAGCCACTTTTCTGACCCTCAGCATCCAGATCAAGTAGCACGTAACGTGGAGATATTGAAGGGATGTTGCATGGTATCAAGCAAGCTACGCTTATGAAACTTATCTTGTTTAGTATTTGTTTTGTAAATAGTTTGACACTTACTTTTCTTTAAAAAGATGGGGTACAATCAATGGAATATCTAGGCCCGAAAGAAGAACAGACATAAATGATTTTTCCAGGTCTGGAGTCTGTCTGACAGATAAGTGAAAATGACCTGTTGCGTCGGTTCGCAAAAAAATTTTTTTTAAGAGCAAGTACGATCGGATACTCTAGTTCTAAAGTCTACAGGTACTTGCACCTGAGATGGCCTAGAAGATAGAACGAGGTGCAGAGTGTGGTTGTTAAACCTCGGATAAATTTTTCAATCCAAATATCTTGGCTTGAGCGTCTGCTCATTTGATTATTATTATTCATTGGATGATATATTCGTAACATTATTAATGCTTTAAGAAGGAAGAACAAGAAAATGAGCCTTTTTGTCATTACATTCTTTCGTCTCTCCTTACACGTATGTTACAAAGCTATATCTCTGATGCTTGGTATATATGAATATTTATAAAGTGTTTAGTTTCATTTAAAAACTGAACTTGAAGACAAAAAGGAAAAAGGAGGAGAAAGACGAAAGAAAAAAAATACTTCAAGCGCAGTATTGATGTATCCCTATCTTATCGATTGTATTATGTTGACACTATTAGGAGTATGTATACACCTAACATACATATATTATCACGTACTATGCATGAAGCAATGAATGAAAGCCTCCTCTTACAGCTTTACGTATTCTCCACGAGGGTTCGTACTGCCAGAGCTTAAATCCTAATAACTATTTGACATAATATACCATTTAAATAGCTGTCTAAACGAATTTTACATCAACCACTTAATTTCAAGCTTGCGCATCTCGCTCACGACTTGTGGTTTAAAAAATTTACAAAGAAGTATTGAGAAGCCGTGGATTGAAATGTTCTTTGATTTTTTAACTGTGTACCTAATATCAATTTTTCTTCATCCAACTGTAACCAGAACTTGAATTATAGCTCCAAGACTTGAAATACTTATCTTGACTGAACTGTTTAACTAACTAATAACTATCCGATTACAAAAAGTCTGCGGCCCGTCAGAGACTACCATACGGCCCGTTGACGGTACGCCAGACATAATACTCCTGGCCCGTGTAACGCGTGTGATAAAGTACGTGTACGGACAGTACACGGCATCCGTTTCTCACGGTTTCCATGTACTGCCTGTATCCTTACCATAAGTGGTCCGTACAGGATACAAGGTCTGTATGGGGCCCACTTCTACAACTCCGCTCTGGCGTTATTCTTCATCATTCGGTGTAAGGTATCCTTCAAAGTAATCCCCATTTGATTGAACAACACTGTTCCAGCGATGTTTCCACTTGTCGAAACCGTCTTGGAACTCACTTTAAGGGATAGCCTTGAGTTCTTTCGTCGCATTATTCTCAACCGTTGTTTTATCATTAAACCGCTGTGCTTTAAGTGGTTTCTTGAGTTTTGGAAACAGCCAAAAATCACAGGGGGCTATGTCAGGACTGTACGGAGGTTGTCCCAGTAGTGCAATACTGTATTGAGTCAAAAACTGTTGCACAAGATTCGATAAATGTGCTGGCGCATTATCGTGATGAAGGAGCCAGTCACTACTTGACCCAAAGTTCAGGCGTTTTCTTCTCACCGCTTAACGCAAACGTTTTAAAACGTCAAATTCTTGAATAATTATCTGACAAGTTAGTGCATATTCGTGGTGCACAACATCTTCCCAGTTAAAAAAAACAATCAACATTCACTTAACATTGCTTTGACTTTGACATCCTTTTTTTGGTCTTGGACATCCAGAGTGCTTCCTATCAGAAAACTGTTGCTTAGTTTCAGGATCAGAACCATAAGCCCATGACTCATCACCAGTCATACCCTTTTTAAGCAACGCATGATCATTATCGAGCACTTCTAAGTTGTCCTGTACGATTTCTAAGCGGAGCTGTTATTGCTCTGCGCTGAGCAATTTCTATATGAACTTCGCACACACGCAAGTCATTGGTAAATTTGAGATTTAAATTTTCCAAATTATAGTTTTTGGTATTCTGAGGTCTTCTTCTAGTTCCCACACAGTCATACGATGATCTTGTTTGATCGCAAGTCGCACCCGCTCAATATTATTCAATGTTTTTGTCGTCAAAGGTCAGCCAGAACGAAGATAACTATCAATAGAAGTACGGCCTTCTTTAAAACGATTAAACCGCTCTTTTATTCGTGTTTTGCTCACACATTTATTCCCAAAAGCCTTTTGCATCATCTGAATAGTTTCAGAACTGGGTTTTCGGAGCTGAAAACAAAATTTAATACAAATTTGTTGATGTTGGTTTTCAGTCATTTTTAACAATCATGAAATCTTCAAAACTCAGAAATAACTTTGTAAACAAAGACGCACTGCGCATGAACTATGCGTCCGAAAGGTATCAATGAGGAACTGCTGAATTCGTCAGGCTTTATTGTTTACGTTTATGCACCATAGAGATGGCTTGAACACTACGACGCGAAGTTGTAGGGGTATGTCCGGCACTTTGCGGATAGACCTCGTATGTAGCTATGAAACCTATGAAAATAAGCAAAAACAATCTGTTAAATTTATGCAAAACTTTATGTCTTGCATGTGAGGCACGACTAATCTACAAGGTACCAGAGCAAAAAGTGTTACTTGAATAACAAAATTTAATTTTAATATTCGTAGCAGTGAATCTGATGTTAAAAGTGACAATAAAACTAATCTGTAATACAAGCAATCGGTTGCAAAAATTTTTTTAAAATTATGCGAAAGATTGTGAGCCTCAAAATAGACAGATAGATTATTTATTTAAAAAATATTAATTAATTAAGAATGATGTACCATTTATCACATTAAACATTACTCAAAGACAATCTGACCAAAAAATGTAAGGCTGAAAAATTTCATCCAAGTGATGTTAGTGATAATTCAAAGATAGCTTATTTTAGAATTGCAGAAAATTTACAAAGAACTATTTACTTATCATTTTATGATATGATAATATTGTTTAACTGCAGCTTAACATTGATGGTGTATCATTGTTTAAATCAAGTCTACTAAAGTTTGGCCGATTCTAGATAGGATTTGTTAAGATAAACAAAAATTAAAAAAAAAAAAAAAAAAAAAGTGTGGGTCTCGGGACCCACGACAGATGTAAAACATTAAAGAATGTGTTATTGAACTCAGTAGTATTTAATTCTTTATGATAAAAATAGTAGTTTTCGTCAGATAAGTGCCGTTGTCTTCAGGGCTATTTTGTGGCCCGAGGGACCTGTGAAACAGGGCCTGAGGGATGTAAGGCAGCCACGGAGAAATGTCGCGTGTGTGGCGAATCCTTTTTTTTCTACCGAGCGTACACCCGTCTCTCAAAAACGTGCGAGATAGGAAAATTGTTTACTTTTTGACTCTAAATAATCTTTATTTCATATTTTTGTTTTGAAAAGACAGTTTGTTTATAAATATTTATTTTTATCAGTGAGTAGTAGAGATTAGGATAAGCAAATTATGTTTATTTTTTTTATTCATTAAAATATAAACAATGAAAACAAGGAAGAACAATAATACACGGCAAAGTGTACACATATATACTACCTACCTTTACATAGGTACATACATTAGTTTAACAAACGATCAGGTGTATTGCTTTCTCTGTCTCTCTTTCTCTTTTTGGATACCTATTTACTGTGCGTAGTTGCGCACGTGCTCGAATTTCGTTAGGTCTGGTTTTAAAGAGGGGTTAAAATGAAGTTTGAATAAACACAATTGGAAGACCCCGGGAAAATTTTGCTTTATGGTCAAATATTGATATTTTAAAATAATCCTGTTCACAGAAAAGAAACTTTTTTTAAATGATAAAAAAATGATACTTATTTTAATATTAATTTATTATTTTCTACTTGCGCAAAATATTAAAAAAACCCATAAAAAAGTCTACCTGTAAGAGTACAATAGAAAGAGAGAGAAAGAGAGAGAGAGAGTAAGCGCGACAGCAGAAGATCAATCGCTCTCTCTATCTGACTTACTTTTACAGGTGCTGCCAAAATGCCTTTTTCATTTTGTTCTCAACGTTTTGCGCTAGTCAAAACAAAATTAAAAGTGCTTATTAATAAAAAAAATTTCGCCCAACTCGCTGTTATTTTCATTTTTTCTGTATGTAAAACTGTTAAAAGATATGAGCAAAATAAACTTTAAAACACAATTTTACATAATTTTGATATTATTAGACCACTCAAAAATAATTATTACTATTTCTTTTGAAATCGACAGGCTCAATTATGTATGATATAAAAACGCCCTGTTATAGATCAATTTTCTAATTCAGAAGTTTTTAGGTTGGTATCCATAAGTTATAAGAACAGAGACCAGATCAGCATGCTGCATAGCACAATCAATAAAGTCTTATTTAGACTACCCATCCACACGATTTAGGTTAGATTCTTGGAGTCCGTAAAATTTGAAAAAAATTTTTACTCATTTATAATATGTAATATATGTGTGTGCGTATGTACATGCTACATTTACAATGCATATAGCATTTACTTATTATACACTCTTCTATCTAGCTATATATACGGGTAGTAAACATTACAAACAAGAGAGGGGTGGCAGTAAACGCATGAAGAAAGAGATAGAGAGCCTAGCCGAGTCGAGCCGAGCCAAGTTACACCGGAGATCGTGCCATTGCACGGGTCGTTTCAACGTGTCGGTCGAATCCCCAAGCGCCCCAATAGATGTTTCACATCAAAAAAATTAATGCATGCAACTTATTATGTCTTCTAGCTATTCTCGGTACACAGCCTCATGGATAGTACACGAGCAGTATACGGGCAGTTCATGAAACCCGTTACATACAGCAGCCGTGTACTATCCGTGTACGTACCTAATCACATGCGGTAAACAGACCGTGCATGATCTGCTAGTTGGACCGTCTACGGGGCCTGTGGTACCGTGAGTGGGCCGTACACTCTGCGTAAATTCATTTTTAATCGAGTACGTGTCTTTTTTCTCCTAGATTACTTAAATGTCTGAGGTACACAGCTTAACATTCAGACAAGATAAAAAAAATTATTTCTGGTGTATCTCATTTCATATCCCTACTATGGCATATGCCCAATGTCATCGAAAAAATAACTGCTAATTTCTTGGCACAACGCTTACTCAGAATTTTTTTGGAATATTTTATTATAAATTGAATCTATTTTGTGTATTATTTTATTGTTAGGCTATAAAAATCTCCAATATCAAACAATAAATTTATAATACTTTTAACCAACATACTTAGTCTCTTTTAATTTCCTACAAAATACATCTTGGTTGAAAAGACCATGGTTTCTAAAAGTAAATGACACCGGAGATAGAAAAATAAGAGAAACTAATTTCCAAAACTATGATAATCAAAATACAATAAAAATAACTGTTAAATTATGATCTCATTTTCAAGCAGCGATACGCATTTAGAAACAAAAAAATAATATTAGTTTTATCGAAGTCGAAGCAATGTTATTTTTAAACATCACTCATTATGTATGTATGCCTGCTTGCGCCCTGACACACTTATCTCGTTAATGGGTAATTTTTTTTTTTTTTTTTTTTTTTTTTTTTTACCGGGTTATCGCAACAGCCTGCTGGCCTAATCGTCGGAGCTACCCGCTCACCACCTATGTGTGGGGGTGTATTGCCGCACCCATTTCCAACCCTTTTACTTATATCATATCTAATCCATGGCCACAGTGTGAGTATCTCCCGTGAAACACCTTGCCAGTTAAGCTGACACTCTCTGTATCAATAGTGCATCGGGTCCACTCGCCACTGTGAAGCCTTTCTCCAGAGAAGACTCCATATTTCAGAACGTCCACTCCTCGTCATTTAAGCCGGCGCTCTCTGCCGAAGCATCGGATCCAGGCTAATTAGCATCCCCGAAGAAGCCCCATGTTTTGGGGACCACTTCTCGCCGGTAAAGCTGGCGATCCCTGCCTGGCGCATTAGATCCATCAATTCCTACCCATAGCCATAACACTGTTTTGCATTCACCCAGGCTTGAAGACCTGTGGGGCAAGAAAAAACCCTGGATTTACTCTGAAGAAAAATTCTACGGAAAAACCCACTCTGAAAAAGCCATGGTAACATAGGAACTTTTCCCAATGAAAACAGTTTTTGGAAAAATCTGCATTCATCGGGAATCGAACCCACAATCCCTAGAACAGCGTTGTATCAGTAACAAGCATTTCTTATGAGGTGTCCTAAAACAACTACGGAAAGTGTTGTGTAGTTCATTCTTTAAATAAAAATACGAATCCCGGTGTTCGATAAAAGTCGTAAGATTCGTGCGCGCAAATTGACAAAAGAATGTAAAGAAAAGACGATCGGAATATATAAAAAAATCTCCGGCTTTTTGCGCATACAACTTCACTTCTCACAAAACTCTCTCTCTGATCGCACGTCATTTTAACCTTCGTGTTTAACCCTAAAAAAAAAAAATTAAGATCGACTACAAGCTTGCGTCAATTGTGACCAAACATCGTCTCCCAGCGAGGCATTAACGATGTTTTGTGGCAACGAAAAAAGCGGTCCTGCCTGGCCAGCAGACCCGAAAAAGCCAAGCTCCTTGCTCGCAATCTTGTTCACGTTAAATGAATCTAAGCGACAGATTCATCGCAACCATAGTTCCTGACAAGGTAAAATTATTTTAAACACCACAAACTTACACAAATATTAATTAACTTGAGTATATTTTGTTATTCTTATCCATGATTTACTAATGTACAACCCTTTGACATAATAAATCAGGTTTTTTGCCGAAAGGCTTTTTCCTGCAATAAGCTTCTTTCATTTTATACTACCTTATTTTAAATACTCCAAAATCATCCCTTAATTAAATTTAGAGAGCGACTCTTAACCCCTGGGGTCTTCCTCTCTACATGGCATTTCATTTTTAATTTGAAAATAGCTGTGCATTCTTCGGTACATAAAGCCAAGACAATGAGTTTTTAAACAATGTGGATTTTTCAAAATTCATGAAATCAGAATGAAAAAATAGTTTTGTAGTATGGGTCCAAAGTAAAAAAAGTCTCCCCTGGAATTTTCGTATATTTGTGCATACATTCAAAAAAGATTGCATACTTAAATCCGATGTTGGTAGTGGTGACATCGAGAATATCAAAGTATGCACTGCATACATCGATAGTCTTGATGTAGCACCATTGCACTTCTAGATTTTAGATGTAGAGAAAATTTACATCTCAAATCCCGAAGTATGTATTTTGAATACGCATTATTCGGGTGCGCAGTGGGATGCGTAGGATTTCAGTATGTTCACTATCTTGTGGGTAATGTGCAAAAGACGATTTTCTTAAAGTCACACTCACGCGCGCGTGCTCACATGCACACACACACACACACACAGAGAGAATTTACTATTTAAATAATTGATGTTTTGAATAAGATGTAATCATCACATGAAAATAATAAAAGACAACGTTTTTTTATCATCACTAGGGGACTTCGTCCCATACAATCTCCGCGCGCCAACCCCCCAAACTTTTTGGATGAAACATACTTCTAAAAATTATTTGATCCTAATCAAATGATTGAATTTTTAAAATCAATCTAAACTCAAACGAATAAAATGACTTTGATTAGCCAGCGCTTGTCTACTTAATCTCATATGTATATTGATGTTTTGAATAAGATGTAATCATCACATGAAAATAATAAAAGACAACGTTTTATTATCATCACTAGGGGACTTCGCCCCATACGCGCTCCGCGCGCCAACCCCCCAAACTTTTTGGATGAAACATACTTCTAAAAATTATTTGATCCTAATCAAATGATTGAATTTTGAAAATCAATCTAAACTCAAACGAATAAAACGACTTTGATTAGCCAGCGCTTGTCTACTTAATCTCATATGTATATTCAAATATACACCTTTCGTCCCTTACGACGAATCAGACCACGGCGTATTATGTCGACAGTCACGTGAAACTCATTTTTTTAGGAGAGGAATGATAGATATCCTGACACAAAAATTATAAGAAAAAGTTTTTCAAAGTCTGTTAAGAAAATCCTTAGATGTAATCAAATATATTAACGAAAATTTTTACACCGAGACTCAGATTAATGTATTTTGTTTCTTTATGTTTGTAGTTAAATTTTTTGTAGCATTTTTTAGTCTTTTGCATTCTTCAAAATAAAGCGATTCTGAAATGACAATAGAAAAGAAAGTTACTAATTGCTTGAATAGAAATTCGTTTTTAAAAATTAACAAAATTCAATTTACAATGAAAATATCCATTCGCTAGATGAGCTACTGTAAAAAAAATTTGATCTCTTGATTTTCTTAAATATTTCCGTAATATTTGGCAACGGATAAGCATCAGTGATGGTTTTAGCATTTAATATTTCGTAATTTATTACAGGACTACATCTTTTTTCCGTTGGGTCCTTGATTTTTGGAGACGATCCAGAGTGAACTGCTGTATGAGTTGGACAAATTTATAATGGTTCCTATTTGTAAAAAATTATACACTTGATCTCTTTCTTATGTAGACTATGTACGTATCTATTGCTTAGTAAAATCGGGCTTGCGTCAAATCATAATATTTTATATTGTAAATACGATATACAAAGAGCATATGATCTAAAACAGATGTTAATACTATTTGAATATTACTAAGAAGAAATCCCAACTCATACTGGCTCATCCCTGGTCTTTATAACTATGATAAGTCAATGCCCCTAAACATATGTTACTGTATGTACTGCTGCTTTTTCTGTGGATATTCCATAAGTTATTTCTATCAAGCATATGTATGCTTGATTATAGCTTCCAGGTTGTGTTCCAAGAATTTCTGTCCAGTAAGCATCGGTTCAACAACAAATACATGTAAATAAATATTAACAATTACAAAGGCACAAGGCATGAAAGAAAATAGAATAAGAAAATAAAAACAAAAATAAAAATAAAGATAAAAACTAAAGTAGGATAGCTGTTGATTCCAAATTCCTAAAGTGGGCCACAAAAAAATAAAATTGATGACTTGAGGGTCAGTGCCTAAGCACACGATCAGTAAGAGCTAATTTTGGGAGTACGAATGAAAACTCCAAAAAATCAGGTGTTAGTTTGAGCAACTTTTCGTTGGTCTTAACGCCAACCTCATCAGGCTCACTATATAAACAAAGAACACAAAAACAAAAAACACAACAATTTTTGTAAATTATATTGTAGGGCCACTATTTATAAATATTACTAATAGATACTCACGTCTATATTGTTAAGACGATCGTTACAGACTGTTGGTCACCTTAAATGAATAACGTAAGTGTCGAAAATGTATGTATTTCTATATATACATATCAACAATAAATGTACGTTTCTTGTGAATATATATAACATGGGTACGTATTAAAAAGAGATTACTAATAACAACTTTATATATGTTATTGAGAAATATGGTATCCTCTTTTTTTTTTATTGTTTGTTGAGTCGAGTGTACGTGTAACATTTCTGATGTTAATTTTTTTTGTCTATTTGGTTTATGATCTAGTATTTTGGTTTGAAAAAGATTAAAGTTGTGGTTGAATTCTTTCATGTGTGAAGTGACAACAAGTTCATCTTTTCTTGTACTTTTGTATTCGTTTAGCCGTTTTTTTAATGCTCTCTTTGTCTCACCTACGTATGATGCAGAGCAAGAATCGCAAGAAAAATGATACACGACATTAGTTTGATCGAGCTTATCAACTTTATCTTTTCCAAGAATGACAACACTGTCCAATTTGTTTTGAATAGTAAAGAGAGCATTGAAAAAACGGCTAAACGAAAATAAAAGTACAAGGAAAGATGAACTTATCGTCGCTTCACACATGAAAGAATTCAACCATAACTTTAATCTTTCTCAAACCAAAATACTAGATCATAAACCAAATAGACAAAAAAGATTAATATCAGAAATGCTACACGTACACTTGACTAAACAAACAATAAATAAAAAAGAGGATACCTTATTTCTCAATAACATATACAAAGTTCTTATTAGTAATCTCTTTTTAATACGTACCCATGTTATATATGTTCACAAGAAACGTACATTTATTGTTGATATGTATATATAGAAATACATACATTTTCGACACTTACGTTATTCGTTTAAGGTGACCAACAGTCTGTAACGATCGTCTTAACGATATAGACGTGAGTATCTATTAGTAATATTTATAAATAGTGGCCCTACAATGTAATTTACAAAAATTGTTGTGTTTTTTGTTTTTGTGTTCTTTGTTTATAAAGTGAGCCTGATGAGGTTGGCGTTAAGACCAACGAAAAGTTTCTCAAACTAACACCTGATTTTTTGGAGTTTTCATTCATACTCCCAAAATTAGCTCTTACTGATTGTGTGCTTAGGCACTGACCCTCAAGTCATCATGTAAACAACTGAGAGCAGAATGACATGTTCAACAAACGACATAATAAAAAATGAAATTGTTTTATTCAATTCCGTTTTAATATTTCTTTAAGTCAGAATCCTAAAACTGTTTATTTACTCCAGTGCAGAACGCACATATAGAAATGTAACTTCTATAGTTCTCAATTCATCTTATTTTGTTGCTACGTCTAATTACGTATACCGAATTTCATTAATTCTACTAACAGGCTACCGACAAATCGATATTTTAACAAAAAAGCATTAAAAACTTTGTATGCTTATAAGTTTGTTGAATAGTAAAATTTTTAAAAATTGGAAAAAACACTTTCTTATTGTTGTATTAAACAACAAAATCACGAGAAGACGAAATTGAATAACGTAATTTGTTTGTTAGTCGCCTGCGTGAGAGAATTTGACTCAGGTAGCAGTTAATCGCAGGTAATGAAAGTAGTTACTAAGTAGATAACTTACAACATCCCGATTTAAACAAGAAGGCGTCCTGTCGTAGTACAAAGTCTAGTGCAGGAATTTAAAACATGGACAGTATATAATTTGAGATCAGATACTTTTAGTTTTGTTGAAATATTTGTAATAAATAATGACATTCTTATATCTTACAATTAGTACACGCATTTTTAATAACAACATATTTCTGTCAATGTTTTGAGAAAGTACAGCTTATTATATAATATAAATCAGAGAATTTCTAAAAGAGTTTAAATAACAAAATGTGTGTATGAATAAATTTTGTCATGGAATATATAAATTCTGTTCAATAAGATCTTTTACCTCACAAACTTAATTTGAAAATATATACCTTTGTAACATCAATGAGAAATTTATACTTTTCATAAAGGTTAAATAAAACGAAATGAAAACTAATTACGAGCAAGTGCTCTTCTCTTTTTATTCTACTTTCAAAGTTTTTGTTTTCACGTTTTTTTTTCAACATATGGTGCTGAATATTACAAGTTTGGAAATAATTCTCTAAATTACGTATTGTAATTATTATTATTTGTACTGCAGGAAAAGATAAATTGAATTATTATGATTATGATTATCTTTTGTATTTAAAATTATGCACTTGCTTTGCTCTTCTTCAATGATAGTTAATATGTCACGGGGAAATCAATAAATAATAGAAGGCTTATCTTGACTCTACTCAAAAAAATAATGTTTATAAATATAACTTACGAGTATATGATGAATCGTATAACACTAAATTTGTCCTTAAAATTTCAATTGATCTGACTGACATAAGACCTGTTAAAAAACGATGTTGCTAATAAATTCTTTACAAAATTACAATAAGAGGGTTGCCGTGTAGAGCACTAGTATGTATAAACTTTTTTTTCTTTTCATATTACAGTGCTTTACGTCTGGCTCTCTGATAGAGGCTCTACTTAAGGCACTTGGCACTTGGTATTGGGAAAGATTTAAGATTGGATTAGAAGAGGGGAGGGCCCTAACAACTGCTCCGCATTTGCCTATCACGACTGTCATGTAGATTAGGAAAACCCTGGGAAATCTCTCGTAGGAAAAACCTGATCTGGAACAGCCCGACGGATCTGCCTAATTTCTGACCTATTGTCTAAGCTGCTGACTTCGCCATCGGGGCAGAAACTTGACATACCTCCCACTCATGATGTTAAAGCGACAAAGAAACAGTCAATCTATCCACGAAGTGAACAGCAAAGGCGAAACAGCGAGATTTAAATATTCACCCATCCAAGTACCAACTGCGCCTAATTCTGCTTAACCTTGGTGATCGACGGGACTGTAACTCTGTCGCTAAGCCATCGTGTCAGTTTTGTATATACTTGTATCCTTATATTGCACGGTTATTTTAACGCATTTTATATTAGGCTCCTTACTGGTACTACAGCCCCTTCCCACCCACTTTTCGTGGAAAAATTTGTTTCACTTTTCCATGATAATTACGTAATTAGCAAATTTTTAATTAATAAAATTGTGAATGAATACTAACAAATCAATTATTTTTTTTGTATTCTTGAATATTTAATTAATATGCTCTCATAGCAAAGACGCATACGCATAACAAATAGAAAAAAGTCTCTTATTCAGTTGTAATGCAATCAAAAAATTAATTTGGAATATTTTAATTTAATGTTTAGAAAATCAGCTAGTATGCGTATTCTTGCACCACTCTTAAGTTAATGCTGTAGCGTGGCAGACTATTTTCTAAATTTCCAGGAATACAATTTTGACTTGCGTAACAAGTATAATTAAATATCGTGATTAGAATACTAACTTCATAGAAACAAACATAATAAAATATCTAATTTACTTAGAAGCAGTCGTTCTCGTAATATATCTTACAATCACCACAAGAGTTTCAATTAAAAGTATTATTCAAAGTATTATTTCAATAAGGTATTATTGTTTATTTAAATGCCCTTAATCTACTTTATGTAATGTATTGTGAAAATAAAAAAAATTTGTTATCCTAAATAAAACAATAAAAAATCCGTGTATGAAGTGTGTTATTTATTTCAATAAAAATCGTCGACGTTTCACCACTCAAGGTTTTTCTTTGTGCGTGTTTTGTATAAGAGAATCATTTGAGTTGGTGGTTCTTTGGAGGTTGTTTTTATTATTTTACCTGATAAAAGCATGGTATAGTCTCTTCACATTTGTATTGGCTTCTCGACAGTTTTTTTCAACCAAGGTTTATCGATTGCCCCTCTTCTCATAATGTTGTTGGTGACGACTTCTAATTCCAAAAAACGTACTTCTCGCTTGATGGATTTAATGAGACTGTCATTCATACGGTCTATATCTTCCTTCTCAGAAGAGGGATACATTGCCAACTCTTGGGAATGGTCTTCTGATTTAGATAAGTCTCAGATGCATTTGACTGAATTATTAAAATAATTACCTGTCTATCTGAGACACTCCTGCCATTAACTATTGGCAATCCTCATCCTTCCCTTTCTTCTATTAAAATATGGCCCTGCTTGTTAACAGCGTGATCTCTAGAGCATAATTGCCATGAAAATCGAGTGTCTTCGGTAAGGTCACTCGTGAGCTGGTTCTTTTCTCTCACTCTGGTTTTAAAATCGCCTCTAACTAATATCACAACATCCAGATTTTTAGATATCCCTAAGTAGGCGCATAAATTCGGAAGCTCTCTTTGAAAACATTCTAGAGTTGGTTTTAGACACACACTTAAAAAAATAGATTTTTGATCTTGAATTCATATGTACCCAAAAATTTAAAGTATTTAAAAATAACCTTGTTGGTTAATGTTGCGAGGCCATCACTAGCTCTACCAGCGAGTGCACATTTTGTGATAGGGCTGTTAATAACAACAAAGTCACTAAACGCGTTGAGTTGGTTTTTGACAGGTTCCTTTAACCAAGTGTCCGAGACACTCAGGACTGCTGCTCTCGATAAATTAGTATTGGATTCTTCTGCAGTGATATTGTAAAGGTTAGAGAAGCCATGCACATTACAAAAGGTGAATAAGACATGGAGATGGCTCGATCTTACTAGCTGCATAGAATGGCTTAGCATCTCGTCAGTAAAAGAGGAAAGGCGAAAAGATCATGCGTAGTTGGTCTGACACTGTGAAGCAGACAGCGGAGGGAAGCATACGGGCGATGTTTGAGGGTGGTCATAAAAGAGCTCGGTGTCGGGATGATAAGTACTTTATAGACGAATTACTAGTTATGAAAGGAGTGAGAGCTGGTAGAGTCAGGGCTAGAGCCTCCAGGCTTCATTAACGATTCGGTCTGGTCTGCGACCTCTTGCCACTCATTGATCACTCCACAAACTTCGCTAGCTGGCTCTGCACCATTCTTTTAGGCTTCGTTCGATCGTTGAGAATGAAGTCGTCAGGCCCTCTTAGCTTGTTTTTTTCTCATAATTTGCTGTTTATTCTCAAATGAGACTAGTTTAGTAACAATGATGCTATAATGATAATTGTCAGCAGTGAAAATTCTCCCACTAACGATGTTATTCTTCTTGTCAAGTCTTGCGTCCTTCTTACTTACGTTCGACAACCTCTATTCGTTTTGATAGCTTATTTAAATTGCTCGACCAGTCTCAACCGTGTCCAATCCTTCTGAAACACATTTCTTTATGTACGTTTTAACATCTGAAATCTCTCTTTGAATGGACGTGACTGTAGTTGTCAAGGAATTGAGCTTGTTTAGGACTTCCTGAAGTACGAAGTTGTCGACCACGGAAGGATCAGTGAAAGCTACCTGTGTAAAATACTCCTTCAGCCTGATTGTTGTGTTAGCAGGCTTATTTTCGCCAATATTAGAAAACGTGTTGATATTAGAAGAATTATTAGGTGTCATAGCTGCTCGTGTGTATGCATGATCAGCCAAACCCGGTGATCAACAAGATTTATGGCTAAGTATCGATTGCGCCAAAGAAGTGCTGATATAAGGTAGTACTACTAGGCGGCTGCTGGTAAAATAGAGCACAGTAAGACCACTCTTCTCGTAGAAGAGCACCAAATCTACAATCAGTAATCCAAAAAAACTAGCGTGATGAGGGCTACTTGTGTCAGCAAGCACTAGGGTATGGCATACCGTATGGCTTAGCAACCCGCAGTACGAGAAAAGTCCTTAAGTGCCCAGTACCAAGCACAAAGATCCTAATGGCAGTGTGAGGTTAGGCCGTACACCGTAGATACTTGGCCTCAGAAAATTTGATACAATTCAGTAACAAGAGACGAGCCAGCCCAGCTCCCGGCAGAATCTCACCAAAAGACAGATATCCAGTCGAAGGCAAATAAGCCTTCACAACAACCACTACAACCACGCACCAGTCCGACCCCGTTAACCTCTAGGAGTGCGAGCGGGGCTATATGTATAGTTAATTATTATATTTTTATGTTTTTGAGATAACGACATGTATTGACGTCAATGCGTCATTTATAATGTACTGGTTAACATGTCTGAAAGAGGTCTCATTCAGTGGTGGAACGTCGACAATTTTTATTGGAGTAAAAATACACACTTTATATATGGCTTTTTGATTGTTTTATTTATTCAAAATTATAATACTAGTAAGATTCCTAACTCTTTATATTTTATCAAAAAGTTTTTTAAGAACAGTTTTTTTAAACGTATTACGAAAACATTAAAAGACTCTCCAATTTAAGACTAAAATCGTTTTTGTTTTAGTTACCCTTTAATAAGTACCTTTAAAGGTTCTTAATTTATTTAATTTTAGTTTAAGTTAAGGATATTTAAGATTCCAAACTTATCAGAGCTTTTCTTAGTCTACTAACGGGGTTTTGCACCATTGTGTGCCTGGCCTCCAAATTTTCCTCCCTTGCAGGGATACCAATTTTATGGCATATATTTTTTTAACATATGAAGATAAACAATTAACCTTATCTATTGCTCTTCATGTACAATACATTTTTTTCATGCCTGAAAAAGTAGTGCAGTCTCAGAAATTTTTTACTATGTGTTCTACAAATTTGTTTATCTGCATGCTTAAGATGACTGGTCATGTGTCTTGATAAATACATTAATCATCTAAACAGTTTTTATACTCAATACCATTTTTTCTGCCTGCATACAGTTCAAAAACTAATACATCTCCGATCTACATAAGAATTACATAAGTAGCTTCTGTTCTTGTTTAGCCACTCAAAACCATTGCCGCTTGTATTTGGTATCTGTACTTTAATCAGTCTCTGAAGGTGCCACTTTGTGCACTGGTACAGCTTCTGTTGTTGATTACACACCGATTCTTTTCAGCTTTTGTGATCAATAAAAAATTGATACCGCATATTCTGTAGCATCTCGTATTCAGAACTTCACGTACAATTAGGGAATAAAGACCATGGGACGTGTTGGTAAAGATGTACAATAGTTAAGCTGGTACGCAACAAGGAAAAAAAGGGAGATAACTTTTTATCATGCTATTTAGATCTCAGAAATGTTGGATATCCATCAACGTGACAAATCATATGCAGAGCACTCCGACATGGCCTGCAGCAGCTTTACTAATCATTTTTTGCAACCTAATACAATCTTTAGCTATACTTAAATTTTTGTAACTCTAAATAGATACATATGTATATATATATATATATATCGAGTCTCTAAAGCAATATCTATTTCTAGTACTAACTGCTGCTCACTCTCTTCTTAATTTTCACCCTTCCTACAGCTCCGCCGGAAGCCTCGAAAGTAGAGGCGACGTCCGCATCTCGAGGTGACTCGGCCGCTGCGCCTCCATCCCGATTCTGCTCTGCTGCCTCCTGGGGCCGTCCCTCTGCCGCTTCGGTGGTAGTCGGGGTGAGAGGACTGNGGCGATGGCCGCATTATATACAATACGATCCTTAATTCATTGAGTGAGAAGATAAAAAGTTTGTACTTATTTATTACATGAAAATACTTCAAGTAGCAATAGTTTTATAATTACAAGGTCATAGTACAATAAAACAAGATGTAATGCACCTCTGTAACAAGTCACGACCGTTTGTTTTATGATTACCGTTGTAATTTTGTACAAAATAGTTGAAGAAATTTAGCTCAGTATTTTATACGTTAAGGCTTGTCTAGTGTGCAAAGCCTGAAGCCACTCTTTATAGCTACGTACTTGAAATTTGTAGCTACTATTTTAAACATACGTCTGACTACTGGACTTCTAGGTTGATTTTTTTATTTTATACTTATAATAATGTCAATTCACTGGTACAAATACTGACCTCTGTGCAGACAATGTGCATCGTACAATGAATTTTGATGCTCGGTTCAGTATCTGCTTCTCTTTCAACACACATATAAAAGAAAGCATTAGATCAATTCATCTTTTTTTAAATATTTGTATAGGTACACTGAGAGAAAACTAGCGCGTCTGCTGCTATAACCGTTGCGCGAATTAACCAAGCAGCCCTCGACTATATCAGTGGCGCGTCAGCTGCACCACTTGGGCCGACCGAGCGACCAATGTGGATTGTCAGTACGTATTTAACATAATGTAGCTACTGAATTTGACTATAGTTTGTCAGCGAGTCTAACATACAATACAGCATGCGGTATACACATGCAGCAACCCCCAACAACACCTCTCATAACCTTATTTTTATTAGACAGTACATTCGTATGAATATAATATAAGCGGTATTCTTCTCTTGCCTTTATTTCAATGAAATAACGGAAATAAGTTTAAATTGAAAAAATAAACGACTTTCACCTATAGTAACTGTAGGTGGAAGTCGTTTATTGTTTACGTATTGACAGGTTGACGGGTTGACGGGTTGACGGGTTGACGGGGGACTTCAGATTAATGAAAAGTTCGTTTGAAAAGTGTACTGGCTAGAATAGTGAGGAACAAATTTCATTTTTGTTATAAATCACCGTATACTGGAATATTTGTTTTTTTATCGTAAAAGTGGTAATATTTGTAAAAAGTATTCTAAATCAAATTTTTGATTACAATTAACAAGTTTCTTAAAGTAAAAAATGAAACAAAGTTCTTTGTGTACCAATTTGTGTCCAGATCTGATAAAGCAGATGTCTACTGAAAATAAATATTCAAACTCTGACATTCAGTGCAACTTTTTTCCAAGTTCGGTAGAGTAAACCGAATCTAGTAAAAAGTTTTTCAAAACTTAGTGGTAAGGACAAAGATAAAGTTTCCTGCGGGCAAAACTGATGAGGAACAAATTTAGTTTTTATCCCTTATTACAAAACTGGTCTCAAAGCACATTCTAAAACTGTTCTCAAAGCCCATCCTCAAAGTGGTCTCAAAGCACATCTCAAAACTGGTTTCAAAACTTACCTCATAACTGCTGTTGAAACTAATATCAAAATTGGTTTATATTAAACTTTTTTTTTTAAATCCCTGTCCTGAGCAATCTGTTAACTATCACAGTGACCTAATTCAGGCCTTCGCTGGGTGAGGTGTCAATAGCTACAGACGCTGTAGATGTAATATTTTGCAGACAAGTCGATAAAAAGTTTGAAAGTGCTTCATTAACTTATGGTAATCAGATAATGAGTTACTGTGTGTTTTTAATACTGTCAACATTTTTTTTCAAGACTATTCACAACCTCACAATTCATTGTGCAAGCAAGTTTTGAGCTTCCACAAGTGTATACTCATTTAAACCTTTGCATGGCACTAAACTAGATGCAACAACTGTTTATATAAAAGGCATAGTTTTTGTCTGGACTTGAGAATAAGATATAATATTCGTCTGGGATCATGAAAGGGCATAGTCTTCGACTGGACTAGAGTAAAAGGCATAGTTTTCGTGCATGATTGGGAAAAGGGTATAGTCTTCATCCGGACTTTAAATCAAGGTATAGTATTCGTCCATGCTTCGAAGTAGAGTATAATGGTCGTCTGCGGCGTTAAAATAAATCATAACATAATTAACGAATGTTATGTATTTACTTGAAAATTAAAGAAGTGATTAACTGTAGGTATGTAATCTTACTTTCCGATTATATAATACTTCCAATTATATATGTGCGCTAGCCGGCAGTTATACATGGACTGACTACTGTTTGTTCACTGTACATTATATTCTTGACTCACAACTTGTACTGTTCACACTTTTACGCTGTACGGTCACACAGACCTGCACGCACATAGTCTTCGGCGTTTGCTCATACGTATGCCCAAGCATTAACTCTGATCTAACACTTCCCCTGACAAAAAATTCTTACTTTCGGATGATGTAATATTTTATTTGCACTATAATCTTGTTAGTAAGTTGGAATTTTTTGATCTCTCATCAAAACTGTGCCAATTATTCTTGATGTTTGAGATTTTTAATTATTTTTAAAATCGTCATTATTTTGCTACGGCGTATATTTTTTAAATAATTTTTTTAGTCCTGTGGCTCTTCTAAGAAATAGCTCGCTCTCTTTTCTTGATTCTCTGGATTTATTACTGTCAGTAAACGAGGTTGACTCCGATGCCATAAAAGTGTGTGGGTGATTCCTTATCATTTGAGCTTGATCTCGTTAAAAAATCCACAATAATGTGAAAATCATTCATCAAGAAAAACCGCCTCATTACGTACTTAAAATCACTTTCATGTGTGAGTTAACAAAAGAGACTCGGCGATGGCCGCATTATATACAATACGATCCTTAATTCATTGAGTGAGAAGATAAAAAGTTTGTACTTATTTATTACATGAAAATACTTCAAGTAGCAATAGTTTTATAATTACAAGGTCATAGTACAATAAAACAAGATGTAATGCACCTCTGTAACAAGTCACGACCGTTTGTTTTATGATTACCGTTGTAATTTTGTACAAAATAGTTGAAGAAATTTAGCTCAGTATTTTATACGTTAAGGCTTGTCTAGTGTGCAAAGCCTGAAGCCACTCTTTATAGCTACGTACTTGAAATTTGTAGCTACTATTTTAAACATACGTCTGACTACTGGACTTCTAGGTTGATTTTTTTATTTTATACTTATAATAATGTCAATTCACTGGTACAAATACTGACCTCTGTGCAGACAATGTGCATCGTACAATGAATTTTGATGCTCGGTTCAGTATCTGCTTCTCTTTCAACACACATATAAAAGAAAGCATTAGATCAATTCATCTTTTTTTAAATATTTGTATAGGTACACTGAGAGAAAACTAGCGCGTCTGCTGCTATAACCGTTGCGCGAATTAACCAAGCAGCCCTCGACTATATCAGTGGCGCGTCAGCTGCACCACTTGGGCCGACCGAGCGACCAATGTGGATTGTCAGTACGTATTTAACATAATGTAGCTACTGAATTTGACTATAGTTTGTCAGCGAGTCTAACATACAATACAGCATGCGGTATACACATGCAGCAACCCCCAACAACACCTCTCATAACCTTATTTTTATTAGACAGTACATTCGTATGAATATAATATAAGCGGTATTCTTCTCTTGCCTTTATTTCAATGAAATAACGGAAATAAGTTTAAATTGAAAAAATAAACGACTTTCACCTATAGTAACTGTAGGTGGAAGTCGTTTATTGTTTACGTATTGACAGGTTGACGGGTTGACGGGTTGACGGGTTGACGGGGGACTTCAGATTAATGAAAAGTTCGTTTGAAAAGTATACTGGCTAGAATAGTGAGGAACAAATTTCATTTTTGTTATAAATCACCGTATACTGGAATATTTGTTTTTTTATCGTAAAAGTGGTAATATTTGTAAAAAGTATTCTAAATCAAATTTTTGATTACAATTAACAAGTTTCTTAAAGTAAAAAATGAAACAAAGTTCTTTGTGTACCAATTTGTGTCCAGATCTGATAAAGCAGATGTCTACTGAAAATAAATATTCAAACTCTGACATTCAGTGCAACTTTTTTCCAAGTTCGGTAGAGTAAACCGAATCTAGTAAAAAGTTTTTCAAAACTTAGTGGTAAGGACAAAGATAAAGTTTCCTGCGGGCAAAACTGATGAGGAACAAATTTAGTTTTTATCCCTTATTACAAAACTGGTCTCAAAGCACATTCTAAAACTGTTCTCAAAGCCCATCCTNGAAGATTGAATTAGAAATGGTCAAAAATGATTTTAAAGAAATTTATCAGAACTTGCAGTGCGTAAACATTTAAAGCTTAAGTAGTAGAGCCATTGTCCAGTAAACAGGAGGTCGTGTTTGATCCACAACTGGGCAAGATTTTCTTCATGCTTGCGAATAGTTTGAAATTTCTTGAAACGTATTATTTCTGACACTTCTTAATTCAACATTAAAAATTATTTGTTTTAAAAACATGATAAAAATAGACTGAGAGTAAACAGTACTTTAAACAGTACTTTCATCTTTAATGAAGCCCATTTAATGATATATATTTATCAAAAATTGCTGGTTATACCAATAATATATTCACACTAAACTTTTATTTTCTAATTTATCGACAAGCAGAAAATGATATTCCAATTATATCTTAAGTTGTAAGATTAATTTTTGTCCTATTAATGTTTTCAATTATTATAAATGATGTACTCGTTACCTGTTTTAAAAAAAGTTGCTTTGAACACATTTTTTCACGAAGTATTCTACAGTTCTAAATTTTGTAAACGTTATAATGTTTACTTCATTTCTAATCACTCATTTTTTCTTTTTGGTGCACATGAAAAAACGTAAATTAAAGACAGTAGAATAATCACACTAGTAGAATAAATTTACTTTTTACCGTATGATTCTGTTAAGTAAGTTTTATAATCATGTTTTGCAATTGTACTTACTAGTTAAATAACAAAAGGTTTTCCTGCAAATTCAAGCAGTTTGGCCGTGCTATAGCATTATCTTAAGATTGATATGAAAACTTGTGTACTAGTTGATACCATGAACATGAAAGTAAAGCCCACAAAATTGAATAGCGTAAAGGGACTTCCTTATTTTTGTTGTATGTGTAGCTCCTTGTAATATTCAAGACTTTATTTTTTTAAGGGCAATTTCCTTGTAATCATCTTTTTAATTTGTTATTAATACAACCTGTTTGGTGAGAGTCGATGCTTGCACACATATATGAGCGAACCCGAAAGAGTGTATGCGTGTGGGTCTATGCAACAATGTAGAGAAGTGTGAACAATACAGGTCGCCAATCGAGAGTATGTAAAGCGAGTGCCAGCAGTCAGTCCATGTGCAACTACCACCTTGTGTATGTGACATCATAATAATACATGCAAAAAACAGTCATTTTGATTTTTACAATAACTCGAGTAAAAATAAACATTTTTTCTTAAAACTTTTAAGAATCTTGGTTTTGGTATTATGTAAACAAGTTCACATTTTGAGCGAGTTTAATATAACTGTTTATACGTTATTTGAGGTTATGTATGTTCGATACTTTTTTCAAAACGCTGTATCCTTAAAAGTTTTAAATTATTTCATGTTTTTAAGCTCATTTTTTCATACTAAATTGTAGAACATTTACGCGTATCGGATACTTTACAGCATTACATAGATACGGTTTTTATAACTTTCAAAATACTATAATTTTCAGGTACTATTTTTTTTAACTTTTATTTTNCTTTTTGCTGCCACGCTTTCTCCAATTAAAATTTTTCAGAAATATTATTATGTTCATAATTTATTAAAATTAATCATTTTTAGCTTTACTAAATTTTTTAAATTATCAGTTAAGACGCAGCTTAGTTGTTGATCAAATACATTTTTTTTTTTCAAACATTTTCAGATTCAAAATTGCAATTGATAGAAATAAAATTTTAGCTTTAATTTAAAAATGGTAGCTTTGCGCTTGAGTTCAGTAGAATTCACTAGGTGGCGTCAAAGTGATATTAAAGCTAGAGTGGGTACAAGAAAGTCTGGCTAAAGACGCCATTTTCGGGACTGCATAGGTAAGAGAAGCGGTGGAGAGAGAAACACAGATTCACACGCATGCATTTACACATTTTCGCTTGACTTGTATTTTTTCAATTAGTCCCGAAAATAGGGCAGCCAATCAGTGACTAAAAAGCACCTTTTGCTAGAACAGTAAGCCAGAGGGAACGACCTTCAAAAGTTAAGGCTGTCACATCTGCTAGAAATATCATCAGCCTTCGATGGCAGGTATCACTTCTGTCCCTTCCCAAGGGTTGTCATAAATTTTTACTTTTAGTAGGCCATTATTAATCTCATTGGTCTTTTTTAGGGTCATTTAACGTTAAATTATCTTGCCTGAAAATATTTCAAAGCAAATCCTAACAACGATTTGTCCAGTACTAGACTATAACAAGCCGGACACAGCCATTCATTGGCAGACGTCACGATCGGAGTTGTTCGTTGTCAGGCTAAGAATCCCAGCCGCTGACGAGCCTGCTTTAATCCTTGATTACTGACGCAGAACAGCAGCGTCAAAATTGACAAATAAATAATTCATTAAGTGATAGTCTAGCTTTCCACTATAGCACTGACATTGATTACTCAAATCTTCCAGCAATTCAAACAGATAGAATAATATGTATTCGAATTTATTGTGGAAAGAGATGATGCTCTAGTACTTTGTTGCACTTGTGGTAAAGTTTAGTGATTCAAAGAAAAAAAAATTTGAATTATATATTTTTTGTCAGTCTCGAATCCTTGCAGCTTTAACAAATAGCTTTTTTCATGTATAATAACGTGAGAAAAGGTAAATCAACGATCATTTTGAGGACCAGCAGCTATTTTATATCGTAAGGAACAAACGTTACTTTTTGGTATCATTATATTTCTTTTACTTTTTGATACCTCGTTTTCTTCGACAAAATCTGCATGAATTCAAAAAAAAATTTTTAATTAGAATTTTTTGATTT
>NW_019379968.1:429369-444479 GCF_000648655.2 Copidosoma floridanum
AAAAAAGAAAAAACACGTGTCAATTATTTTTCAAAGGTATACAAGACGGACCAAATAGAATTTTTATGCAAAGACCTATTTTCACCTAGAAATGTAACCTATAAGAAGGAAAAAGTTTAAAAAAAATTTTATGTTGGTTACGTTGTAGTATAGAAAGCATTTATTAAATTTAAGAAAATCACTGCGAGGTTGTAAGCATTTACATGTAACCGCCTACGTAGTTTTTAACAATTTCTTGCATCATATATTTTTATTAGACTTCTAATAGAATTTCTAGTAATCGAAGAGGCTACTTTTTTAGGGAGCCATTAATTTATTTAAATATCATTTACGCCATACTTATTACGTAACAAACGCTTAGTTTTTATATACTTATCATTATGAACCTGAAAATCTTTTGATATCTAGTGAGTTTTATCTTTCAAATTTGTTGAACTATAAAATTTTGACACATTAAAATGTTTTGTGTTCTTATACACAGTAAATAAGAAAAGTAGCATGATTAATGATCCTACCAGATCTTTGTCTAGATTCTTACATGTTGTGAACTCTCACGGCAGAAAGAATGGTAGTATGAAAGTTTCCTTTTGTTTTTTTCTTTTTTTTTTTTTTTTTTTGTAGAAGTTTTTCGTACGCAATTTACTAGTATTAATTTTTTTAGTTAGCAACTTAATCAGTTGTATGATCTTAAGAATGTAACTGTAGAAGTCAGAAAGTACTCTGATTGATGAATCATGTCGCATTATGCTCAAAAGTTTTTAATTTATAAAATTGCAAAATCTAAATTTAAGGGTGTAAAATCTGAATTATGCAACTTACAGAATCTCAAATATCTAAAGCATGTCAATTACTACAGTTAAAAAGTAGTTCGTCTTGAAAATTAGTGAATAGGTATATAAAGCTCTAAACTTTGATATTACGTCAGTTCAGCACGCAAAATATATATCAGCCTATGTAACAAATTCATAAGGAAAGCATTATTTTTCCGTATAATTTTTATCAATTCATTATCTCTTGCTAGTAAAACTAACACCACGAAGCTTACAAAAAATGATCATTATTCAACTTAACAAGAACAACTTAATGACCATGTGAATGTTTAAAAAGACTTGTAAGTTGTGTGATATTAAGATATCTTTAAAACAGCATCAAACATTTTTTACTATTATTTAAATCAAGAGTTCAATGACGTGTTTGCAAATCATCCAAAACTCCAGATCCGATTTTTTCCAAATTTTTGGCAGAGGTTGTTCTAATGTGTTATAAGCTGATGAAATTAAAAATTACATAGTAGAAAATTTATTTTTGCTTCTCACAAAACTAACCAATAAAAAACTCTGCAAGTGCGTTTTGTCTTTCAACCACTAAAGGGAAAGTAATTAAGTTACTAATGTTTTTGTGTATTCGATGACCAACGTTGTTGTAGCGGTACTGATACCAGTAGTTTGTAACAATGCCAAAATAGTAGTATGGCCTGCTGTTTTAATATTGTTCGTCTGCTACAGTCATTTCGCTGGAACACGTGGACTGCTGTATGTAGAACGGCAGGAATGAGGGCCATATGTGGAACGAATACACCATATGAAATAATGTTACTGTAAAATCTTTCGTTGAAGACGTTTCAGTTGAGTAAAATTTATCTAAACTTGCTAAAAAAAAAATTGAGATTTAGATCAAACATGTGTATTTTTATGTATTCGTAGATGTTTAAACTAATAAAGGCATGATTCTGGGTTAAACTAATGGCATCTTATCACAATTATAAGAAGCACGAAAAAGTATTTATTAGAATAGAACAATAGTACAAAGAAGATAACGGCTCATTAGCTAAAGGCACGTGTCTATGATTAAGGCTGTGCGTGAAGCTCTGAACATAAGAGGGTAAGAAGAAGGCTACTAGAGTTGACATAGAAAATAGCACTGTAAAAATAATAATAATTGCTTAAGTGCCTCATCTGTAGGCGTGAGCGGGAGAGGGCTAACTTGCGCCTACTCAAAAGGTGGCTCTTACAACGAGCTGTTGCTTGCTACGTGAGTGGTCTGCTGGGGTGCATGGTGTCAAAGGCACTCTGGATAATGCTGTCATAGATGTACATGAAAGTTTGTGTGATTTCAAATGAGTTTTCGCAAAAAGTGATGTTATGGTAATAGCGCGAATAGTATAGGAGAAATGAGGAGGCACACGGTAACGTGTTTAAAGGCGTGTTGCTTTACTGCTTCGTGGGCACGAACTAACAGCTAGTTGCGCACACGGCGAACCAACACGTTAGCGCACACGGCGCTATCAGTACGGCGCTAGACGTACAAAAGTATTATTGCCATATGCTATAGAATATGAATAGTTACAACATGCTTCCTCAATGAAACTTTTGGAACTTTTAATAAATAAATAAATAAAATGAATAATTACTAAGCATAATAAACATTTGACGATATAAAATGTATCCACTTCACTTTAAATCTATATAATTGCAGAAACATTTAATCAAATTTCCATTCACTATTTTTGTAAGGGAATCAGCCAGCATTTGATTTGAAGGAGTGAAGATGATGTTGATTTCCTTATTGTCAATCTTTTCTTTCAGAAAGCGATGTCTGACAGATATGTGCTTAGTTCTCGCACTGAAATTTGCATTTTGGCCAAGGCTTATTACTCCCTTGTTGTGGGAATAAATATTTATTGATGCATTTGATTGAAATTTTTAATTCCAGAGCTAGTTTTAAAAACCATAAGACCTCCTGCGTTGCGGTCAACAAGAAGAGATACTCTGCTTCTGTGCTCAATAGAGCTATCGTTGCTTGCTTTTTGCTGTTTTAGGTTATTGCTGCTTCCTGAAGTAAAAAGATGTAACTTGTAGTTGAACGAGGATCATTTGAGTCAGCTGCCCAACTTGTGTCGCAGTAAGCCTGGATATTTCTATTGGATTTTTCTCTATACGTTAACTTCAAATTAACTGTATAGATTAGATATCTGAAAAGATGCTGTACTGCGTTCCAAAGATCTTGAGTATATGAAGAATTAAATCTGCTTAAAAGTCCGCTGCCAATGAAATATCTGGTTTCGTACATTGACTTACGTACAGTAAACAACATATTGCAGTTTGATATGGAATCTGCTCTAAAATTTGTAATTCTTCTTGAAATATGTCTGGATTACGTGCGCTTGATTTATTAAAAATATAGCCAGTAGGTAAAGGGGTATGTAATAAATTTTCTTGGTCCATGTTGAACTTTTTAAGCATGGAGAAAATGTAATCTGTTTGATCTAAGCTTTTAGAATTTCTTACTTGATTAATTGTGACATTGACGCCTAAAAACTTTTTGACTTGGCCTAGATCCTTAACTGAAAAATATGACTTCAAAGATGTTTTAAATTTGACTAGATAATTCTGGTTGTTTGTAAAAACAATTTAACATTGTTTGTGATTACAATAAACCAATGTTCAAACAAATAATAATAGATACAGGAATCTTTTTTTGATTAAATCAGTCTTAGTGTTTGAAAAATATTGTGTAATTTGGAACTCCATACATAACTTGAAGGCTCAATGATATCAAGATCACTTGAGTAGCATGCATAGCCATCCAGATATTATGGGTGTTTGGGTAGTCTCGATGTACGAGGTTTACAGGGTAGTTAAAGATCTTCTTCAGACTCATCAACTTCGTCTTGCTACATTTCTTGAGTATCAACGTCTATTTTCTCATTTTGAACCGAAGATTGCTGTTAAGGTTGCAGTTAAGAATCCAGGGGTAGACAGTTTGTTTAGGCTTAGGCTTACTTATTGGCTCCCCAATGAATTTCACATCTCGAGCTAAAATTGTTTTCTTGCAAGCCTGATTTCACAGCCTGTAGCCTTTCTTGTTGTGTACGTAACCTAAGAAAATACATTTAGTTGTTTTTGCCTGGATCTTACTGCACTGTAGATGCTTAGACAAGAAAATAATGCAGTAGATCCGAATACTCTAAGATAAAACAGATCTGGCTTAACTCCATTACATCTTTTATAGAAAGTAATACCTTGTAGGGCTTTTTTTAGCGTCCTATTGTGGATATAACTTACAGTCGCTACTGCTTTAGACTAAAAACCTTCACTTAGACCTGAGTAAGAAAGTATGGCTCTTGCCTTCTCAAGCAGTATTCTGTTCATTTGTTTTGATCAACCATTTCGTTGTGGATTGTGAGGAATACTTGTCTTATGCGCAATACCCTTGGATGCCAGAAAGAGGTGACCCTTTCGTTAGTATACTCTGTATCGTTATCCGTCCTCAAAACCTTAATCATGGAACCTGTTTGATTTTGTACGAAATTAAGAAAATTAATGATACATTGAGGTACGTTAGTCTTTGCTTTCAATAAATAAACAAACACATGATGAGAAAAATTATCTAGAAAAATCGAAAAATACTTGCTTTCACCAATAGACGTTTGTGGGACTTGACACACATCACTGTGCACTAATGCAAGTTTTTCTTTTATAGTTTCTGAATTTAGCAAGAAGGGTTTTTTTACTGATTTTTCTTTGATGCAACCTCTATAGTCTTTCAATGTGGCTTCAGTTTGAAAAATTATTCGTGTGGCTGCTTTATTTTTCAAAATATTCGAATAGTCTAAATTTAAATTTCCTAGTCTGTGGGGCCACAAAACAACACTTAACGTGTCCGAATTCGCCATCAACAAAGAATCACAAGTTTAATTAAATTGAATATCACTTTTGCCCATTTGTAATATGTAAATTCTTTCAATCAAGAGATGGGAGTATTCCGAAGTATTCAGTGTAAAACTTAATTGCGTTTCTCTGTAAAAACAATAGATTTATTTACATTATACACAAATTGTAAATATTTACATTATTCCATACCTGTAAAAACAATAGAAACAACATTTAAAGCTTTTACTTAGGTACTTTTTATTCCCATACACTTTTCATTTCCATACACTTTTTCTGATCACTCTGTTTACTTTTCTTATGCTTCTTTTCTCTCTCTCTCTCACTTTATTCTTCGAAAGATGCCAGTCATTTTCTCTGAAATACCAACCACTGGAAACCTATGTCTGTAGAGCGGTATATTTAAATTTAAAGAATACGGCAAGCACGTAAGTGTTGTGATTTTCTTTACATGTATATATTATTTCTTAGCTTTGCACCAGTAATAATCAATTCACCCTACTTTGAGTAAACACAGCTCTTGTCCTTAAAGAACTTTACATCAAAGCCTTTGTTGGTTAAAGTTCCAACTGAGATAAAATTTGAAGCAGCTTCGGGCACACACAAAACATCTTTGAAATTCGATACTTTGTGTTCACTGTTGGTCTCCAAAGTCAGCTGAACCGAACCAATGCCATAAGCAATCATATTACTTGTGTTTACTGCACCTATTCTTCTTTTAGAGATTCTTCTTGAAAATTTTTGAGCATTAACTTATCATTACACATATACTTTGATGCTCCAGAATCGATAAACCATCCGTTTTTAAATTCTTTGCTCACACTTACTTGATACGCGCACATGCTTACCATTATTACTTCTTCGACGGTTTTAGAATCTAATGCTTGTTGTGCGTTGCATACTTGCCCTGCACGCTTGTTTGGCATCTTGCAATCCTTTGTAACGTGACCAACCTTATGACAGTTAAAACATTTAACTGGGGCCTTTTTATTTTGTGAAAAATTAGAACTTTTTTTTTGTTAAAAAATCCTTTCTTTGATTTTGATGAATACCGACAAAAGCATGCGAGTCAACTTGGCTCGACGCACTGTCAGTCTTGACTTTCTGAAGAATTTAGACTTTACTAAATCAGAAAATAATTTCTTGCCACAACTCACGAGTGCCATAACCATGGGCTTATATTTTTTAGATAAACCAGCTACCATAATAATCGTGAGCCATTCATCCGGAATGGCCATTTCGGCGTTTTGGAGTTTATTGGCACGAGTCATGAGTTTGTCTACATGCTCCTCTACAGATGCACAATTTTCTAACTTAGTAGAAATAAACTCTTTGAATAGATTTACGCGCCTCATAATACCGTCATCGGCAAACGTGACTTTGAGTTTCTTCCAAACATCATGGGCTATTTCGACATTCTGTACGTGTGTGTATAGGTGTAGCTCCTTAGCTAGAATTGAACTTAAATGTGCTTTGGCGATTTTCTTATTGACCATACTTAACTGGCCGTTTACTGGAGCTTCCACTGTATCCCAGAGATCATCGAGACGAAGATATGCCTTCACGGCAGCCACCCATGTGCGGAAATTATCTCTACCACTCAGTCGCTCGATCGACTGATACGTGCCTTTATCTGCCATTTTATACTTATTTCTAATCAAACCTTGACTTGGTTAGACGGTGAAAAGACTGTTTGTATGCACTCAAAACTTCTCTCGAGGTTCACTTTTACTGGAGGATTTCCCAGCAGCTCGCTTGCGCTTGCTGGGCCCATAACCTGATGTTATGGTAATAGCAAAAATAGCATGGCAGAAATAAGGAGGCACACGGTAACGTGTATAAAGGCGTGTAACTTCATTGCTTCGTGTGTACGAACTAACTGCTAGTTGCCAAGAGGCCAACACGTTGGCGCACATGATGTACAAAATTATTATTGCCAAATGCCACAGAATACGAATAATTAGAACAAAACGTGAGTGAAACAACGTTCAAATATCTTTTATAGCTACTAATATTAATAGAGGAAACTTTTATACAATTGGCAAGAGTAGTTTAAGTAATTGATTAAAAATAAAAGAAAACAATTGTAAACTTCGTCTAGAAACTGTATATTAATTTAACAGTATAAGCTCTTCAAGTAAACGTTTGAAAAAAAGTAAAAGTTTAGTTCTCATCATAGGATTCTTACTGTTAGCTTGGTGAATGATTTTTACTTACTTTATATCTTAGCTTATGTAACAAAAGTATACTTCAAAATATATTCAATTAATCTTATAAAGTTTTCTTATTGATGACATCAGCTATAGAACACAATAATCAAGCGTTGTGGCGTTCACTCTTTATGTAAGCTTATTTAAACATTCACTCATAATTTATTCGTGAAAATTTTCACAAGCATACTTTTTATTTAGCCATCACCTAAAAATTTGAATTTTTCAGCAAGCAAGGATGAATTCTACTTAACTAAGATCTTTTTGACATCTTTTCTTACATTACTTAATTAATAACAAAAACTAGTAGTGCTTGGGTACCGATAAATAGAGTTGTACTTCTGTGGCAGACAATATATTGAATGGAAATATACCTTCTATAAAACGATATTTTAAATAACCCACAGCGATGTATCGAAGGTGGTGCAGTAACCCTTTGAATGAGGGTATTCGGTAATTGGGTGTGGTTTCAATAAATTTTTTAATACGAACTCCATGAATAAATGATAGCAACATATTACGTAGATAAGAAAACTTAAAAGTAAAGCCACGGAACGACGTGTTGCTCAGCTGGACAGTACAATACTGTGCGTTTTCATCAAATCTTCCAATTATTTTAAAACAACTTCCTACCGCTTACGCTCACTACGTTCCTAACATCACGCTCGTATCCATCGTATACGCTTACACACTCGTTCTTAGTCACATGTGTAATACCCTCTATATGTATGTATAAAAGGCCAAGAAAAAACATCGTGTACTAGCGTTGTATTTTAAATAGGTTAAATAGGGTAGTATCACATGCCAATGAATGTAGCTTAACTAAAAAAAAATCACGTTATTTGCAAGTAAAAAACTTAGTTTAATTTAGATTTTTTACGGCAATTTTTCATACTTTATTATTTATATTTTTTTTTATTTTCTGTGGCAAAAATTTCGCTCATACAGCCTTTGAACGACAAAAAAATCGATAAATAATAGGATAGAATTAGCTTTTTGAAAAAAAATTGCTGTTAGCGCGAAAAAAATCATGGTGGTAGTTATTTGGTTTCTGAACGAATCAATATAGTTTTAGACTCCAAATTGTGTCTGCTAAAGGCCCAAAAAAAAAATGGTAAGTGGTGAAGCAAAAAACTGGAGGGTCGGACAAAAAAGTTGTATTGTTAAAAAAAAAGATGCAAAATTTTAAGATGAAGAAAATGAGCCCTAGTGAGATAAAATTAGCTCAGCCGTTTTTTCGCAATGTTTCAAAAAGTGCTTTTTTGTACCGTTTTTTAAAAATCTATAACTCACGTGCATTTAAATGTTAAGACTTGAAAATTCAATACAAGGTAGATCTTGTTCCCCTTAACATCCACACTAAATTTCAAGAAGATCGATTGTAAACTTTTTGCAAACCGCTGCAAGAAGCAAAAAATGGTCCCTCCGCAAAAAAGTTGGATGTGGCTGGTTTTTCAACATGTTGCCATTTTTCAAACGACATTGTACTATTAGAAGGTTACTCTACAACTTACAAAAACGTCGATCCGTTTGAAATTTCGGAAGTATGCGAAAAATTCATGTCAAAAACTGGATATTTTCCGTGAATGCGGCGCACGATGTTCTAAAACGCTGATATTGGAGGCCACTTTGTCATAAATCAAATATCTCAAGAACGAAAAAAGATAAAGGTCTAATTTTTCTTTTAATTTTTAGGTGGTCAAATGGCGAATTAGGGAAAACTATTGCAGATTCCGTAAAATCACAACCTAACCTTAAAATTTCATGATTCCTGAGGATTTTATAAGGAATGAGCAAGAATAGTGAGGTGACCAGGTAGGTATCCATAGCCTCTTCTATGTTTACGGCCTCACCAAAGCTTATTCTACGTTTTTTTACCTTCTAAACAAGATTCTGTAGGCTGCGAGCTTGAAAAAGTCTGGAGTCAGTTGTTATTAACAATTTACATTAACAAATAAAAAAATTTCACGTTTTAGACCAAAAAAAAATTTAATAGGTTATCTGGGTAATTTCCAACAAAAAAACTTGTTTACATTAGATTATGCATATTGAGCTCCTGGATTCGATTCTTTCAGGTGCGGAACTATGGTAGTGCCGGGAAAATTGTTATAAAACTTTTTATAAACAAAGAAAATAAATTTTCCGATTTTTGAGAAAAAAAAATTTCTTAATGCTCATTAGTTTATTTTGAGTAAACAAAGTTTCTTGAAATTTTGTCGTTAAGTGTTTTAATTTCGAATAAAATAATTTAAAAAAAAAAAACGATTAAATACTGTATTATTTTTTTCAAAACTGAAACACTCCATGACAAAAACCCAAGATACCATTTTTACTCAAAATGAGCTAATTAACATGAAAAAATTTTTTCCTCGGTTCTATTAGCATATTAGTTCATAGGCTTTTTAACATGGTAATGTTAAGTATTAATTCTATTTAGGTTCAAATATTTACAATTTGTTTTTAAAAATTTTAAGACCCGTACATGTAATCTTAGTAAAAACTACGTTTTGTAGACTTCAGTCATAAATTATTATTATTTTTCACACGTAAGCTTTTTCTATTAGTTATATTTTAACAATCTGCTTTTATTTTAAACAAAACTAATTTACATCACAAATCAGTCTAGTCGTCTACAATAACTCTTAGACTAGCTAATAAACTTCGTTTAATACAGGTACTTATTATTTAATATCATTTTTAATCAGTATTCATACTATTATCATGTTGATATAACCAGAAGTAGATCATACAATTTTTGCTATAATCAGAGTTCTTTAAATGTACTATTGTAATAGCAGACGATGATAGAAAAAACGGCTGAGCCAATTTTATCCCACTAGGGCTCATTTTCTGCATCTTAAAATTTTGCATCTTTTTTTTCAACAATACAACTTTTTTGTCCGACCCTCCAGTTTTTTTCTTGACCACTTACCATTTTTTTGGGCCGTTAGTTAACACAATTGGGAGTCTAAAACTATATAGATTCGTTCAGAAACCAAATAACTACCACCATGATTTTTATTGCGCTAATAGCAATTTTTCAAAATTAACCATGCTTTTTTGCTAATTTTATTCTACTAGAAGCCGAATTTATTTTTTATTTCATATTTGGTCGAACAGTCTGCAATGGTTTCCGAAAAAAGTCAGTCACTCATTTTCCCAGAGCTATGAGTTGCTAATTATTGACTCCTTAACTATCACCTTTCTTATTTATAAAAATAGTATCAGAGGTCACTTAGCTACAAAATGTTACATTTAACTTGGGCCATACATTTTTTTCACACAATTAAACAGAGTTTTAGCAGTTATTATCCTAAGTCTGACCTCTGTTGGTAAAAAAATGTTACTGAACGTGATTCTAGAATTAAACTACTTATCCATCTGAATAATCGGTATACTTTCACTCTGGTAACGGGCACATATAATTTGGCACATCTATTAAGCTAGCCGCTTTTTATTTTAAGTCACAGCGATAGCTCTCAGTATAGCATACAGCACGCACGCACATATTACAAGTGTTACTGCACTGCATTTACATACACTTTTTAACACATTCTCGTCATTTCTTCGATCATGGTCAGAACAGATTCTCTTGCGTTTGCAATTTTTTTGCAGGATTACATTTGGAATAGGCTCCTTGATGTAAAAGTGTAGGTTGCCACTTGGTAACCAGGTAAATTATTGTTCAAACTAATTTTTTATGAACAATTTTATCAGAGCTATTTTTTTGATCTGAAGAAAGTATTTTCAGATTCTTTGGCGCATTTGAAACAAAAAGTGTAATATTGATTATGAGTATTAATGTATACGAAATAGCATGCGGTTTTTTGGTAGCATTTGTAATCTGATCGTTGCAGACATACATTCTTACTAAGATCTTATACCACATTTTTCATCGTCACTGTGCTGCAACTTCTCACTTTTCCTGACTTATTTGCAATTGTAAGTAAACTCCCATTTCATGCTGCCTAGCTGCTATCTCAGTGATGGATAAAGATTGTAGTTGAAACGTTTTCTATGTTCATTCTATAATGATACTATGTCTTTCAGATTTTTTAAACTATTTCTTCTTATTGATAAATACTTTTTTTTTACGCAATAAACGCTGTCTTTTTACTAAGTATAAAGTGCTTGATAATAAAAAGAAATACATTAAAATTTAAAAACCACAATTTGTAATGGTATTTTTTGATTTTTTTTAGAAAATGAACAATGAATCACAATCCAGTAGTTTTTCTTCAATACTTTTTTTATCATCTATAACTTTTTTATTTTACTTTTTTCCGTGAAAAGCTTTGATTTTTTTCTCATGTTTAAGAAATTATAATTTTTTAAGGTTATGTTGTGCAACACCTACAAAGATGCAAACGATACTAGATTTTAAAAACTGTTCCAATCTGCATGACCCTTTTTTTATTTCTGGGTAGCATCAAAAAAGTCTGTTTTTACGTTTCATTTTCATAATTCTCTAGTGCACGTATGGAAATGTAACTATTCGTATTAGGGCTTTTAATACTTAAGGGAATAAAGAATCATGGAAGAAAAAGCAATGGTACTGTGTTTTATGTATAAATACTTAGTATTGCTTTTGCTAAAGACTGGTGGGTCAATAATATTATTTTTTATCAATTATAGTTTGTGTGCGCTTAACATGGCATCTGTTCTGTCTACCAGTCCACTCGTCTACCTTCCCTAGCTAAACTACCGAGGCACTGCATTCTTATTAGTGAGACAAGTGTGAACGTAAGGATGGCCTGACTAGCAAATAACCGTTAGTCTTGTGTCTCAAATCTGTCACTCTCTTTAAAAGTGTTAGTAAAGTGATGTCAGAGAAAATTAATGAAGAAATTGGACTGAAGTAATTTTTTTAAAATAATTAAGTTCTTTTAGTTGAAAATAAAAAAGAATGTTTTAATGTTTTCGAATTTTTAGTTATTTTTAAGCTATTGCATAGCTTTTATCGTGGCTTTGAGCGTAGCAACCGAATCAAGAAATTCCGTAGTGAAAAAAACCTAACACCCCCCACTCCACCTACCATGTAGCTCGGCCGAGTGTCTGCTTAACGTGTATGTGTATGGTACGACTGTACGAAGCTCGCACGTATCGAGACGAGATGCTCCAACATCGAATGAATACGTAAGCCGTAAGCAGCTATTTGTGAGAAAGTATATAGGTGTATAGGTATCATATCTTTATAATGCCACACTCACCGCATGTGCGCTTAGTAAGTGTACATGTAGGTATACACGTATATATATCTTCTTAACTGCGGAAGAAAACTTAACGTGACCGTATCAGCCTACCGTTACTAAAACTAACGCCAGTCGTCGCAAAGTAGGTTGCGCGCTCAAATTGGGTGACGCAAGATTTAAAAATAGAAACCCTCATAAATAGAATATAAACGTTATTACTTCAGTAATCTCGTAACCGGATCAATTGGAATATTAATATTTACGCTGATAATTAATTAATTAATCAATTGTTAATTAATATTCAGTTTGAATATTATACATCATAAATTAAAAAACATTTTTATGTCATTGTAAACATTAATTTGCTTTAAGTTTTTATAACGCAGTGAGTAAGAATTATTTTATCCAAACGTCCTTATAGCTAAAAATATACAGGTAAGTATACTTATATTTCAGGTTAATTATCGAAATTATCAGTTGTTACGTACGATATGCTAGGCATATCATACTAACGCCCCCTGGTGACCACGGAGCTACCTTATCAAGAGGGTACCGACGGGAGGGGAACGAGGTAATATAAGGCCCGGCAAGCCTCAAAATCGGGGCCAGTACGAAGAGAAGACTCGGACAGACGAGGAGAACGAAGAGAAGACCCGGACAGACAGGAAGGAAGAAGAGAACACTCCGGGAGATCGGGCAATTAATCGGAAACACACACGCGTCTTTGCCTTATAAATAAGTATCTTGAATAAAAGTCTTTAAGGTTCCAAGGTTTTGATCATTCTCGCGAAGCACCTCCTTACCTTTCGGTTTTCCCACGTAACAGTTTTGGTGCTAAGTGTGGGGTTTGGTAAGAGTCAAAATTTTTTTTTTGCACGCCGAGAAGCACACATAGTGCAGTGCCGCGAGAATACAACGATTAAAAATCGAGGAGCCGAGAAGCCGATCAAAAAGGACAGGAGCAGTCATATTCTGCAAGCGACGGTGACATCAACCCGCAGGAAAACAGGACTAGGACACCAACTGCTGATAATCACAGGATCAAGGATCAAGGAGACAAGCGGCGAGAGCTGAAAAGAGATGATTTTCAAAATCTTATTTCTACTGGTGTGCATTTCAATGAGAACGTAAGTCCATTTATAATAAAATTAATTTTATACCTTACTCCCCGGGAAAAAGAGGGAAGGCACTTATTAGGCAAAAATAAGGGCGTAGAAAATTTTTTTCTGGATTTATATTTATTATTACGTCCGCTCCCCGTGTTTGGCGTTTTTTTTCACTCTTAGAACCCGAAGAGAAATCGTGCGAGACAACAGACTTAAATACACAGCAGATTAGGAAAATTTGGGCATATCAAACATAAAACAGAGGGAATTTATAAGTAGGCTTCCATAGATATAGGAAATATTCAAAATAATAATATAATAATAATAACCCGCACCCATATATACCACTAATTTCATTATTATAATTCTTATTAACAAAACAGACCGCAGATATTCCCAAAATAATATTTCTTCCTAGTTATCACTAAACAAAGAAAGGGCCAAAATTAAAGAGAGCTAGTAAAAGACGAACGCTGCTCCTTTATTTTCTTATCTCGCCTGTCACTACTCTTTCCACCCGATTATTGTTAAGCTGTGACACAGGTAATTAAACGCAGCCCCGTTGCTAGGAGAATAAAAACACCTTATCAGAAGGAGGATACGACACATAGAAATACATATATAAAAGAGGAAAAAAAAAGAAAAATATAATAAAAGGGAAAAAAGAATGATTCATCTACGCGACACTATCCATGAGTCAGAGAGTGATAGCGAAGGCCCAAGTAATAATATGACTGCAGACTTGTACAGGCCAGAGCCTAATAGTAAAAAAAAAAAAGGAAAATATGACGGAACGAATGTTGGAATTGGAGCTGGAACCCGAGGGGTGCGAGAAACTAGATGCCCTGGACGAAGAAACAAAAGCGATAGTCATGAGTTTATTTTCAAAGATAAAAGCAAAACTAAAAAGAGCAGAGGAAGTGAACGTGCCNTTCTTGAAATGTTATTTTGTAGGAGGTTTCTCTTGGTCTTGCAATCATAAAATGTTTCATTTTTTAGTGAAATTTTCTTCACCTACCATTTGTAATAACAACTAAAACATACTTAAAAGTTTACACTTGTTTTGCAATATTTCATTTCTTTATGGACTTTTGCAAACGTTTGATAATCATAATTGAGTATAACGAAGAGTATGTAAATAACTGTTATATGTAGATTGTAGTACGTGTGCCAAAAGCTATGTATAATTCACAGCTTACTATTAATCTCCAAACAGACCATTTTATACAAATTTATTAGGTAACTATCTACGCAAGACCAGTTGTAACAGTAACGCTATTATTGTCATGATTTTTTCGAAAAGTTACAAGTAAAACATAAAATATTTTAGATCATTAGGATTCAATATTAGTTGACATTTTAATCTTTCTTTGTTGATAATAAATATTGGTATGACAGTTTTTCATGAAATATTTATTATGAAATTGAAGAATTGTGGACGTCCAAAAATAGCGAAATTTGTACCATTCTTTTAACAACTTTATATCTCGATTTCTAGATCTACGTTTTGAAATCTCATAGATATTTTATACTCCATAATACCCAATCAAATAAAAGGCTTTTTTCAATACGCTTCATTGCTTAAACATATATATACTGTTGTGTAGCTTTCTTTAGAAGAAAAAAAATATAAAATAAAAATCAATTTTAATTTGAAAGCAGTGTTTTTTTTTTAATGTATTATTATTTGTTTTGAAACACTGTGTAGCTTTAAAATAATAGCAGAGAACATAAAATTCTTGCATTCCTTTTGTTATATTCACAGAAATTCTTTGAAAATACATTTTAACAACTGATATAGTCTAAACTTCTCAATTCATAGTGTTTTTTTGAAAACTTTGTTTTTTATAAAAAAAATATGAATTATTATACTTTTACTGCGTAAAACTGTTGTTACGTACGATATGCTGGGCATATCATACTGACTCACCC
>NW_019379968.1:445339-457884 GCF_000648655.2 Copidosoma floridanum
ACAAAATTAAAAGAAACCGAGTAAAAGACACACGCCGCTCCTTTGCTTTCTTGTCTCGCCTCTTACTATTCTTTTCGCGCGATTATTATTAAGCCACTCTATACGTAATTAAACGTCGCCCCGTAATTAGGAAAATACATAAGCTTTGCAATAATCAAAAAGAAAATACGGTTCGCGACACGTACATACAAAAGGAGGGAAAAAGTAGGAAAAAATGATTCATCTTGGTGGCATTACCCATGAGTCAGGGAGCGCGAACGAAGGCCTAGATAATTGCGATAATCGACACGTGCAGGCAGAACCCTAGTATTAAAAAGCAAAAGAAAAATATGGCGGAACAGATGTTAGAATTAGAACTCGAACTAGAAGGGTGCGAGAAACTAGACGCCCTCGATGAAGGAACGAAGGCAATAGTAATGGGCCTGTTTTCGAAAATTAGTGCAAAGCTAAAGAAGACAGAGGAAGTGAGCGTGCCATTCACAGTGACCGCAGGGCCCATCCGAAATTTGTCACCGACAAATAGGGACTTCGACTACATACAACGCGACGTATGAGTAAGCATAGGACCTGCAAATAAAGAAGTGAGTCTTATCTCCGGCGAACGGGCCATTGGGGGCAATACAAGAAGGGCCGAAGAAACACGCGGAGCTCGGACGGATAGAGTAGACACCCTACCGATACAATGGGGCATGCCAGGGAAACCAGAATGGCCGATTTCCGGTGCATCACAGTACGAAAGCGATGAGTCAAGAAAAATCGGGGCAAGCGACTTACACAACCAACAGCTATGGGATAGAATAGAAGCTCGAATCGATTTTAACGCGAATAAGGATAGACGACGGGGTGACATAATACCGACCATGACCCCATACATAGAAAAGGAACAAGAGACACGCAATTACGATCACCTACGCAGACCACAGTATGCGCACCACAACATTCTGTCCATGCTCAGCAATATGACAAACAACATCCCGTTTTTCGATGGTGACCCGATCAACTTACCGCTGTTCGGAAGAATGGTGCGTATGGTTGCACGTACAATAGGCCCGGAAAACGAACTATTTTTTTTTGGGCACCCTCGCTAATAGGCTGAAAGGGAAAGCAGTGGAACATTTTGCCCCGAGACTGACGCAGCTTAGTACAGTCGAAGAGTTCATCAAAGAGCTCTCAAACAGATACTGCAGTATTAATAATGCTGACTCGCTCATGGCAAAATTGAAAATAATAACGCAGCAAGATAGTGAAGCAATAGATGACTACGGGGGACGAGTACAACAATTATACAATAGATTAACAATGTTAAACGATTCAAACCCATACTTTCCCCCAATTCAAACAGGCAATGAAGGTAAACCTAGAATCCGAGGCGGTAGAACAGTTTATTTACGGATTACTTCCAACTTTTAGTTGGAGGATGGCAAGGTTTAACCCGGAAACTTTAGGGAAAGCAATAATACAGGCGTTGAAAATTGAAAGTGACCTTAGTTTACGGCATGCAATACCGGTAAGCGCACTGCCAACATGCAATAGGACAACAACAGAGTGGGGACCACTCGTAAACCTAGCAAGAAAAGAAGAAAAAACAGCAGAAAACACTAAGGGAGTACAAGGAACAGCAGCAGTACAAGAAAAACGCTGTATATACTGCGACGGCCGAACCGGGCATTCAGTTGAGGAATGCCGAAAGCTACTAGCGGTGATAAGTGATAGAAAAACTTCGAAAGAAAACGGAAGGGAACTGAGGGGAAATTTTAATTATTGCCAAAAACCGGGACTCTATGCGAGAGACTGCCGCTCGCGCAAGCAAGACAGGGAGGAAGAAGAGAGACAGCGTAATGAGAGGCGTAACCAACCCGCAGATAATACTCCTACTGACAGTAATGCCTATAACTACAGGAGTAGGAATGATAACTATAACTACAATAATTATTATAATAATTACGACAGGGGTTATAACAATGGCCCAACGGAGCCATACAATAGTAACAACAATCACAATTACAGGTATAATGATTACAACTCCAGAGGTTATAATTATTACGACAACCGTGGCAACGGTGACGCGTACAATAATTATAGCAGGGGCACATTCAACCGCTATGGCAACGGCTACAGAAATCAGGATAGCAGGGATGGCTATAATAGGGATCTAGTTAGGCACGGGCCGCCACAGGAGAGGGGCCCACAGCAGCGAGAAAGCGGTGCATACACTCCGGATAACAGAAGAGACCCTCCCGTAGCTTTAAACTCGCAAGATGTTTGACGTGGTCCCCAAACGTCGAGCATCAACTAGAGAAAGAGGTAGAGAAAAGTGTGTCCGGTGAGGAAGAATGTGTGAGAGAGAGAGGCCGCAAAAGACAGAGAAAGAGATAGTAGAGAAGAAGACGCACAACGACAGTCCGAGTACTTACAAAGTGCAAGAAAAAATAAAAAGTAATACGGCACAGCAAGATGACACTCCGATACAACGGAGCGGAAAACGCACAAGAAAAGGCAGGAGAGCCCGCAAGAAGAGTAATCGGACAAAGGTGCCGGACACACATGTAGATAATAATGAACCCGAGCTTTCAGAGCGCGACGAAGAAATAGAGCAGCTTCCCAAAATAACTATAAAACTCGCGAGAACAGGGCATATGCCACCATCGGTCCAGTTACAGGGACCACAGTTAAAGAATGGAAAGGCGACTTTTTATGCGGATACAGCTGCAGAGATTTTGATTGTAAAGGTTAATTTTCTAAGCACAGACATGCTAATAGACAGCAGGTATCGAGTAGCTATTATCGGCGTGACTCACGGAGCACGCAAAACGTTGGGCACAGTACAGGCTCAGTTGCACGGATTAGAGTGCACATTACATGTAGTCCCCCATGACTTCCCAATTGACGCGGAAGGAATCATAGGGTGGGATATTTTTAAGCGATACCGGGGCCAAATAAGCGCCGCCGAGAATACGATTAAATTGGATAGCGTAGAGATACTACTGGTAAGGCCGGAGTGTTTTAAAATACCCGCGAGATCGAGGCAAATAATTTATGCACGAATAAGAAAAAGCAAAAACAATTCAGAAAATGGCTGGATACCCCTCCAAGAATTGGAGGAAGGAATACTGTTCGGGAACTTTATAGCCAGGAGTGTTAATGGTAAAATAGTCGCAGAGTGCATTAATACAAGTAACGAAATAAAATATGTGCCTGTTCCGGAAGTAGAGCTGCTAGAATATTAGGAAATTTACCGGAAGCGCGCAGAAAACGTCGAAGGGGACGACGTCGAAAGCTTAGGGGAAGCAATGATAAGATTATTTAATAAAGAAAAATGAGATGACAAGAAAAAAATTGAAATTTTTACAAAAAACGAAGGGGAGCTAGAGAAACGAAAACGGGTAGATAAAATAATGCAACTCGAAGACACAGCTGGTTGCAACAAGGAAGAAAAAGAGCACGTGAGAAAACTAATCGAGTCAAACCCTTACGTATTTGGCCTCGACGGGGAACCCCTCAAGGCAACACACCTGCTGAAGCATCGGATTATTACAACATCAGATAAACCTATTGTGGGGAAAAGATTCAGATACCCTCCGGCAATAAGGGATCAAATGAAAATTGAAATAAAAAAAAATGCTGGAGCAAGGAATAATTGAACCCTCCACCTCCCCCTATAGCTCAAACACCTGGATAGTGGCTAAGCAACCAGGGCCGAACAATGAAAAAAGGGTGAGGGTAGTCACAGATTTCCGACTACTTAACGAGGTTACAGTGGGCTCATGTTACCCGCTACCGTTTCAGAGCGATATCTTGGAAAACCTAGCCTTAGCACGGTACATCACGGTAGTGGACCTCAAATCAGGATTCTTTCAGGTAGAAATACACAAAGACGACGCACACAAGACGGCATTTTCAGGCCTAGACGGGCATTACCAATACAAGAGAATGCCAATGGGGTGCAAACTCGCCAAACACTTTTCTGAGGGCGATTGCACTAGCACTCGCAGGGTTACAAGGCCATGAAATAGAAGTGTATCTTGACGACATAATGGTCTTTGCCCCCGATCTAGAAGAACACGGAAGACGGTTTACGAAATTGCTAAAATGGCTCGCAGCCGCAAACTTCACGATTGAGCCCAAGAAATGTCAATTCTTGAAAAGAGAGGCGAAAGTGCTCGGTCATATTGTAGGCAATGGGCAGATAATGACTGACCCAAAGAAACTCGAAGCGGCCAGAAATTACCCTCGACCGACAAACGCAAAGAAAATAAAACAATTTTTAGGATTCGTAGGCTACTACAGGCGGTTCATTAAAAACTATGCACAAATCGCCCAACCTCTTTCAAGACTTTTAAAAGCGGACACCGCATTTAAATGGGGAGAGGAGGAGGAACAGGCGTTCAATACCCTCGTGAATACACTGTGCAGTAGACCTGTACTCATCGCCCCGGATGTAGAAAAACCCTTTATCGTTACAACGGACGCATCAGATTACGCAATCGGAGCGATCCTTAGTCAGGGAGAAATCGGAAAAGATAGACCGTGCGAGTACGCGTCCCGCTGCCTTAAAGGGAGTGAACTCCGCTACCCGACATACGATAAGGAATTATTGGCGATCGTATTTGCAAAAGAGCAATTTAGACCATATCTATATGGACGCAAGTTTACGGTGGTCACAGACCACGAGCCGCTTAAACACTTTCACTTGTCTAAGAAACCAGACATTCGTTTTAACAGGCTCAAAGCGGAACTGAGAGGATATGAGTTTGAAGTGATATACCGTCCGGGCATAAACAACAGACCACCCGACGCATTATCACGTCACCCAATACTACAGGAGAGAGAAGAGAATCCTGAACGGCCACGCCAAGAGCTATATGAACTGGCAGACGAACAAGAGAAAGAAGGACTGGCCGATAGCGATGGACCTCCGGCGCGCATCTTTAAGACACGGGCGACCCGTAATGAGAGCATTCAAGGGAACACAAAAAAAAGGAAAATTACCTATGCGGATTCAGAAGATTCAGATGAAAAAGTACAGAAAAAGAAACAAAATTTCGGTGGATGGGATGGAAATATGCGCGATATAAGAACAGACGGCCAAGCCGACGGCGACGGAGACTCCGAATCCGAGGGAAAAGTGGGAATAAGCGAAAAATTAAGCAAGATAAGGAAAACCGTGAAAAAACGAGGTCGCCCAAGGAAGAACATTATATTTAGCGATTTAAAAACGGAAACGGACACGGAAGCAACAGACGAAATTATTTCGCAAGGGCCGATAAACGACAAATTAGCTTATATGCGAAGGGAGGACCGAATGCAACAAGGAATAAAATCGACGAGCACACCAGCAATCGAGAAAAACGAAATTGGACGAAAAGAACGGAAAACTCGTAAGCGTCAATTAGACACACTTACGAGGAAGCAAGCACCATTCTCTATCACAGAACACAACGAAAGTCCGTCAGGAGATATTATAATTGCAAACTGCGGGACACCAATAATAACAAATGATGATTCAGAAAACCATAGTCCAAAACTTGATGATTGGGGTCGGCAGCTGATACAAGCAAGCCTAGCAGCCGAAGCGGCAGAGAAAAAGAGAGGCAAAGAAGATGCAAGCGATACCCGAAAGCTGACGGAAACAGACGAAACAGCAGAAAAGACCGAGATCACGGAGAAAAGCATTTTCGAAAGCAGGGAGGTCGAAGTGATGGAGAGAGCCGACCAAGCACGAAGCGAACCAAAGGAAAAAGAGAGCGAAGAGGATCTAGCACGGGATGAGCATACGATGAATAGGACGCTCACGGACGGCACCAACATATATAATAATACTGAACGAGTAAACGGTGCGATCCGACATGACGCACACCTTTACGACCTAATAGACGGCCTTGGTGACGGATTTCGGGCAAAAGTCCTAATTGACGTTAAAAAACAAGCGGTTGAAAGTAAACAAGGATTAAGAATAGACCTATGGAAAGATGAAAATGACAGAGTAGAAAAATTAGAAAGTTCAATGGACAGTAAAAACCAAAAAGGAAATGAGAACACGAAAATTAGGGACGATTCGCCACCAACAAATGAGTTAAGGGAAAATTATGCAACATCGGTCGAAATGAGCGAAGGAGAAGATAGGGAGACTCGTGAATGTGGAGATTCTTGCGCAGAGCCGAATAAGAGGCTCACGTTAGTCGATGTACCCTGGGACGGAAGCTGTCTCTTTCATTGCCTCATACTTTTATACGGATTGGAAATGTCACAGGACAGACTGAGAAAAACGCTCCTTAGCTCGGAATGGATAAATAAATGTAAAGACCCAGAAGGCACGAAAAATATCTTTAAGGAGAGCCACGCGTTCGGGGACGGGGAATGCGCCTTTGTATTTTCTCAAATACATAAAGTAAACATATGCATCCACTTTCAATTATCAAGAAAAAGAACAATCTTTCAACATTTTATAGGGAAAAAAGGGGAAACATTTAAACACATACGCCTCAAAAATGATCATTATCAGGCTTTGATAGAATACGATGGAGGCAGCCATCTGACAACAGACCACGAAGAAAATAGTGAAAAGGGCTCAGCTGGCGGGGAAGATTTGAACGATGCTAGAGTCAGCACTAGTGAGCAGGGCAATAGCGAAGAAGGACACGAAACAGGAGATAGTGATGTAAGACGTATGAGCAACGGAGAGAGCTCCAATGATGAGTCAGGAAAAGGAGAGAGACAGACGAGCAGTGAAAATTTTGCACAAAAATAGGGAGAGAGCGCAACAGAGAAGCTGCACGAGGACAGGGATACACCACCACCCGATCCTCCACCACCACCTGATTCCGACAGCACATCGACAATAGCCTCGGAAAACGAAGAAGAGAGCAGGGGACTCAACCAAGCTCTAGTCGAGGAAAGCGAAAGCGATCCTAAGGAGGAGAGTGATCTCAAGAACTTAAGCGCGCTAGATAAATATAGGGTATGCAGAACCCGACTACCACGTAATAAGCTACCATGGGTCCCAGGCGATGGATCAAACCCCCCTCCATTTCAAAAAGTAAAGAAAGTAGAAGATCACCCCTTCAGATACCTAGACAATCTAACCATCTGTACAGTGGTAAAAAACGTCCCGGATACAAAGACAATTGACGCGCTCTACGAGCGGGGATACATTGATCCAATAATGATGAATCACGAAGTGAAGGCGGTCGGAAATGCCATGCTTTCTAGAAAAATGAAAAGTATCGGTCATGCGCATGTACGTGAAAAAACACTTCGATGACAGGGCGTTAAGGACAGATATCAAGATATGCTTAAAGTCACTCCAGGGATTAGTGAAAAGCAATAGTTCAAAAAATATTGGAATAATAAGGGACCTCGCGATTCTAGACATAAACCAATGGATGTATTTAATCAAGCAGCTAGAGGAAATTTTCAAGGAAATGAATATTATAATTAATTTGTACACAAACACGCTTGTTGTGCCACCGGTAGATCAACGATTCAAAGTTATTAAAGAATACCATGAGTCAACGGTGGGAGGACATAGAGGGATCAACAAAACTTATAATAGGATAGCAAAGGATTTTTACTGGAGAAACATGAGACCCGAAGTTAGGCAATTTGTGGCGGGATGCGAATCGCGCCAAACGAAAAAACTGGTAAGAGTAAAAACCAAACAGGCGATGCTTATTACTGACACACCGAGCAGACCATTTGAGAAAATTTCAATAGATTTTTATGGACCAATAAATAAGCCTTCAGACCATGGTAATACGCACATATTGTCAATCCAGGATTAGCTGACAAAATGCATAGTTTTAGCGCCGGTACAGCGAGCAACGGCGCAAGAGACGGTAAAAGCTCTCTTAAACTACTTTATGGCATATTTCGGAGCCCCAGAAAAATTATTATCAGACAGGGGGACACACTTTATGAACAGAACAATGGAAGAGTTCGCAAGATTGTTCAAAATCGATAAAATCGGCAGCACAGCATTCCACCCACAGAGTAATGGAGCAATAGAAAGAATGCACCACGTGCTATGCGAGTATCTCAAGGCGTACGTCGACAAAAACGAAAAATGGGATGAACTAACACCTTTATGCATGCTCGCATATAATACATCCGAGCATGAGAGCACAGGGTACACTCCGTACGAGTTACTCTTCGGACAGAGAGCACGTATCCCCTCGAGCTTTAAACGGGTAGAAACATATCAAACGTATAGCAAATACTTTGAGCAAATCACAGATACCCTTACACAAATGCGAACAATAGCAGCGCTGAAACAGGTACTAAGCAAGTATAGATCCAAATATTACTACGATAGGAAAGTTGACACCAAATTTTTCATAAAAGGAGAAATAGCGTACATATTAAAAGAGCCGTCAAAAGGGAAATATGATTGCCAGTACGAAGGCCCATACGAAATAACAGGGATTAATTATAAGAGTCATGATGTAAAGTTACAGAGGGATGACGAAGTAAGAGTGGTGCACGTCAACAAAATCAAAAAAGCATGCGTCTTAAAAATTCAACACGAGGATAATAAGGAGAGAGTCTGAATCAGAGAGATATGGTGCGAGAAAAGAAGGAAGTAAAGAAAACCATGTGGGCTCAACAGTAAACGTGACTCACGCAGTCGCCGAAGCCCATACGCATGTTCAACACGGGGATATAGCTTCAGGGTCGGAACTCAAGCGATGCAGGCTCACGTGGGTACCTACAGGCAAATACACAATTTTAGAGTTGGGGCATCAGCATGTATAAAATAGTTAGTAGAAACCAACAGTCAAAATAATTAAAGTTCGCCAAAATTTTCGCGGCCCCCGGACAAGCCACAAAATATTTTTTTTTCCTTTTCTTCTTCTTCCCTTTTTTGTCTCTCTTTCTCTTTAATACACGAAACAAGAAATTAAAGTTTTTCGTTACCGAGTTTAACGCTTACTGATTATACAAAACTCTATCGACAACGGGAGAGTTACGCGTGTGGTTTTCTCTCAAAACGCGTTATATATATATATATATATATATATACGTGTGTGTGTATGTGTGTATTTACATATATATATGGATGCGTGTGTACGCGATGCAAAAAAAAAAAAACCCCACAAGTGCGGAATATGAAAGGGAAATAATAAAAGGATGAAAGCACTATACTTGAAAAATTATATTTTTTTTATTATTTTTCCTCATTTAAACTAATGGGAGCCACAGCCCTTACAACAACCACACGAGTGGCTCACCCCCTCCTTTTTTCGCCGTCGCCCACGACCCAAACCACTCCTTCGAGAAGTCCCGTTAGAACCCTCCCCCAGCTGCAGCGTTTGCAACCGCTGAAGGCAGTCGACGACGCTGGACTGAGAACCAGTGGTAGCAGCGATCAGCGTGGAAGGGACGAGGCATCCGCTGGCAGAACGTTGCACCTAATAGCAAAAAAGAAGGAAAAGACGAATTAGATAAAGAAATAAACAAACAAATTGAAATAAGGAACAAGAAATCAAAAAAAAAGAAAGATACCTGGATAACCGGTCGAAGATCGAGGGGATAGTTGGCGGCGCCTTCCTGGGTGACGTCCACCACTAGCACCGGGATGGTACCGTGACAGCTACAGCCGACGGCCAGAGAGTAGGAAGCCCCCCCTACCAAGGTGGGGCAGTGCAGCCACAACACTTTCCCAGTAAAATAGGGGACGGGCGCCTTCTCCTCCTCTCGCACAATCACGAGGAACGGTGACCCCGAAGGGCATCGCACCTCGCAGGACCCTACCCCTCCTCGATAGGGGTAGCGCAAGGTTGGCAGTGGCAACGCGCCGGAAGGCCACCCCGGTAACAGTAAAGGAACAAGGACACCGAAGAATGCGTAGGGATCGACTATCAGGCGCACCCCAAGCTAAAAAAAAAAAAAAAAAAAATAGAGCATTAGGAAAAATAAAGGAGCCATAAGAAGGAAAAGTACGACGAAAGCCAAAAACACTTACCAAACCATGCTGCCCACAATATATTGGCGCTAGCGCGGTCGACCCGTTGAGCACAACAATGTTTTGCCCAGGGGGCCGTCCTACAGCGGGGACATCCCGGCACGCATACAGTCGCGTAACCTACAACCCAATAAATGAAACACCTGGAAAAAAACTCCGCTTTCATACTTACGCTTTGGCAACCTGGCACGGCGCACGCGGCTTCCTCCTGGAGGACAGCCCCCAACAGTAACCCACACGCACCACCACCGGTGACAACAAAGCGCGTGGATCGCGAGTCACCTAAAGGCAACCGAACAAACCCAATAAGGCGATCAAAAAATTGACTGAAACCGGCCATGACTGTCGAAGTTAATTTCAGAGATCGTGCACGTAAGGAGACGTAGAATACACTGACTTAGCAGCAACGTTGAGAAAAAGCAAACGCAGATTCGTACACCTATGTAAGTCCTTTCCCACTTTAGGTGAGTTACTTGAAGGAAATGGAAATAAGGGAAAAGAAGAATAACGTAGCATACAGCGTCGGGAAACGGAGGTTTATAATGTAGAACAATAAAATTTTCCCCCCTTTTTCTTCTCCCTCTCATATTCACACTCGCCTCCGCTGGGAATTAACCGAATGAGTGAATGCGTGTAACGTAGCCTAGTATGTACAAACTTGTAATACACTTAGAGGAAAGGGCATAAGAAATGAAGTGACGAAAGACACGAAAATTGAACGGCATTAGATAAAGCTTAGCAAGGGAAAGTCGCACCCGAACATATGCATGAGCAAACGTAATAGCATGTATATGTACGTACCAATATATAAATTAAGTCATCACTTAAGAGCGCATAGAGAAATCCACATGTAAAGGGAAAACCACACTCGCAGCTTAAAGCAATAACGCGAACGCGAATTATTAAATAGTCCTAATCACTGAATATAAAGACAAATCACCCGGGTGTATAAGCATGTATCCACATGTGAAAGAAAATGTATATGAAGAGAAGGAACGCAAGAATCATATAGAAAAGTATCCATTTTTTTTGTTGTTGTTTTGTTTTAGGGCAAAGGTCGCACAGGGAAATAAACAACTAGGGGAGATAGAATTAATCAAGAAAAATCCGGGGATAATTGTAGAAAACCTGGGCCCAATCCAATCAGCCACATCAACGTGGAAATTCATATGGTACGTAGATTGGAGCCAGCTAATTGTAGAATCGGAACAATTTTTACGGGCGCAGACGCAAGCAAACTGGAAGTGCACGGTAACATTAAGAAAGAAAAGAGAATGCATGAGACATATAAGTCGGGCCACGTACGAGGTTCTACAAACGAAAGAAAAAGCGCAAGAGGCATACAGAGCGGTAGTGGGCCAAGAAATTCTGAGTCAATCCGCAGCTGTGCAAGTAATTAAGGGTTAATTAACAGTAGTGGAAAAAGAAAAAATACTAGAATTGATAGCCTCAAAACCAAGTACCACAATCGACATAAACAAATATTTAGCGGAACAAATAACAGTTACAACGTTCGGTAATCATGAAAAAGAGCTACAAAATATTAAAAAATTTGAAGAAAAAGCGGGAAAAATAACGGAAGAAGGTTTAGAAATATTTGCAGACCTGATTACAGGAGAAGACAAAGTGTCAAATATGGTAAAGGAATTTCAACAAATATCCCACGAACTATCAGAAAAATTTAGGAAAACGGCCGATATAATATATTTGGCAAGTCGGGGCGTGATACACCTACCGGAGGAAGCATCGATAGCTATATCGGAGGCTAAAATATTAGCAGGACAGCTAAGACCGGACCTCAAACTCCCAGGAGAGAATAATGCTACAACATTGGAAGATATCAGAGAAGCGTTGGAGAAAGCAACCGTAGCATTTAATGGGAAAATAGTATATTACAAAGAAATACCCTTGGTAACAAGAGAGGATTTTGATCTTCTCAGAATATCACCGCTACCAGTAGAACAGGAAGGGTTCAATATAACAAACATCGTGGCATATCTACAACCAACACACGAGTACGTGGCAGTCAGCATAAACGCGAAAAGGTTCACACCAATATCACAGCGAACGGTAGAAAAATGAAAGAAAATAGGACGAACACGCATTTGTACACTGATGGAACCGGCACATGAGATAGAAGAAGACCATCCTTGCGAAATAAAATTGATTTTGGGTTACACAATAAAAAATCCAGAGGAATACCCAATTACACTAGCCAGATGAAATGGCACTTATTGGACGCGCCTACATGCAAGAAACCAGCACGCGTTCAGTACCACAGTGGAGGAGAAAATACACGTACAATGCGAGCATACAGAGCACGAAACATTGAAAGTTATAGATGCAGGGGTAATAAATTTATCAGATGATTGCACGGCTCAAGCATCAGAAACAAGATTGAGCCCAGGATCAGAGGAGGGCAAGAGCCAAATAGTTAAATTCAAAAACTCAAACTTAAATGTAAAGAAAATAATACAGAGTATAAAAGGAATAAGAACAGACAAGTTACAGGAACTAATAAGCACAATAATAAAAAGGGACGGGTTACAGGAACTCGGTAGTCAAGAACACGGGCCTGAGGAGA
>NW_019379968.1:460266-472286 GCF_000648655.2 Copidosoma floridanum
TAGGTGCGGGTTATTATTATTATATAATTATTTTCGAATATTTCCAATATCTGTGCAAGCCCACTAATAAGATCTCTTTGTTTTATGTTTGTTACGCAAAGTTTTATATATTTTGTCCCGGGGTCAGGGAAAATAAAAAACGATATAAAAATTTAAACAACTCACTTACCAAGTCAACCGTACTCCCATTGCCAGAATGATTGAGCTGAATATCATCCTTCCCTGGTTACTACTCCCCTTTTTGGCGTTGAGCGTCAGGAATACGGATGTGACTGCAATAAACTGCTACCTTCTTGCTGGTCTTTCCCGAAGTTGCTTCGACCCTCTGTTTGTACACTTCCCGATCGTTGATGTCGAGAATCGCTCGTATGAACAGCTACCCGTTTACCTCAGTCCTGTTTGGGTCCGTTTCGGCACTCAAGTTCGATTTTCGTGGCACAGCACTATGTGTGCTTCTCGGCGGAATTTTTTTTGAAACGAGTAAAATAAGCGAGAAAAAAAAATTCCGACTCTTACCGTACTCCACACTTAGCACCAAAACTGTTACGTAGGATAAAGAAACTGGTAAGGAGGTGCGTCACGAAAAGAACTCAACTCGTTGGTCAATTATTTATTAGCTTCTTAGAGGCAGAAGCGTGTGTGTTTCGCGCGGTGTTTTCAACTTATCGTTCGGTCTCTTGCCTAAAAGACGATCGAGTGCCCTGATTCGTGTCTCGCAGGGCCTTATATAAGCTCGTTTCCCCTATTGATGTCCTTTACTAGCGTAGACCTGTAGTTACTAGGGTGAGTCAGTATGATATGCCCAGCATATCGTACGTAACAACAGTTTTACGCAGTAAAAGTATAATAATTCATATTTTTTTTATAAAAAACAAAGTTTTCAAAAAAACACTATGAATTGAGAAGTTTAGACTATATCAGTTGTTAAAATGTATTTTCAAAGAATTTCTGTGAATATAACAAAAGGAATGCAAGAATTTTATGTTCTCTGCTATTATTTTAAAGCTACACAGTGTTTCAAAACAAATAATAATACATTAAAAAAAAAACACTGCTTTCAAATTAAAATTGATTTTTATTTTATATTTTTTTTCTTCTAAAGAAAGCTACACAACAGTATATATATGTTTAAGCAATGAAGCGTATTGAAAAAAGCCTTTTATTTGATTGGGTATTATGGAGTATAAAATATCTATGAGATTTCAAAACGTAGATCTAGAAATCGAGATATAAAGTTGTTAAAAGAATGGTACAAATTTCGCTATTTTTGGACGTCCACAATTCTTCAATTTCATAATAAATATTTCATGAAAAACTGTCATACCAATATTTATTATCAACAAAGAAAGATTANAGTCACCCATTAACATTTCCAGCTTTTTTTTCGTATTTAGGCAAAAATCAATGGTGATCTGTTTCTGTAAGATTTTAGTATTGTCAGTCTAAATATCTCTTTATTTATTTTCGTGGATTATTTGACTATAAAAACGAATAATAAATAATATGGAAAAACTTCGAGATATGGTTATTTGTAATAATGATAATTATAGGCACTAAAAAATACAGGACAGCTTATTTTATTAAATCGATCCAAATAAAAATTGACTTTCTCAAAAACCATAATTTTTTTAATGTTTTGTACAAAAAATCAATTAACAATCCCCACTTTATTATTTATATTTATTCTGTGAAGGTCACAGTTCGTGATAAAAAATCGATGGAGGATATTAAATATTAATCAGTAAGATAAGAGAGATTTCACAGAAAAAATAATCGTGTACAAAAGATGTACATAAATTTAATGATCATTTTATTCTTCTCCCTCAAAGTTTTCTACAATCCTAGTCACCCTATTGTTAATATGAAGATGGAAATCCACGTGGAGTTCTACGTGGCTATTCACGTCAATATTCATGTAGATTAAGATTGATTTCACGTGGATTGGAATGGACTTTAACGTGGAAATCCACTTGCATTTTAAGATATATATTTAAAAGCCCGTAAAAAGTTCTGACTCGAAATCCATGCAGACTTCTACGTCGAAATCCACGTTTATTTTTTTTAACACAAATAATTCACACTAGTTTTAGTAAAACATCCACAAATCGTATTGGTAACTGGGAAAAAAATGTTATTGTCCACGTGAAAATCCATCTTAAAATCTACGTGGATTTACACGTGAAAATTCATCAAAAGCTACGTTAAATCCATCTTTAGTCACGTTGATCTCCACTTGGGAATCCACGTAGATTTTACGTGAATTTTCATTTTCATATTAACAATAGGGTATTTCTCGGAAGAATTTGCAATAGATTTTAATGCTTTAAAACATCGTAATAATATGAAAGCACATTTTTCTAAAAATGCCTTAAATTTTAGAAAGATTAATATAATAAATTACTTTACATAAATTTTTTATAACAAAAAAAGTAGCTACAAATAGACCTTGAATGCTTGTTTAACACATAAATTTGTGCCAAAAATCTTATTCGATAGATGGTAGATTTCTTAAAAGAAGCAGTTTTTGACAATTTGGTCAAAATTGCTTCATTGCGGGATTTAGAAAAATTGTAACTTTATTTACAAGCATTTTATATAGGAATCACAAGAGACCTTTTGTGCTTAAAATAGGTTATATTTGCATAAAAAAATTATTCTGAAATGAAATCATAAGATTTTGGAATTTGTTTAAACAATTGCGTTATAAACAAATTCTTCTACTCTGAGACAACTTTAACTTAATATTTCAGATCTACGCAAAAAGTTACCTTAAAAAAACTTTGATTTGTCTGTAGGCCTATAGTTTTATAGGAAATCATACTCAGCCATCGAAATAATTGACCTCATCTGTTATTCTCCCAAAATTTGTAGGTTAGAATCATGACTGCCGATATTCTCTATAGTTTTTCTGTGAGCCCTATCGCATAAGCTTTATTTTAAAAAAAAATTTGTTTAAATCGGTTCACTAAATCGTGAGTTATTTTATTTCGTAAGGATTTTGTCATTTCCGTACATAGTGCACCGCTGACGAAAGAATATCTCGTCTTCAGGTCGTTCCCCGGTTAACCAACCGTTCATCGTTAGTCAGGAAAGTGGGCCTGAAGAATACCTTTTCTGTAGGTATGCCGTTGGAACGACTACTAAAAAGTAGACCATTGTGGCTGTCCGTACTCTTCAGGACTGTCTTGCCTGGCTTGCATTTGAAGTAGAAAATTCTCTGACGGCTCCAGGCAGGATAGTTGAACAGCCACAAAACTCTCAAGTGTTGGAGCAGGTTGGGCTCTGGCTGTACACGTCTCCTGGTATTCCACCGGAGACGTTGACGTTTCAAACGCCCATTTTTCCGTGGCAGTCAGTTATCTTGGCGATCCGGGGTTAAACCCCATTCATTTCGCTTGCCCATGAAAGAAGAGTGTCATCGGTAGCCGAAATGCCCAGCTGCACAACGGGACCACTCTGTTCTTGGTGTAGTGACAATGATCGGCAACGATAATCATTGACTCGATGGGCCGTGTTATAACCACTCTTTCCTATCTTTAATTACGGGTGGCTTCAATTTTACCTCGACGCCATCTGGTGGATTCTACTGATCTAAAGCGTAAAGCTAGCATATTTTAGCAAAACTTTGAACTTATTTATTGCTATTGTTATTAACTTCTTCAAGATAAAAACTATGCAAAAACTATCTCGGAATCATCAAGAGTCAGTATGCGAAATTTCAGCAAAATCGGTTCAGTAGTTTTTGCGGTTAGTGATTACAACGGTTTGAGCGACTTTGCTTTATATATGTGTATATATATGTATATGCGGCAAAGATCGCGAAAACGGCCCTTTCCGACCCTCCTCGGAAGAGAGAGAGAGAGAGAGAGAGGAGGGGAAAAAAGCCGGGAGTTTTCCGAGATAGCGTGGGAGGATCCGGCCGCACAATGGGCGTGCGCGCTCACCGCTCGTTTAACGCTCGCGCGGAAATCTGGAATCCCGGGAGCGCCAAGTGCTTCGCGTGTACGTATACACACAGCATATTCCATTGCAAGGGTGTATGGGCTCAAGTATGCAGACTGCGATAATTTGTCACGAGCGAGTAGTGCTGCGAATTCCGTGGCGCATTCCTTTACGTATATATTGTATATATGTACAAGAGCGTGGCTCATAATGTGGGAGACTTTTCAGGCTTTTTAAACAGGGTGGGATATTAAGTGAAAATTCAAGATCCCGAAGAATTCCGGGGGTCAAGGTGGTTAAGTGTATGCGATAGGTGTACCCATGGCTCGTCGAGTATATAATATACCATCGAAGCGAATCGATGATGACCATAGAATGCCATGACAGGCTTACCTTTGTGCGATACAATGCACTGCGAGGTGTGAGCATTTTAAAAGAGCCGTGGGCTAACGGACAAGGATCGCGTACGGCAACAGCTCAAAATCAATATTTCCGTAACGGTATCGGCATATATACACGTGCGGGTGCGCGACTCGTGTCTCTCGAGTGTCGAACGTTTTGGGAAAAACTCGAAAGAAGCCTGTCTAAATTTCACATCCAGGTATGTTTCGAGAGAATATCATACACTAGTCGGACATTGATCAGTTCAGAGATGATAGGTCACACGTTACGGGAGCTGCAGACAATAAGAATTTCCACTTAACGAATTAACGCCTGACTATGGTGCACTTGAAAAGCAAACTCGAAATGTATGTATGTAGGCATATGATCTTTGAAGTAGGTAACCCGTGGCTGAATGGGTCATCATTTATTGAACAAGTTTCTCTGGTATTACGGGGCTTTGATTCCTCTTTCTGAAAAATTTCACTCAAATCAATCGTCATTGAATAAAATATAAGACCAGTAAAACTCGTAGATGCCAATAAAATAAAAAATACAAAAATTGTCATCCATGGGGCGCGCAAAACAAAATTGTATTCGCACGTCTTGCAAGTACATAATCCTACGTTAGCTTAGTTGTAAGAGGGGGAAAAAAAAAAACCAAGTGAAACAATGAATTGTAAAACCTTCCGTTTGTTCCACAGGTGGCGACATGTCGGCGCTGAGTTCCGGGCCCTGCCGACCCGGGATCGTTGTCTACCTGGCTTACTTCGTCGTCCTCGCCCTCTGCGCGCCCACCACGCATTCCGGTAAGTACATCACACATGCACGCTTACATCCAAAACGAAGGAGGAGGACGAATTCCCATGTACAAGCACACACTGGGCTCTCGAGTTGTGTCCACATATGTGTGCACCCAACCATGCACCCACCCTATTATCCCTCCTTGTCTTCATTAATCTTGGATCAGCCCGTCCGTTGCAAGAGGCTCCATTCACGCGCGCGCGAGGGGGCCGCATTTATCAGTATCAGCGTGTACAAGTACTAACCCCCTCGAGAGAGGAAGAGACTCGCTCTATACCCACGACGCGCCTGGACAAAGGACCTTGTGAATTATGAGGCGCGCGCTAGCGAGAGAGAGAGAGAGAGAACGTACACACTCGCAGCACGCGAGTCGGGGGAAATTAATTTTCGTAATCGATACGCGATTGCCCGGCACCTTACGCTCGTCTCCGAGTCCTTCGTTTATTTCCGACTGTGTGTTTGCTACGCCGCGCCTCGAAAAAGCTGCCCGTCATTTTCGTCTTTCCTCCGCGACTTGTGCACGCGCAATAAGAGATATTTTTTTCCCCTATTCACTCCGGTTCCAGATTAAATTTCAGCCAAGGATCGGCAAGTTACGAGCGAGAATGTATTTTTGGAGCCAAGTCAAAGAATGAAAACAGCCAGAGAGCAAAGTGAAAAAAAAAAAAACAAAAACGTTAATGCTTCCAAGCACATAATTTATTTGTACACACCTGTTTAATCCAAATAGCTAACCAGAAGATCCAGCCTCCACGCGGTGTAAGTACTCCGCTCTTACTCTCTCTCTCTCTCTCTCTCTCTCTCTCTCTCTCTCTCTCTCTCTCTCTCTCTCTCTCTCTCTCTCTCTCTCTCTCTCTCTCTCTCTCTCTCTCTCTCTCTCTCTCTCTCTCTCTCTCTCTCTCTCTCTCTCTCTCTCTCTCTCTCTCTCTCTCTCTCTCTCTCTCTCTCTCTCTCTCTCTCTCTCTCTCTCTCTCTCTCTCTCTCTCTCTCTCTCTCTCTCTCTCTCTCTCTCTCTCTCTCTCTCTCTCTCTCTCTCTCTCTCTCTCTCTCTCTCTCTCTCTCTCTCTCTCTCTCTCTCTCTCTCTCTCTCTCTCTCTCTCTCTCTCTCTCTCTCTCTCTCTCTCTCTCTCTCTCTCTCTCTCTCTCTCTCTCTCTCTCTCTCTCTCTCTCTCTCTCTCTCTCTCTCTCTCTCTCTCTCTCTCTCTCTCTCTCTCTCTCTCTCTCTCTCTCTCTCTCTCTCTCTCTCTCTCTCTCTCTCTCTCTCTCTCTCTCTCTCTCTCTCTCTCTCTCTCTCTCTCTCTCTCTCTCTCTCTCTCTCTCTCTCTCTCTCTCTCTCTCTCTCTCTCTCTCTCTCTCTCTCTCTCTCTCTCTCTCTCTCTCTCTCTCTCTCTCTCTCTCTCTCTCTCTCTCTCTCTCTCTCTCTCTCTCTCTCTCTCTCTCTCTCTCTCTCTCTCTCTCTCTCTCTCTCTCTCTCTCTCTCTCTCTCTCTCTCTCTCTCTCTCTCTCTCTCTCTCTCTCTCTCTCTCTCTCTCTCTCTCTCTCTCTCTCTCTCTCTCTCTCTCTCTCTCTCTCTCTCTCTCTCTCTCTCTCTCTCTCTCTCTCTCTCTCTCTCTCTCTCTCTCTCTCTCTCTCTCTCTCTCTCTCTCTCTCTCTCTCTCTCTCTCTCTCTCTCTCTCTCTCTCTCTCTCTCTCTCTCTCTCTCTCTCTCTCTCTCTCTCTCTCTCTCTCTCTCTCTCTCTCTCTCTCTCTCTCTCTCTCTCTCTCTCTCTCTCTCTCTCTCTCTCTCTCTCTCTCTCTCTCTCTCTCTCTCTCTCTCTCTCTCTCTCTCTCTCTCTCTCTCTCTCTCTCTCTCTCTCTCTCTCTCTCTCTCTCTCTCTCTCTCTCTCTCTCTCTCTCTCTCTCTCTCTCTCTCTCTCTCTCTCTCTCTCTCTCTCTCTCTCTCTCTCTCTCTCTCTCTCTCTCTCTCTCTCTCTCTCTCTCTCTCTCTCTCTCTCTCTCTCTCTCTCTCTCTCTCTCTCTCTCTCTCTCTCTCTCTCTCTCTCTCTCTCTCTCTCTCTCTCTCTCTCTCTCTCTCTCTCTCTCTCTCTCTCTCTCTCTCTCTCTCTCTCTCTCTCTCTCTCTCTCTCTCTCTCTCTCTCTCTCTCTCTCTCTCTCTCTCTCTCTCTCTCTCTCTCTCTCTCTCTCTCTCTCTCTCTCTCTCTCTCTCTCTCTCTCTCTCTCTCTCTCTCTCTCTCTCTCTCTCTCTCTCTCTCTCTCTCTCTCTCTCTCTCTCTCTCTCTCTCTCTCTCTCTCTCTCTCTCTCTCTCTCTCTCTCTCTCTCTCTCTCTCTCTCTCTCTCTCTCTCTCTCTCTCTCTCTCTCTCTCTCTCTCTCTCTCTCTCTCTCTCTCTCTCTCTCTCTCTCTCTCTCTCTCTCTCTCTCTCTCTCTCTCTCTCTCTCTCTCTCTCTCTCTCTCTCTCTCTCTCTCTCTCTCTCTCTCTCTCTCTCTCTCTCTCTCTCTCTCTCTCTCTCTCTCTCTCTCTCTCTCTCTCTCTCTCTCTCTCTCTCTCTCTCTCTCTCTCTCTCTCTCTCTCTCTCTCTCTCTCTCTCTCTCTCTCTCTCTCTCTCTCTCTCTCTCTCTCTCTCTCTCTCTCTCTCTCTCTCTCTCTCTCTCTCTCTCTCTCTCTCTCTCTCTCTCTCTCTCTCTCTCTCTCTCTCTCTCTCTCTCTCTCTCTCTCTCTCTCTCTCTCTCTCTCTCTCTCTCTCTCTCTCTCTCTCTCTCTCTCTCTCTCTCTCTCTCTCTCTCTCTCTCTCTCTCTCTCTCTCTCTCTCTCTCTCTCTCTCTCTCTCTCTCTCTCTCTCTCTCTCTCTCTCTCTCTCTCTCTCTCTCTCTCTCTCTCTCTCTCTCTCTCTCTCTCTCTCTCTCTCTCTCTCTCTCTCTCTCTCTCTCTCTCTCTCTCTCTCTCTCTCTCTCTCTCTCTCTCTCTCTCTCTCTCTCTCTCTCTCTCTCTCTCTCTCTCTCTCTCTCTCTCTCTCTCTCTCTCTCTCTCTCTCTCTCTCTCTCTCTCTCTCTCTCTCTCTCTCTCTCTCTCTCTCTCTCTCTCTCTCTCTCTCTCTCTCTCTCTCTCTCTCTCTCTCTCTCTCTCTCTCTCTCTCTCTCTCTCTCTCTCTCTCTCTCTCTCTCTCTCTCTCTCTCTCTCTCTCTCTCTCTCTCTCTCTCTCTCTCTCTCTCTCTCTCTCTCTCTCTCTCTCTCTCTCTCTCTCTCTCTCTCTCTCTCTCTCTCTCTCTCTCTCTCTCTCTCTCTCTCTCTCTCTCTCTCTCTCTCTCTCTCTCTCTCTCTCTCTCTCTCTCTCTCTCTCTCTCTCTCTCTCTCTCTCTCTCTCTCTCTCTCTCTCTCTCTCTCTCTCTCTCTCTCTCTCTCTCTCTCTCTCTCTCTCTCTCTCTCTCTCTCTCTCTCTCTCTCTCTCTCTCTCTCTCTCTCTCTCTCTCTCTCTCTCTCTCTCTCTCTCTCTCTCTCTCTCTCTCTCTCTCTCTCTCTCTCTCTCTCTCTCTCTCTCTCTCTCTCTCTCTCTCTCTCTCTCTCTCTCTCTCTCTCTCTCTCTCTCTCTCTCTCTCTCTCTCTCTCTCTCTCTCTCTCTCTCTCTCTCTCTCTCTCTCTCTCTCTCTCTCTCTCTCTCTCTCTCTCTCTCTCTCTCTCTCTCTCTCTCTCTCTCTCTCTCTCTCTCTCTCTCTCTCTCTCTCTCTCTCTCTCTCTCTCTCTCTCTCTCTCTCTCTCTCTCTCTCTCTCTCTCTCTCTCTCTCTCTCTCTCTCTCTCTCTCTCTCTCTCTCTCTCTCTCTCTCTCTCTCTCTCTCTCTCTCTCTCTCTCTCTCTCTCTCTCTCTCTCTCTCTCTCTCTCTCTCTCTCTCTCTCTCTCTCTCTCTCTCTCTCTCTCTCTCTCTCTCTCTCTCTCTCTCTCTCTCTCTCTCTCTCTCTCTCTCTCTCTCTCTCTCTCTCTCTCTCTCTCTCTCTCTCTCTCTCTCTCTCTCTCTCTCTCTCTCTCTCTCTCTCTCTCTCTCTCTCTCTCTCTCTCTCTCTCTCTCTCTCTCTCTCTCTCTCTCTCTCTCTCTCTCTCTCTCTCTCTCTCTCTCTCTCTCTCTCTCTCTCTCTCTCTCTCTCTCTCTCTCTCTCTCTCTCTCTCTCTCTCTCTCTCTCTCTCTCTCTCTCTCTCTCTCTCTCTCTCTCTCTCTCTCTCTCTCTCTCTCTCTCTCTCTCTCTCTCTCTCTCTCTCTCTCTCTCTCTCTCTCTCTCTCTCTCTCTCTCTCTCTCTCTCTCTCTCTCTCTCTCTCTCTCTCTCTCTCTCTCTCTCTCTCTCTCTCTCTCTCTCTCTCTCTCTCTCTCTCTCTCTCTCTCTCTCTCTCTCTCTCTCTCTCTCTCTCTCTCTCTCTCTCTCTCTCTCTCTCTCTCTCTCTCTCTCTCTCTCTCTCTCTCTCTCTCTCTCTCTCTCTCTCTCTCTCTCTCTCTCTCTCTCTCTCTCTCTCTCTCTCTCTCTCTCTCTCTCTCTCTCTCTCTCTCTCTCTCTCTCTCTCTCTCTCTCTCTCTCTCTCTCTCTCTCTCTCTCTCTCTCTCTCTCTCTCTCTCTCTCTCTCTCTCTCTCTCTCTCTCTCTCTCTCTCTCTCTCTCTCTCTCTCTCTCTCTCTCTCTCTCTCTCTCTCTCTCTCTCTCTCTCTCTCTCTCTCTCTCTCTCTCTCTCTCTCTCTCTCTCTCTCTCTCTCTCTCTCTCTCTCTCTCTCTCTCTCTCTCTCTCTCTCTCTCTCTCTCTCTCTCTCTCTCTCTCTCTCTCTCTCTCTCTCTCTCTCTCTCTCTCTCTCTCTCTCTCTCTCTCTCTCTCTCTCTCTCNTGTCCAAGCCATAGATATAACCTTTTTCTTTTTAAACAAAGAAAAAAATTATTATTTTTTATAAAAATGTTATTACAGAACCTTCTGGACCATCAATGAAATATGATTTTGTATCACTGTTAAGAATTTCATTAAAAATTATTATTTGATCACTATTTAGGTTAACAAACAAATTCTCAAAATATGTTCCTAAATCAATTACAGTTTTATTGTCCTCAATATTTTCAAATTTTACAGTTTTGGTTCTGGTAGTCCTTAATCTTTACATGATTTTTCTTCCAATTAGAAGATTTGATTTAAATGTAATACAGGATTGTTTTGTTTATCGTCTTTTAAATTTTCAATAAAAGTTTTTTTGGAGTGATTCCCCAATAGACTTGTCACAAACGTCTTTAGATATTGAAAACCATGCGAAAAATTTTCTCAGTTGATATGGCAGCATAACGATACAAGCTTCTTTAAATATTTTATATATCTGAGAGTCGTGTTCAACTTAACCTAAAGCAATAGCAGTATCTCTTGTGACGTCCCATGTCGAATGCTTATTATTTATTACTTCAAAACACAGAGTTTCGTTTCTAAATTATAAAAAGCAAAGGCTCAGCGATCTCGAACCATCGAGCGGTGCACCTGCTTCTCCAATCACGTGAAATATAACCTACTTCTTTCGTAAAAAGCTACCGTCGCAAAACTCGAACTAAGCGTGCAACCTCTAACAATCTTACAAAACGCATACCTTACATCAATTCACAGTGGTACATCCAAGAATGTGAGTAATCAACAATTTTAATTACCCACGACTGTGCTCGTGTCAGTCGAGGGTAATTAGGTTAAGCTCTGATTGGTCGTTCGGATCCCCAACTTGACGCGTCCTCCTTAAACGCAAGAGTATAAAAACTCCTTGCACATAACAATATTCGCCTTTTGTCTTTTATCAAGTGCTCCAAAGTAACTATCAAGGTTGGAGAGTTAGTTCTGTTGCGTCTTTTAAGCGTATGTAAGAGTTAGTTCGATGATTCAGCTACATACATATACTAGTGGGGCTTTACCCTTCTCTGCGCACTTCGCACGACAACCCTAAAAAAATATTTAAAACTTTCTACAGAAAACTACAGAAATTCAATAACATTTTTCGATTTGAATTCAATATCTACAAAATGATGGACTTCTTAGATTAATCATCAATTGATACTTAGTTGGTTATTTAAGGGCTTTTTAAAATATTCCAATATACTTAAAATGTACATAGAACATATAAATTCGTATTACAATAATTTATTACATGATAAATACAACTTATACAGGGGATGAAAGTATTCAAAGATGGAAATTTTATTATAAAGGCTTTTTTGTAAGCGAAAAATGAATATATCTGTATAATCATATGAATTAATATATTACGTAATTAATATTTAATATCATAATCACATTTTTCAACTTATCGTTCGGTCTCTTGCCTAAAAGACGCTCGAGTTCCCCAATTCGTGTCTCGCAGGGCCTTATATAAGCTCGTTCCCCCTATTGGTGTCCTTTACTAGCGTAGGCTTGTCGTTACTAGGGTGAGTCAGTATGATATGCCCAGCATATCGTACGTAACAATTTCTTCGTCGCGCTCTGAAAGCTCGGGTTCATCATTATCTACATGTGTGTCCGGCGCCTTTGTCCGATTACTCTTCTTGCGGGCTCTCCTGCCTTTTCTTGTGCGTTTACCGCTCCGTTGTATCGGAGTGTTGTCCTGCTCTGCCGTATTACTTTCTATTTTTTCTTGCACTGTGTAAGTACTCGGACTGTCGTTGTGCGTCTTCTTCTCTACTATCTCTTTCTCCGCCTTTTGCGGCCTCTCTCTCACACATTCTTCCTCATCGGACACACTTCTCTCTATCTCTTTCTCTAGTTGATGCCCGACGTTTGGGGAGCACGCCGAACATCTTGTGAGTTTAAAGCTGCCGATACGTCCCTCCTATTGTCAGGGCCGTATGCGTTGTTTTCTCGATGCTGTGGGCCCCTATCCCGTGGCGGCTCTTGCCTAATTGGGT
>NW_019379968.1:478137-497862 GCF_000648655.2 Copidosoma floridanum
TTTTTTTTTTTTTTTTTTTTTTTTTTTTTTTTTTTTTTTTTTTTTTTTTTTTTTTTTGCAAGAATTTTGAAATACATTGGCTTAATATACAACTATCTTTTGTGTTTTTACTTGTTAAAAGTCTACTTTTCAATATGCATTCTATATATTTGAAAAACTTAATTTCTTAGGGAAAAATAAAAAGTTATAAGGGATAACCTTTGACAAACAAATAATAAAATTGTTAACGATCAAGAATTTCTTGACATACAATGTTTTCAATGTTTGCTAGGTTCTCTGTATCATTTTGTATAAATATATTCTCAGGATTTTCACATTTTAATATCAACACGTATAGTTGACCATGAGAAAACAAAGGTCTTTTGTAGAAAAGTCTTAATTTACCAAAACTTTAATCTTGCGATTTATTAATTGTCATGAAAGAAGCTAGAACTATTGAAAACTGTTTTATACAGATAATAAACGGTAAAGATAAATTATTACTGGTATTTCACGGGATTCTTAAAATAAAAACTTTATAACCAGACTTTTACCAGTTATTATTTCTGCTCAAAGATTATATTTCAATAATTTTGTTACACGTTGTCTAGTTCCATTGCACAAACCATTCTATATACCCAAATTTTTTATCAACATAGCAATATCATCTACTTTTTAATATATATCTTGTGGCAGTAATTCATTATGTATAATCTTTAGTTTCTACAGAAAAATTTATGTTTATATTTTCATCAGTGCGATCACTACGTTTATAATTTGCATGATCTATGCTGTAATAAGTATGTTCTTTTCCTTTAATATAATTCAAAATTTTATTATTTAAAATGTACGAAAAATCGTTATGAGTTGTTGAAATTGCTTTGTTTAGGCAGCTATTTATACTATCTCCACAAATTTGTTTACAAACATCATTGGTTTTCCATTCCTGTAGAATTTTGAAAGACTTTCTTGTTCTATTTCTAATATCCGTTAACAAGAATATAAATTCAAAATCTGTACACCATATATTACTTTTTAATGTAATAATTTTAAAGTGTTTCCATGGGAATGAATACTTTATAGTTTCACTAATTATAGAACTTTCACACTTGTACTTTATCACTGACAGATTTGTCTAAAATCGCCTCCTAAAATAAATAATTTTCCACCAAATAAAATCTTATTATCACATAAGGCTTTTGAAGTCTCATCTACTATTTTAAAAGCTTTTATAGAGATCATTAAGGCTTCATCCCAAATAATTACATTCACTTCTCATAAATTTTCTTTACCAGATTCGTATTCTTGAAAAGAACTTTCAATGTTATTTAAATCTCATAATAATCTAAATTTTCTATTACTTGTAATTCTTTTCGTTAATAAAATTGAAGCAATTCTTGTCCAAGCCATAGATATAACCTTTTTCTTTTTAAACAAAGAAAAAAATTATTATTTTTTATAAAAATGTTATTACAGAACCTTCTGGACCATCAATGAAATATGATTTTGTATCACTGTTAAGAATTTCATTAAAAATTATTATTTGATCACTATTTAGGTTAACAAACAAATTCTCAAAATATGTTCCTAAATCAATTACAGTTTTATTGTCCTCAATATTTTCAAATTTTACAGTTTTGGTTCTGGTAGTCCTTAATCTTTACATGATTTTTCTTCCAATTAGAAGATTTGATTTAAATGTAATACAGGATTGTTTTGTTTATCGTCTTTTAAATTTTCAATAAAAGTTTTTTTGGAGTGATTCCCCAATAGACTTGTCACAAACGTCTTTAGATATTGAAAACCATGCGAAAAATTTTCTCAGTTGATATGGCAGCATAACGATACAAGCTTCTTTAAATATTTTATATATCTGAGAGTCGTGTTCAACTTAACCTAAAGCAATAGCAGTATCTCTTGTGACGTCCCATGTCGAATGCTTATTATTTATTACTTCAAAACACAGAGTTTCGTTTCTAAATTATAAAAAGCAAAGGCTCAGCGATCTCGAACCATCGAGCGGTGCACCTGCTTCTCCAATCACGTGAAATATAACCTACTTCTTTCGTAAAAAGCTACCGTCGCAAAACTCGAACTAAGCGTGCAACCTCTAACAATCTTACAAAACGCATACCTTACATCAATTCACAGTGGTACATCCAAGAATGTGAGTAATCAACAATTTTAATTACCCACGACTGTGCTCGTGTCAGTCGAGGGTAATTAGGTTAAGCTCTGATTGGTCGTTCGGATCCCCAACTTGACGCGTCCTCCTTAAACGCAAGAGTATAAAAACTCCTTGCACATAACAATATTCGCCTTTTGTCTTTTATCAAGTGCTCCAAAGTAACTATCAAGGTTGGAGAGTTAGTTCTGTTGCGTCTTTTAAGCGTATGTAAGAGTTAGTTCGATGATTCAGCTACGTGCTAAAAGCGTGCATTTCAAGCAAATGTGGGACTTAGTTACATAAGTAATAAGTATAGGAAATTATTGACATCGCCCCGAGTGCTCTTGTGTAGGATTAAGAACATTGTTGTGGTCAACCTTGTAAAATCTTACGACTGCGTGCGCGCAAGCAGCGGCTAACCAACGATCATAGAAGTAAGTCAAGTTAAGGAAACTATCAATTGTATAACATTGTTAATACGAATCTGAAACTTTATTATTTATACTATTTGTAAAATTAAATATTTCTGGCTTTTCTAAATTTATTAAATCATCAGATAAGACATAACTTGGTTGTTAATTAAATTAATTTCTTAATTCAAAACATTTTAATTACTTAATTACATGAAACATTTCAGGATACTAATGATTCTTATTGATTGACTCATAATTCTTACCTTGATAAATAAATTTAATATCTAAGAAAAATAAAATAGACACTCTATGACAAAGATCTTTACAAGGATGTGAGATAAAAAGACGAATAAGATACGCTACTACCGTATGACATAAGACGTAAACTCTAACAATAAGTCAACGACAGCTCAGCGTACACCACTCCATACATATCGCTCGGTGAAACCTAACGCCACAACGCTGAGTCAACGATTTCAAAGAAAAGTATACTGTAAGTAAAAGCAAAGAAGGCCTTTTGGCCAATGGCTGGTTCCTGACGAACAAAAATTAAATTAATTTGTTTGTAGAACAAATCTACAAGTACCGCCCTTTACTTATAGAAGTTCGGACGTAACACTCTATTTGTACTGGAATGTATGATATCAGATGTTTTTAAACTTCCGAAAGATTCGGCTTCAGTTGCCAAAAAAATGTATAATCTTTAGTTTCTACAGAAAAATTTATGTTTATATTTTCATCAGTGCGATCACTACGTTTATAATTTGCATGATCTATGCTGTAATAAGTATGTTCTTTTCCTTTAATATAATTCAAAATTTTATTATTTAAAATGTACGAAAAATCGTNGGTGACACTATTTTTAGTCGCCCTGTTGTTAAATAACGTTCAACCCTTTTTCTTCTAACCCAAGTTTTTACCATCGAATTAAACAGTAAAATTCTGAAATATTTACGTATCTAATTTTTTTGCGAAACTATCGATTTTATTCCATTTAAACCAAGCCGTCAATGCTGTTTCGGAGTTTTCTGTAGTTTTGAACATATTATTTTTTTGAAAAACTAAATGTTGCTGATTTTCAATATTACTGGTGAATTAAATACAGAATGACTACGTCTACACAAAGGTAACTCTTGCAATCGCCATGCTGCTTCTATGGGGCTTAAACAGCGGCCATCTACATAATCTGATATTTCATCAAAAATTTCTATATTATCTTTTTTATCACTCGTATTTGATTTTGTTATTTTACGTGATGCTTTACCTTCTCCTTTATGAATATAATTAAAAATGTACTTCATACCTTGAATAGATGCACAAACTTAACATTAATGTGGCAATTATATTTGGTTAACAAAACTGGATTGTATAGTACTCCCATTAAACTATCAACTAAAATTTTCTTATTACTATTTTTGATTCTATATATCACTTCTATTGTCACTTCTTTTGTAATTTGGGTATCAATTTTTGTAAAAACAATATTATAAGTTAATTTTTTTGGAAACTTTTTTTTACACATTTTTTTAAGACTGGTAAAACATGGATTATCTTTACCATGAGGTCTATTAAGCATGTGCTTAATAACTAATTTTTGTATTTGTGAATCAAGTGGAATTTACGCTGAAATATATTTATCTATGTCTATAGAAGTAAAAAATTTATTGTTTATATGCAATGTTACAATAATTTAAGAATGAGGTAATCCTCATGTAAAAAATTTAATGGTAGAAACATAAGCAACCACTTTTTCGAAAATATTGTGTTTAGTTATATCGTCTAAAATTGATTTCAATTTTGTATGAAATAATCTTACAGTTATATTTAGTATATGATTCGGAGGAGTACCTTCAAGAAAGTTTTGTTAAATTAGCTTTATTTCTAACCATGTAGGGTTACACGCAACGGCAAGAAAAAAGTCAGGTCATCCAAACTTTCGCATTATTACCATTGCATCTTGATAATGTTATTCTATTACTTTCTATTATAATACATGCATGCAAAAAAACTGTTGCGTTGATCTTCTAGCATAAAGTATGGGACTAAAAATTTTACTTATTTGTCGATAGGAAGTTCGATATAAGTAATATTGAAGCAACGTAAGATTTTCTGCTTTTTTTAAAAATTTTTGTTTATTACATGGACTTCATCCTACATCTCCTACTGGAAATAATAAAGGAAGTACCATAGGGGCAACATGCTGTATCCAGCATAAGCATTGATAATGCAACCTATTAAGGTGTTGATTAATTAGATGATAATATTTATATAAATTTTTCAGTAAAAATGTTAAACAATATTTTTGAAGGCTTGCCACCTTATAAACTTATATTAAAAATAGGTACAATAGTAATCTTAATTAAAAATTTAAGTACATCAGACGGCTTATGTTACGGCACACGATTGCGAATTACTAAATTGTTGAAGTATAACGTATAAGGCGAAATAGGTACAGGAGAAAAAATTGGTTGTAAAGTTTTTATTTTAAGAACAACATTAAATACCGGAACTACTTCATCATTCCCTTTCATTTTACATAGAAAACAATGCCCGTAACGTCTAGCATTTGGTATGACGATGAACAAGTCTCAAGGTCAAAGTTTTGATAATGTGGGATTATACTTGAAAACACCTTTATTTTCTTATGGTCAATTGTACGTGATTTCATAGAGATGCGAATATAAAAATGAAATGTTTATCCGAATCAATAGAGAAAACATTTTAAAGATTGAAAATAGAGTTTGGAAAGAAATTTTTGATTATGAGTAATAATGTTTTTAATAATAACAACATGATTTGAATATTCTTATATACATAGACAAAATCTATTACCTACTAATACATCCCATGAATTTGTATTGTGTTCATCTATTGTACCAATTTCAACATTAATTTAAAACAGAATAGGAGTAGACCCAAGTCTTGGTGGTTTGGTAGGGTTTTATAAGTTAACTCATAAAATAAGTTATCTGAATGCGAAACTTCCACGGTTTGTAATAATGATAAGCTAAATGTAGTTTTCGCATTGCACAACGACCCCATATAAATCAATTATGACTTTAAATTTTTTCTTGACGATGAGATAAATCATAGCGATAAAAAAGGTTTGTCTTAAAGTTATTTAGTAATGAAGCAGATTAAAAATAAAAGATTAATCTATACGACACGAACACGTCTTTTTACACATTAAGATCCGAAAAAGACGGTATGATCCCTGTCAGATTCCCCAAAAGTAGAGTAGGGGTAGTGGGAGTGTCACGAATAATTAAGTGGGGGCTGTGGGGATTTTTGGAGAAAACTGCGATGTGTTAAAATAAGGGAGAAAAAGACGAGTTTTTACCTTATTTTGTAGGGGGGGTGAATGGGGGTCTGTAAGGGGGGGTGTGTGGAATGCCCTACCAAGATAACTATATGATATAGGAAGATATATAGGTGTGTGTGTGTGTATAGATATATATTACCCATTGTATACATTTATTATATATATTAGTAGGGCTACGCCTTTTGCACACCAACCCTATAATTTTTAAACCAGCCAAATACTTTATTTTTTTAGTTTTTTCTGGAAGTTTAAAGAATAAAAAAATCCTAGTAAAGTAGTTGACGAATCGAAACAGGAAAACTAGAAGTTGAATAAATACCTTTTTATACTCTATTGAGACAATTTTTTGCCTTGATTTTAATTATAGGAAATACCCAAACAGAATTTAAAAAACATTTTTAATCATTTTATTGATTCTATAATGTATTTGAAAAAAAGGCTAGTAGGTTCTTTTCACTCCAATTAACATCCTAATATAGGATTTTAATTAGGCCTAATATCAAGTACAGATAAGAATACTCAAAGAAGTTATAAAAAAAGGTGGTTATTCTCTTTAGTCGTAATGAATTTTTTTGATCGTTAATCACAATTTTTAAATCTATTTGTTAAGTAACAGATTAAATTTTTTTTTTTTTTTTGATGGCCCAGTAGGTTCAGGAAAAACATTTCTATATAAAACGTTAATTTATTATTTTATTTCTCGTGGAAAAAAAAAATTTATAGCATAGACTGCTATAGCGTCATTATTTTGTCCAAAAGAAATGACTAGTCATAGAACATTTTGTTCACCATCAAACTTAAAGAATGTAAACAGTTTGTTTTTGGAATTCGAATCTGGGGAAAAAAATGAAAGAAAAAGATTTAATTATGGGTCGAGGCTTCTATGATCCCAAAAAAAGCCTTAGAAGCAGTTAAAAAAACAGTAAGTGATTTATGTGATACAAATATCTATTTTGGTAATAAATTAATTTTTTTAGGAGTCAATTTTAGACAGATTTTTCTAGTTCTAAAAAAATTGTAATATAAGCATGATTATACAAGAAAGTATTAAATCATCATACTTGTGGTCGTTTCATATTCTAAAACTCAATATCATCTATATTCATTCGATTGACAAAACATTTTCAAAATTATTACTGGTATTGGAGAAGGAAAAATTGAATCATTTCAAGTACCAAATAAATGAAAACAACTGATGTTTGTTTCGATATTTTTGGTAAAGATATTAACTTTTAAATAAATAGCATTATTATTACTTCTTATAACGAATATACTTACTTTTTGAATAATAAAATTCTAAATCATGTAAAAGGAGAAATAAAAACATATAACAGCATACATCATGATACTTACAAGTGTTAATAAATCTAATAATATTCATATAAATTTTACAATTAAATTTCTAAACAATATTCGTAAAGGCCACCACATGAGCTTAATTTAAAAATTGGAGAAATATTAAAGCAAAAATAATAACTGGAAGAGAAATTGGTAAGAGAGTTTTTATACCAAAAGTAACTTTTAATATAGGAAACTCATCATTATAACCTTTTATTTTATGTAGAAAACAATTTTTTTAGTTTTAGCGTTTTCAATGACAATGAATAAATCTCAAGGTCAAAGTTTTCATAATATTCGTATGTATTTGAAAAAACTACTGTTTTCACATGGTCAATTATACATCATGTTATTAAGATGCAAAAATAAAAATGGCATTTATATTCAAATAGAGTACGATAATAATTTGGAAATAGAGAATATCGTTTGGAAATAAATTTTTGACGTCAACAAATGTAAACGAGATAAAAAAAAATTTGATTTTTTTTATTAGCAAAAGTATGAAATTGTCTGAAATATTCTTGCACAGTTCATTTAAATAATAAATTAATGTATTAAATCAATAAAATTATTATGTAAAGATTGTTCTATGACGGATCGCATCATTTGATATGTATCAATAAATATGATTTTTATCCACGATTTAAGCCCGCCTATAGAGCCACGTTTGTGACAATTAATGTAACTGACGAGAGGCAGGTACACAAACCAAAATAACATGTCTGAGATGAAAGAAAAATCATATTTATTAGGATTCTTGAATATCTTGGCGATGGAGTGCGATGTTTGCAAGAGGGTGAACGTGTGTTTAACGCGAATCATGTGATGTATTGTGCAATTGCAGCTCAGAGCGAGAATAGTACCGATATTATTGCACTGTGTTTGAAAACATCTGCTATGAGTGAAAGACAAACTGAAATAAAAGTTCATCTGTCAAAAGATAAGAATAACAAATGGGCAGTAAACTGCACTCGTGAGTGTCTTAGAGGAAAGTTGGGCAAATGTAAGCACTGTGTTGCTGTGTTTATTTTTTTGTGCTGGTAAGTTGCGATGTTAAATTTTAACATTCACTATACCTAAATATTATCAACAATTTTGGACTTATTTAGTGACCACAAGAGTGAGTAGTTGCGTGCGAGAAGGGCTCTGTGGGAATCGTTGTGAAGCGGCGTATTCAAGGCATTTTTATTTGTTGTTGCGTGTTATTAAGTTAAGTAGTAAAATCTAATAGAGGAAAGTATAAAACTTTGTGCGTAATAAGTTGTTTTTTGATTATTTTCAAGCAAGTAGATAGAGGTGGTGTTTTTTTTTTGGGGGGGGGGGGGGGTTAGGGGAAACGGTCCGACTGGCTGTAGCGTGTGTGTGTATATAGGTGAGTGTGGCGGTGTAAGTAACTACACGTATAACAATGTCAGGAAAAAACAAAGACGATAAAAAGATCTTGGACACTAAGAAGAAAGGTGAAAAAACTGAGAGAAGTGATGTGGGTGCGAAAGACAAAAGCGTAGCTGCCGGTATGAGCGCGGGGGGTAAGGTGGTGTTAAACGGGACAAGCGTTACAAGGCGAGTCAAAGACGGCGAGAATACGGGCAAGCAGCCGTCGATAACGATAAATAAGCAAAGAACGAGTGGCGTTTAATATGGAAAGAGATAGTATGAAAGAGAGAATAGAAGCTGAGCTTAAAAAAATTAGACAAGAAAAAGTTATTCGCGAGAAAAATAAAGTCGATGTAAAAGCGATGGAAGTGAATTTGTGTGAAAGAATGGAAAAGTTGGAAAATGAGAGGCGTGAATTTACAGTTAAAACGAAAGCTACGTTTTGTGAAGTAATGGAGATTGTACGTAAGGTAGGCAGTGATACAGAGGCTGGAGAGGAAGAGGGAAAAGGCGATAGTAAGGCGGGTAGTGTTGTGATGAGACAATCAGGTGGGTCGGTAGCTAGCAACGAGAAATTATCATGTTTTTCAGATTTTGAGGTGAGCGCGATGAAAAGACTAATTAAATTGCAGGACGAGAATAGGAGGCAGGAGAGTTTAGTTTTCAGGGGTTAGTCTCTGTTCGGCGAGTGGCATGTAGGGATAAATAAGTTTTTAAAAGAGAAATTGGATGTTGATGTGAATGTAGAGCATGTGAGAAAGAGTGGAAGTGTAATTGTCGTAAAGTTTAACAAAAAAGAGGATAGAGATATGGTCTGGAAAAATAAACACAAGTTAAGTGGTACAAAATATTTTATAGAGATTGATTTAAGCTATGAGAAGAGAATGAGACAGGTGGGTTTGGCCAAGTGGGTGAAAAACAAAAAGGAGAAAGGTTTCCAAAAAAAAGTAGCCTGGGGGTTTCTGGCTAAACAATAGATGGTACAAGTGGTTAGAAGAGAAAGTGTCAGAGAAGATTTGCGAGAAAGCTGGGCGTACGGGTAACAGTAACAGCTTCAAGACGTGGTGAGGAAGCAAAGGATGGAAAAGAGCGGCAAAATAATAATAGTCAGAAAGAGTTTACCGGAAGTATGGAAGAGCTTTTTTGGTGAAGCCCAACAAAAGGTTGTTGAATGAGGAGCAGCAGAAGACGGGTGAGATTAGTGCCAGCAATAATAATCTTATCTTTTGGAACTGCGCGGAAATTTTAAATAAGGATAGGGATTTTTGGAATTTTGTGGAAAAGTATGATTTTATAAGTTTATGCGAAACGTGGTTAGAAAATAGAAACTGGAAAAATTTAGAACGAAAACTGTCAAATAATTTTATTGGGAAATCTATTGATGCAGTGAGAGAAAATAAAAAGGGTAGAGCGAAAGGGGGATTCTTTGTAGGTATTAGAAAAAATTGGTTAAAAAATGTAAATAATTTTAATGTAACCGTTTAAAAAATTTTTGTGATAAGTAGAATTATAATTAATAATGATGTTGTAAATGTGTGGTCAGTGTACAATTCAAGTAACTTAAGGAAGATGGTAGATTTTATAAGGAAGTATGAGTTTATAGAAGGGGAGATGATGATAATTGAGCTTAATTTTAATACTAGAACAGGTGATTTGGGTAGCTTTGTGGAAGGGGAATTAAAAAGAAGAATGAGCAAAGACGCAACGATCGGGAACGAAGGTAGACAATTTATAGATGTAATAGAGAACAAGGGGCTGTATATGTTAAATGGGTGGTTTGAAGGGGATGAAGAGGGAGAGTACATGTATATAGGCGCGAGGGGAAGCACAGTCATTGGCTTTGTGTTAGTTAATTGTTTTGCTTTGGATTGGCTTGAAAAATTCAACATTAGAGGGAGGGTGGATACGGATTACGTCTCCCTCTGTCTGGTGGTACACGGTGTCAAGGAAATCCCAAAGCAGGTATGTAGAGCGGAAGTGAAGAGAGAGGTTTGTTCATGGTCAGAAGAGGATGCTGGGAAGTTTCAACAGGCAGCCGAAAAGTTGTGCGAAGAATACAAGATTACGGAAGAGGAGTCTATGCAGGACATATGGGAGGGTATTAAGAGCATAGTAAACAAAGCGGTCACGAGAAAAAAAATTAAATACAAAAAATGGAGGTTAGGCGAAAAGAAGTGGTGGGATAAATCATGTAGAAAACAGAAAAAAAAGTGAAGACAGCGTATTACAAGTGGAGGAAAAATTTAGCAGGAAAAGAGGTGTATTTAAAAGAAAAAAAAGGATGGAGGAAGCTATATGATGATATGGCGGCAAGTCTGAAGGAGATGAAGGCGGCACAGTTAAGGGGCATTAAATATAAAAAGGATGTATGGAAGTTTTCGATTAAGAGGAAGTATACTTTTTGAAAAGACAAGAAAATTAACGAATTGGAAGTTATCACATGAATTAAAACAACATTATTTAGTAGTAGCATATGTTATGATATGTTTATATTTTACTACGTTACAATTTTGTTAGAAATCATTGAAGTTTTAAATTTTGATTAAGGATAATTAATTCTAACATTTTCCTAAATAAGATCCTTCTTTCGATGTTCTTTCGTAAAATTGGTTTATTTTTGTGATTTTTTTGTATATATCTTGAAAAAACATGATTTAAAAAANATCACATGAATTAAAACAACATTATTTAGTAGTAGCATATGTTATGATATGTTTATATTTTACTACGTTACAATTTTGTTAGAAATCATTGAAGTTTAAATTTTGATTCAGGATAACTATTTGTAACATTTTCCTAAATAAGATCCTTCTTTTAATGTTCTTTAGCAAAATTGGTTTATTTTTGTGATTACTTCGTATACGTATTGAAAAACAATAATTTAAAAGAATCAAATTTTAAGATTCTGTACTAAAAATCTTATCTTATAAAAATTAGAGTTATGTATAAAATAATAACTTTTACGTACTATATAGTTGTTTTTTAATTCGTGCACATAAAAAGTAGTTAGTTTAAGACAGACGAGTTTTTGAAGAAAAAAAATCATAAGCGAATGCATGAAAGTATGAATAAACTATTATTTTATTACTATATCTATTAATGGTTATTTTTTTTCTTTTAAATCGAACATCGGGGAGTTCTGTCTCTTCGTGGTTTTATAAGGCTACTGGCGATGACTACCACAGTTTCTATTATTTTTTTACTACTTGAGTTTCAATAAATCTTTGTGATTATGTCATGTCATACGATTACACGAATTAATTCAAAACTCAATGTAAGAAAAAAATACTACAAAAAAAAAAAGGTCAAAGCGCCTCAGATTTCATACTTATCAATATTTATATAAAGTAATAACTATATTTAATGTTTTTGGTACTCGTTGTTACTAAGTGTAAAATCGGTGGGGAAATTGCATCAGCCAGACTTTGTTTACTAACCTCCCACCGTTGGCAATGTGCGAGATGGACAGACACCCACCCTCAATGATGTGTCTCTTTCTACTCGTGCTTCAGTGCTGTACATAAGAACCCGCAGTCTATACCTCTTATATGTCTATGTTTGCCTCCTGGGAGGTGTGGAAAAAATAGATAACTATGTATAGCTAAGAGCTCGTTTACCGTGATTTGCAGGAGCTGCCACTTGCGATTGCTAGCTACAGCTAGTTTCACAGCTCGTGTACAGTTTGTGTATACGATAGCCTATCGATGCACTATAGACTGAGCTGCTACAAATCTGTAGAATCATCCCTCATATTGCAAGGGGTGCTGGATCGGTAATATATAGTAGGGGGGCTACGGGGGTGGCACTGAAAAATGTGCGGGGGGGCTGCGAGGGGGCTTACAAAAAATAAGGAAGATTTTTAATGGGTCAAAATAACGGCGAATCTAACAGAATTTTCCCTTATTTTGTAGGGGGCTATGGGGGGTAGCTGCAGGGGGTCGTGGGCTTTAATTATTGTGCGGGGGAGCTAGTTTTTAAAAGAGAAATTGGATGTTGATGTGAATGTAGAGCATGTGAGAAAGAGTGGAAGTGTAATTGTCGTNTTTTCCCTTATTTTGTAGGGGGCTATGGGGGGTAGCTGCAGGGGGTCGTGGGCTTTAATTATTGTGCGGGGGAGCTCAGTAGGTCTTTGGATATTATTTTGTTGGGTTTAAATATCATTGACTGTAATCGAATTTTCCCTATGATCGAGTATTTAACTATGATTTGAGACAGTTTGCTGTTGGATGGGCAATCACAGAAAGATAAGATATGTTGACATTACAGTACTCACTGAAAAAGATGATTTAAGGAGGAGCTAATGTACCGAAATAAGTAGTGAGTGTTTTTTTTTATTCGTGATAAAAAAACATAAGTAATTACGAAACTAAGTGTGAAACTTTTTTTTTAAACTAAAATCAGAAAGTTATCACCATTAGTAAGGCAATATCACAAAAAAAACTATTGCCACTCAAAGCAAGACCCTTACAGAGCACGATTTTAGTAGTTTTTGCAAGGCTGACTGAAAAAATTTTATTGCTATAACTCAGTTGTAAACAGACACTCTTGCAGAAGATGTAACAAAATTTGCGAATTCTTCATGAATAAATCAAAATTAAAATCAAAGATTTACATTTTTTTTTTTAATTTAACATTTTCGACATGAAATGAAACGAAAATTTTCAATAATTATTATTGTAAATAATCAATTCTGTATTTATTATTGCTATATCTAACTAGCGCTTCGCTAACGAAAAGCGTTATGAAATAATAATAAACTTATTTTCTTCATGAGCAAATTTCTCATGTCAGAATACACAGTATTTTTTCATCAACTCCGGGAATAAATTAAAAATAATTAAAACGTTTAATTGCAGTCATTTTTAAATGAAGTTTCGTCAGTAAAATTGTATTTTATATTTTTAATTGAACATGTGTGACATCGGATGGTGATTGCGAGATGCTAGCGTCTATTCATTTACTTTATGATCAAATAAATCAGGAAAGAGGTACATGTCTTTTACCAATGTACGCAATCTACCGTGACAAAACCGATTGCTAGACTGAAATTAACTAACCACTTCCACGTCTCTTACCCAGCTTGCGCTGACTATAACCTTTCCTGATCAACTTCTCCTCATTGATCGAACTTTGCCCACCGTTACTTGCAAATGATCCACTGTTATTGATGTGTTTTATTCATCTCTTGGGTCTGCGATCATAAGTCAACCCTTGAACAGAAGAACATGCGCGTACGTGCTTTGCATATCGTACGTGACACGTATTGTTTGCACGCAGAGCTTAACTTTTAATTTTAACTTGGACACAATCTACTTGTATGTAAATCTAATTACATAATCGATTTTTGAACACAAACGTATGCGCGTGCTATGTTATATTGCACCAACACTTTCATATGCATACAAATACTTTCGGATACTACATCAGTTATTTCTATTGTTAAAATTAATACGTGGCACCGCTCTCTTAGAGAGCGAGGTGTATTATAATAAGAAAAAAGGATAGATTGCAGGTAAAAGATGTTTCCTTCTCCTTTCAATCGTTAGTCAATACTTATCGACGTAGCGTGGTAGCAATTTATGCTGGATTCTCTTATTAAAATACAGCTATGAGAGCAAGACGTAAGTAGTACTAAGAACACATTTAATAATAAGTTGAACCTACTAGTTAAAAAAAAGTATGCGTGTAACAGTATTGGATCGCACAAATCAATCGTGTTTGAATATAGAATACTTAGTTTAAGCCTATATGTGATGAATATTTCATTAAAAATTTTAAATCACAGATCCAATGAAACAGTTATGTTTGCATGAATTTGTAAAACAGGTAGCATTTAATAGCAAAATCAAGATGGTATCTTTTTCATTTAACCGATAATCCTTTCTTTAATGGTAAATATCTAAATTCAGATCATGTATAGTTAAAAACTGCTTAAGAACTGCCACATCCTGTCCTGTTAAAAATTTTTTTAAATCCTTTGTTTACATCTTATACGCATTTGTCGTGCTAACTTTAACAGATATTGGTCAATACGCATGTCATACAAGTTAAAGTTACGAATAAATAATTAAAAGTTACAACTAAAAATTTCTGATCTAGTGCCATTGTGAACTACAAAAAAAAACAACAAAACTCTGTCCTGTTGATAATTTATTATAATTTTTCGTTTACAGCTTACACCTACTTGTCCTGCTAACTTAGGTCAAGTTGGCAAAATGTCAAATTTTAAACTTATATTGTAAAAAATAGCACCTACGTATTTGAGGCCTAGTGTTTTAGAAAACTGCAAAATGTGTAGTTCAAACTATTAAGATTGTAGTACATTTATACTGGAAATAATGTATACATTTTAGTAATGTGAGAGAGATGGACTGACGGTAACATCTTTAGGCAACTGCAAGCATATAGCTTTGGAAATGCCTGGTGCTCTGAGGAAGCCCGTAGGCGTCAGAGATCTCATCTGTCCGTCATGCATGCAAGCAGCTGTTTGTCGTTGGCTGTATAGTATATCGATACGTAAAACTATATTCTCTCTTTATTGAATCCTATTAACTATTACAAGGTGTGTTTACTCAATTTCCTATGATCCACGAAATAATCTTCGTATATGAACATGGTGGCAGCTCCGTAGTTACATGTGATAAAAGTGTAAATCCAACACTGGAAAATCAAGAAAAAGTTTTTGTAAAAGTGTACGATTATTTTTCACGTATGCCGTTGAAATTTTAAAATATAAGAGATAATATGCAAGTGATCACAGATTAAAAAAGTGTCAATCCAACACTAAGAAGATTAAGGAAAGTTTTTGTAAATGTGATTAAAGACATTCTGGTGTAAAAGGAGTATATTTATTCTCTTTACGAATGAAAAGAAGAATCGAAAAATCTAGAAGGTTCAAGAACTGATACAAGTGATATCAAGCTGGCGGAAATTTCAATACCTGTATCTAATGGCCAAGATGCCACTATGCACACTGGAAGAAAAAGATAACAATGTTGTAGAAATAAAAGAAATGCGCAATAGTGATAGGAAGAGCGAGAATATCGACGGACAAAAACGACAACCGGGCTAAAATGGATTTGAAAGCCATTACTTATAGATACAGTGGTATTTTAAATAAGCAGCTGGAATTTATCAGTAATTTGGACACAGCATTTAAGATAACTGAAAAGATTGGTGAAATGTACTTAAAAGAATTGCAGCGCTGCAGATAATATGTCAAAATAAATTAGAAAGAATCAGATGAAAAGATTACCAGGAGTCATCAGCTTTTATAAGTAAATTTGAAAAAGCAGTAAGCGAGTTGAAAACTATAAGCGCTACGGTGTCAGAAAAAGAAAAAGTGAATTATTCATTGAGAACATTATCAGAATCGCACAGTTATATTGGTAAATTGATAGATGTTAGAAATTAAAAATAACAGTGAAAGTGCTAGTGCAAGCGTAAAATCGAATGCTTTCGTGTCAAAATCAAAAGGTCATCAGAAACAAAAAAGAGCCTGTTACGGCTGTGGTGAAATTAGAGATTTCAAGAAAGATTGCTTGAACGTTAACAATACGGGCTATGGTGATCGAGCACAAAGGGGCGGGCGCCAACAATTTCGTGGATGCGGCGCGCATCGACTTGCTTCGAGAAGCAGATGCAGAGGCAGAGGCTTAAGCAGACAACAAGGCACAAGCCACGACTCACTACAGGATACTTGGCAACAAGGCAACAGCTCACTTGAAGCGTTTTCAGAGAAGGGAGTTAAGTCTACTGCAATGCATAGTGAAACGAAAAGTAAACGTATAGACTGGCTTTTAGATAGCGGTTGTACGGATCATGTAGTTAATCGTGATAATAATTTCGTTAAATCTATTCATTTAAGAAATTTAGTAAACGTTAATTTAGGTGATGGTAGAAGTTTAAAAGCGACAAAAATAGGACAAGATTTGAGTTATTTTAAAGTTTTTAATAAATATGTTAGAATTAACAAGTCGAATGTATTTTATGTAAAAGATATGACAGCGAATTTAATTAGTCTTTCTACAGTAACGGATACAAATAAAGTTGTTGCACATAATAATACGGCGAAAATTTATATTGATAAGGATACGCTTTCAGCTACAGCGTATAAAATACATAAACTGGATAAAATGCAAAGTGAAATTCAAAATGATGTTAAGATTACCGTTAATTTCATAAGTATCGAGATAAATGATAAAATGACTTTGAAAGAAAGACAAAGGGCAAAAGATATTTTGGAAATAGTTCACACTGATTTAAATGGTCCTCACAATACAATCGGTTTAAATGGGAAAAAATGTTTTTTAACGTTTATTAATGATTATATTATAGTAAAATTGCTTGAGTGTATCCGATTAAATCAAAAGATGAAGTTTAGAATTATTTCATTTTTTATATTAATGAAGTCAAAAATGTAATGGGAAAAGAATTCAAAAATTGAGATGTGTCAATGAAGAAGAGTATATAAATAAAAGAATTTTTGACTTAGTAAAAGAAAAAGGAATAAGTCAAGATACATAAACACCGTATGTGCACGAATTAAATGGTACTGCTGAGAGATATAATAGAAGTATAATGAAAATTGCTAGATGTTCATTAGATAAAGCTAGGATAGATACAAAGTTTTGGCCAGAAGTCATAAGTGCCGATTTAAAGAACAGGATATTCACAAATACTGCAGAAACACTTTTTGAAATTTTGTTTCATATTAAACCTGATATAAGGCAGTTGAAAATATATGGAAGCAGAATATTTGTACGTGCGCCAGAACAGAGACGAAGGTCTAAGTGAGATAGGAAAGCAGATTTAGGAATTCTGGTAGGTTATGAAAATGTAGGATATCGAATTTTGATTAGTAATAGAGTTATTGTAGCAATACATGTAGATATCATAGAAAAGGATGAATATTGCATTGGTTTGAAAAATTATGACGAAACGAAAAATTAAAATAAAATGTTTGATAATGAATTTAAGTCCATTGATAAATTTAGAGATGTGGAAAATGAAAATCATGAGAATTGTACCGATAATGAAATTAATCTAAAAACTAGAAAGATGAGAATATTAATAATATACCGAAAATAAATGTGAATCGTCCAGCTAGGTAGGATGATAATTATGTGTATAATTCTATTTATGTTGATTACTGTAGTGCACAAAATCCTAATAGAATTGGTGAACCGATGGAAAATTTTGAATCTGATAATTGGAAAAATGTGATGAAAAGAGAAATTAATTGTTTAAATAAAAATAAGATTTAGATCTTGGTCGATAAGCTAAACGTAAGAAAGTTTGAGATGTGAAATAGGTGTATTCAAAAAAGGATGAAAACAAATATAAAGCTAGGTTACTAGCTAGAGGGTTTCAATGAAAGAAAATTACTAAAGATATTTATTCTCCTGTAGCTAAGATGCCAACTTTGAAAATTTTGCTATCGTATTGTTGCCAAGAAGGCCTAATTATTAATCAGATGTATGTTAAAATTGCGTTTTCCAACGGGACAGTTAAATCAGCAGTATACGTCAAACAAATGTAAGGTTTTGACAATAATTTTAATAAAGTATGTAAATTGCAAAAAGCATTGTACAGTTTGAGAAAAAGCCCTGGAGCTTGGTTTGAATGTTTTGATGAATTTATACAAAAATTAGGATTTGAAAATAATCATCTAGACCATTTTTAATATTCTTTGAGCAATGAAAAAGACAAAGATTACATTATTTTATTTGTTGATAATCTATTAATTTATTGTGAGAGTCAAAGGACTATTGATGTGATTAAGAGAAAATTGTCAAAAAGATTTTGCATAAAGGACTTGGGAAAAGTAAAGAATCATTTGAAAATGAATATTGATTATAATGTAAAGAAAAATGTCATGTTATTGAGTCAGAGAAGTTATTTTAAATCTTTGGCGAATAAGTATAAAATAGAAAATGATAAACTATATGATACACCAATGGAACTTAATTTAAAGTCAAAACAAGCAAAAGAAGTTAGAAATAATTTAAAGTATGAAACACTTAACGTATGCGATGAGAGTTTTAAAGAATGTACACCTTACTAGAGATTTGAAATTAATGCACCAAAAAAATGAAAGTGTAAATATTTTGGACTGTTATGTAGATTCAGGTTGGGCAGGTGATAATAAAGATAGAAAATCTACATCTGGTTACATAATAAGATTTTTTGGTAATGTTATTTACTGGAAAACACGTAAACAGAGTAGTGTAACAAAGTCATCAACATCAGCTAAATATGTTGCATTGCCAGAGGCTGTAAGTGAACGAAAATTAATAAAAGATTTAATAGACATTTTACATTTAAAGTGAAAGAAACCGATTGACATGTATGAAGACAAATCAGGAGCTGTAAGAATAGCAAAGTTTGGAAATTTCACGAAAAATTCAAAATATATAGAAGTATATTATCATTCTGTATTTAAAAGTGTTTTGAACAGAACAACTGATATTATTGAGGTTGAATCAGAAGATAATATTGCGGATATTTTTACAAAATCTCTTGGAAGAATAAAGTTTGAAAAGTTAAGAAACATGTTAAGCTTAACAATCGAATAAAAGAAACCAGTATAAATCTAAGGAGGCGTATTAAGAATGAAATACATTTTTACTGGAAACTGTATGTATTTCAAGGCAACTTCAAGCATACAGCTTTGTGGGCACCTGCCGATTGGAAATTTAATTCAGTGGAAGATAAAGCCTTGACTTGGGTACGATGAAGCCAACATTGGCCTAAGCTGAGCTCTGAAACAGAGCGACTTGGCTCTGACGTGGCCGGCATTGGCTTGACCAGTGCCAAGCCACGGACGAATTTTGTCTGCACTATACTCAGTCAATGAATTTCATATGTTATGGTACAAGTAAACAATTAGTGAAATTTAAGGTAATTTTGTTATCTGTTGATTTATATTTCATTGATTTTTCATAAAATGTTATTAAGTTAATGATTATACAATTAAAATAATAAAATAGTAAAATTGATGTACAACCCTTACTGAGCTGCTACAAATCTGTAGAATCATCCCTCATATTGCAAGGGGTGCTGGATCGGTAATATATAGTAGGGGGGCTACGGGGGTGGCACTGAAAAATGTGCGGGGGGGCTGCGAG
>NW_019379968.1:498614-512626 GCF_000648655.2 Copidosoma floridanum
TTGGGTTGATGAAATATAAAATGCGGATCCAATATGGCGGCCAGAATTTGTGAAATTAACAAATGTTACGAATAGTAAAATGTAGTCGTAATCTACATTGAATTATAAGTCAAAAGTATGTCTTGCAAAATTTACGTCAATTGCATAATTTTAAAATATTAAATTCATAAAAATTTTAAATTCTTTTACTACATAGAATTGCATAATAATAATTATTATAGATAATTGTGGGAATGTGGAAGTTAATGAATACTAGTGTTTTCTTTATAAGTATTATTTCTTATTTTATTCCCAAATAAGTAGCTCCTTTTTCACAATCAACACTGCACAGTAAATTAAAATATTTTAAACTTTTCAAAAGTAAATGAGAGTGAATGAGTCTTAGCTCCAACGTATCCATCATCCAAATTTATCAAACTTTTTCTATTGCGCAGAGTCTATTTCGGAGCTCTATCTTGCACTATGTGAACAGGGCGAACTTTGACCATACGAAATAGAAAAGTACGCGCAATAGCTCTGATTGGCTCTTTGTATTGCGCAAGTTCTATCCTGCAGCTCTATTACGCACCATGTGACTGCAGCCTTAAAGCGTTTTAGCATGAACATGAAAAGGGACCTTTAAACTTGTATATCTGTAGGTATCCTGCAGCATCAAATGGCCGACGCAATCCAGTATAAATCTTATAGGATGAGGCAACCAATAAGCGATGATTCCACGTTTGTCCTTTTACTCTCTTGGAACTCAATAGCGCACAGTTCATACAGTTGCGAAACATCTTAGCACATGACGTAACCATACTAAAATTAGGACATTGTATGCTGTCTTGCACCTTGCACTACGCCCTTTCTTACTAGAAAGTAACTAGCATCATGAGTATGAGCAGACTATCATAGGACCGCTACTGATTGGTTGCCTTATCCCATGAGAAACACTTAACGTATGCGATGAGAGTTTTAAAGAATGTACACCCCAAGATGCCACTATTCACACTGGAAGAAAAAGATAACAATGTTGTAGAAATAAAAGAAATGCGCAATAGTGATAGGAAGAGCGAGAATATCGACGGACAAAAACGACAACCGGGCTAAAATGGATTTGAAAGCCATTACTTATAGATACAGTGGTATTTTAAATAAGCAGCTGGAATTTATCAGTAATTTGGACACAGCATTTAAGATAACTGAAAAGATTGGTGAAATGTACTTAAAAGAATTGCAGCGCTGCAGATAATATGTCAAAATAAATTAGAAAGAATCAGATGAAAAGATTACCAGGAGTCATCAGCTTTTATAAGTAAATTTGAAAAAGCAGTAAGCGAGTTGAAAACTATAAGCGCTACGGTGTCAGAAAAAGAAAAAGTGAATTATTCATTGAGAACATTATCAGAATCGCACAGTTATATTGGTAAATTGATAGATGTTAGAAATTAAAAATAACAGTGAAAGTGCTAGTGCAAGCGTAAAATCGAATGCTTTCGTGTCAAAATCAAAAGGTCATCAGAAACAAAAAAGAGCCTGTTACGGCTGTGGTGAAATTAGAGATTTCAAGAAAGATTGCTTGAACGTTAACAATACGGGCTATGGTGATCGAGCACAAAGGGGCGGGCGCCAACAATTTCGTGGATGCGGCGCGCATCGACTTGCTTCGAGAAGCAGATGCAGAGGCAGAGGCTTAAGCAGACAACAAGGCACAAGCCACGACTCACTACAGGATACTTGGCAACAAGGCAACAGCTCACTTGAAGCGTTTTCAGAGAAGGGAGTTAAGTCTACTGCAATGCATAGTGAAACGAAAAGTAAACGTATAGACTGGCTTTTAGATAGCGGTTGTACGGATCATGTAGTTAATCGTGATAATAATTTCGTTAAATCTATTCATTTAAGAAATTTAGTAAACGTTAATTTAGGTGATGGTAGAAGTTTAAAAGCGACAAAAATAGGACAAGATTTGAGTTATTTTNTTTTTTTTTTAATACGCATCGATTGGTCTACAAAACTGAGAATTTTGCCTTCAAAGAAAAAATTCCAAAATTGTGACCGTCGCTGACGGCAAGGGTGTTAGCCAAAAAATGTGAAAAAATTCCAGTATTGTTCTCTAATGGAGTACTATTAATTCCCAAAGTTTGGGAAAAAAAAATTTTTTTTGTCTCCGTTCACGTGGAATGTTCCATATACACTACTGCAAATTGTTGTGAAGACATCTAAAAACGATCATTTATAATTTATAATCAATTTTCCAAAACCTAACCCTACTACATAATGTAAACACCTAATAATGTAATGATAATATCTAATAGAATTACCTTTTCTTACCATGGGCCCAAAGTGCAACTGCCACTTTACGCCCTCGGGTCACACTTTGCGCCCTTGGAATCACTTTGGGCCCACGGGCAAATAAGTTTTTTGCACCCTCCGAGCCTAAAGTACTTTTCTGCCCTAGGGCCCAAAGTTATTTACCCGGGGCAAAGTGTGTCCACAGGCACAAAATTGCACTTTGCACCCTCTGTAAGAAAAATATTATACGCGACTCGGGCACCAACCTACAACAAGCGCGCCCTTCGAGCGCTCATGTTTGTACTTTGTGCCCTAGTGACGTAATATACCATTGAATCCACACAAAAATCCAATAACAGTGAGGCTGTAAAGCACTTTCCCTTACAATGTGGATATCTATGGGTATTGTTTACAATAAATTACATATATACATATTACATATTTATGATGAGAAGACGAAATTCGGCTGTAGCTTGGCACTGATCAAGCCAATTTTGGCCACGCTAGGGCTTAGTCACGCCTTGACCAGAGCGCCATTTCAGGCACACTCGCAGCCAATGTTGGAGGCTTGACTTGGCCCAAGCGGTCTGTTGCTTAATTTATTTTCCAATCGAGCTGGTGCTTAGACGAAGCACACAGGCGTAAGAAAGCTCGTCTGTCTATCGAAGCATGTGATTATGCATGCAAGCAGCCGTTTGTCGTAGGCCGTGCAGTGTATCAATACGTAAAACTATATTCTCTCTTTATTGAATCCTATCAACTATTACAAGGTGTGTTTACTTATTTCCTACGATCCACGAAATAATCTTCGTATATTAACAAAAACTTTTAAAAATGTCTTTTCTACGCCACTTTTATCCGGTCACTGCTAAATTCCGTTGAAGTTAGTAGTTCTACAATTATCTTATTTTTTTGTAGAACTGCAAATTTGGCTCTTGAACTGCAAAAAATGCAAAAAAACTGACCCAAACATCATAACTGGGTTTGGAAAGTGTTATGCATACTTAATATACATAAAAATTATTAAATTGATTATTTTGCAGGAAAAAAATAGCTTCTTCCAAATATAAGCGGTAAAATTTACGTAGAAAAATAGATATGCCCTCGACTGAGCTCTCTTTTGAGGGAAGCCTGCTTGGAATTTCCAGTCTATTTTTTGTGTGTCCATAGACATTCCTGAATTTACGTGTTAAATAAATTGTTTTCTTTTAACTTTGTTTTACGTTATGTCCGTAGGTTAAATGATGTTACAATAGATTAACATAAATAGTGCATTTTTGTATAAAGTACGAAGGAATAAAATTGAGTCAAGTGGTCCATATTCACTACCCCCCACAGCCCCTCACTGCCAGCCAGAAGATAAAATTCCGTCCTTTTCTATATTATTTTGGAGTTGCATAATTTTTATCCAAACCCTTAACACCTTACAGACTACTCGCTTCCACCTGTATATTTATTTTTTACCCTTTGCGCTCACTACGCCCTATAGCCCCCACACCATTTATGGAGAACCTGGCTAAGACTCTATCAACCAACACAGACCGCGAAACACAGACAAATGTTTAAATTTTATTTTATTTTTAAATTAACTTTATTATTGAACTACGATAAAAAGTAACTTCCTCATTGCTGTTTCAAATTAGATTTATTACATTAAGTAAATAAAGAAATTTAAATAAAATAAAGTATAGTTATAATACATAAGTTTAAATAATGATCAGAAAAGAACATTTAATATTAATGGCAAACAAAAAAATTGTATTTTCTTTACATACGGCCTAGGAGAAACAGGAATAACTTCTTGACATAAAACATTAATTTATACAATAATTGTATTTCTCAAAGTAGAACATTTTTCTAAATAGCATGTACTAGCAAAGCATCAATTTTGCATTCAAAGGGAATAAAAAGTCATAAAACTTTCAGTCTTCCTTAAAACCTTAATAATATAGTGAGTACCTTTTAAGAATTCAAATGACTAAAAAAAAATTAAAAGAAATTAATTTAACTATTAGGGTTGAAGTTTCCATGATTCCAAAAAAAGCATTCGACATAACAGACAGAAAATTAGGAGATTTATGTAATACTGAAAAATGTTTGGAATTAAAATTATTATTTTAGAAGGTGATTTTTGTCCAATTCTTCGATTGATAAAAAAAATTACCAAAAAATTTTTATTTAACAAACTATTTAATCTCCCTTTTTATGAAGCTCATTACAAAGTTTAAAATTAGAAACAAAATTTTGTTGTAACGATAAACGATTTTGAATATTATCATTAGACATTGAAAAAGGGAGAAAAAAAACTTTAAACATTCCTAAAAATATGATATTACATAATGAGTGTACAGGAGTTGATAAATCGGACAATAAAATATATATAAAGTTTCCGCAATACTTGTGAAAGATTATCACCTCACTGCTTAAAAATGTAAGTACATCAAATAGAATGTGTAATACACCACGATAAAAGTCACTGAATTATTAAAATATTACGTAGAAGGAGAAATAATAACTTGAGAAAAAATTGAAAATAGTGTTTTCATTGCAAGAGTAACTTTATACACAGGAAACACGTTAACATTATTTTTATTTTGGATCGTAAGCAATTTTCTATAAAAATCAGCAAATTTTTTAGTTAAAGTTTCGATAATGTAGGTTTTATATTTAAGGACGTTCGGTAGAGATAGCGGGGGGAAACAACTTGCGGGGCAAGGGGTAAGTAGCGATGAGTAAAGACTAGTCTTTGCGATTACTACAAGCATGTGATTTTGTTATGTTGTGTAAAAAAATTGTATTGTATAAAAATTACAAATTAAAAATTTTAATAAGAAAAATAAATATGTGTTATTATGATACATTGTTTTGTTATGGGTACGGGTGGAACCTATGTACATATACTCACACACACATATATAAGCTTATGTTTCATACAAAAATACATAAATATCTACCATAATATTCAAATATTTACTGATTTACGTCCTGGAACATTTTAAATTTCCCGTTTCTCGTGTCGTTGCCGTTGCGTTTTTGTCGAACTATTATTTAATTTTTTTATTCATAAACTAATCAGACGATCGTCACGAAACTTTGTGTACATATAGTTAATAACATTATCTGTGACATATAAAAAAATTGGAGACATTCATCACGCCAATTTTTTTTAAACTGAGTTTTTATAAGTTTCCTCATAAGCGACCGTGTTAAAATGACCGAACTTTGAAATTCAATATCTCGGAAACGAAACAGACAAACCTCTTGATATTTCAACAGCTTTATTGTAACAACAATAAGAACGTCTGGTTAAAATTTAAAAAAAGATTCATTACAGGGTTCTATCCCTACCGAACGTCCTTAAGAAAACCTTAACTTGCTTATGGTCAGTTACACGTCACTTTATTAGACGGAAAAACGGAAATAATTTATGCATTAAAGTAGAGAAAAAAATATAGAAATAGAAAGTATTGACTGAAAAGAAATTTTCAACAAAATACATTGACATTACCTCATAATTCTTGCCAATGAATCGAGAAAATTTATAGCAACAAATTAAAATTCATTATAGTACTTAATTTTATCATTTTATAATAACACATGACATGACGTATCCTTATTCTATAAGACTTCTTTGTTTAAAAAATTTGACCTTAAACGTTTCAAAATAAGAAATCTCTACTTTGGTAACAAAAACAGCTTAGTATAAATGTTATAAAAAAGTNCAAACAACTCTTCGTAAAATGCAGGAATCTCTTCCGATAAATTTAAATAATCTTTGGCCAAATTTAGTAAAGTTAAATTTCCTGGCCTTTTTTTTGTGAGGTAACAATTTTTTAAACATGTGCATAGTATCAGAACATTGAACTATCATTGAAAAATTATTAATTAAGTTTGCGCTAACGATCACATTAATTTATCATGAAAAATCAAATGTATATCCGTTATGAGCTACTAAAATGCAACAGGAAGAAAGAAATTTCCAAAATTCCGAGAACGATAATAACGCATCATAAGATCATAGCGTGGACTTTTTCAGATTTCTAATGCAATTGATTACACAGGACCACAAAAAAAAGTGCCAGGGTACCAATAAGTAAATATATATTTCTAATATGTATAATGTCCGTGTATTTGCCCCTTTGATGGTGTGTAAAAATGAATGAACAGAATTATCTTTTAAATTAAATACAAATTATTGTATTGAACATAAGAATAATTGATACTTACTATCTGGCTGTGAGGAGACAAAAAAATGTGTAAAAAAGGTCTAGAGAGCTGTGGGAGGTTCTGAGGGGTTTTAGAAAGAAATAAGAATAGCCAATCAAATAGTAAAAGCGGTCAAATTTTACCGTAAAATGTAGAGGGGCTGTAAGGAGAATGTAGAGGGAGTATGCGAGCTGTATAAGGCTGTGGGGGATTTATGTAAAATGCTTTACACAAATAACTATACAACACACACACACACACCTTCCTACATTATATTGTCAACTGTGTGAGGCATTTCCCACAACTTTTCCACAGCCTCCCACAACGCCTCTAAAAACCCCCTTACAAAAAAAGGTTAACTTCCGTCATTTTTTCCCTTATTTTGACACATCACGATTTTTGTCCCAACCACCTACCAACCTTCACAGACTCCCACAGACCACTGACGGCCCCCAACGCATTTTTCTTGACCCCTCACCACACCCCACACCGCTCTTGGACAACCTGAAAGAGATTTTACCGATCTTAACGAACCATAATACGTATACATACGTGTGCGTGTTGTATATGTAAGTATCCATTTACATGTATACACTTTATTTTATTTTTAATCTAGTGCATTATTTAACTTCGATAAGAAAAAAATTTTCTTATCGCTAAATCGGATTAGGTTTTATACGTAAAAATTTTCAAAATAAATAAGCTAAGTAAATATCATCAATCTTACAATCAATGGATCATGATTCTTATCTAAACCCTCCACTGTTCTCAGACACTATTAAGCTACAGGATGAAAACAAATCTTTTTGCGTGATATAAGAAATTGGATGAATAGCCTGTATTATGGTCGTCTATCATAGTGTTGTTATTTTACATCCTCTTAATCTGCCCTACCCAAGTTGTCACAGTTATCTTGTTGAGCCTAGGGTTGGGTTGTGTTGGCCTCTAAGCCATGTGACCCTTTTCCTGATTTCTTCTATGCATGCCCTCTTAAGCTCTTGTATATTTTTAATTAAAGCTATAACGACTAAGTCAGGAAGTAATTGATATTTTCTACCATACTTTTGTAACTAGATGTACAAAATAGTCATGTGTTAATTATTCCTATAGATTTTAATATCAACAGTCCAGATGCATTCAATGACTTAAGTTGACCTACATTTTAACTAGTCACAGTTTTACAACCTCGCATTTGCACAGATGTTACTTTGTTTTTACTAATAGTACATTTTATTGAAATGGTTGATCAGTTAATGATTTTATTCACCTGCTTGTATAAATCATAGGGCCATGTACGGTCTTTTAAGGGGTCGGATCAATTTGTTCAAATCTTAAGAATATTTTTTTTAAAATTGAGTGCCTGGACATAAACATTTCTGATAATATCTTAAAATTTCAGAAGGCCTAGCTTTACCGTTTTTGAGAAATTAAATACTAAATTTGGTTGCTTATACATAGGCTCTAATGGCGAGGCTGTCGTCGAGTCATCATGAATACCATATTATCGCTTATAACTCCAGTAATAAGCTTAGGAATCGACTAAAAATCAGACATGTTAAAGTCAATTATATTTGTAAACAGTGTATGTAATTTCAAGTAGCTTAGCTTGAACGTTTATAAAATATTTAAATTCAAAGTAGCATATTTTAATGCAAGATGAATGATGACAAGCACGAGACAAATCAGCGTGGCAACATCGCTAGGTCGATAACAACACACGCTGCAATAATATTGAACTTGGAGGTATACAATAGAGACTTAGTGTTTGTACATTAATAATTATGCTCATTAATATTAATTAAAGTTTTTTAGTCAATCAACAGTCGAGATACATAGATATTATAAGGAAAAAAGAGCCTATTACGTAAATAGATATGTAGTAAAGGACAGGATTTATAAAATGAAACGCCGTTGATGTAAAAGTAAGTTTTTATCAATTGTTTTATTAATTATTATTGACTTAATAGAGATAAATAATTTTTTAATAATTTATAACCGTTATAAATTTTGTTGTATATTATTTTTCAACGTTTACTTGAATTTCAAGAAAATCATTTTTTTAAATACTTTTTGCTTCTTATAACTAAAGGCTTATTCGTAAAATCAATTTTTGCTTAGAGCGTTAATTATTGCATTTTCACCGCCACTTGTGTAAATTTGTTTTAATTTATGAACATTGAATCCTGCAAAGAGCAAGTTTTCCAATCAAGTCTTTAGATACTATTGACGTTAATAAACTTAGATCGACTCTCGATATTTTTTTATTATTTATTGTTCGTGTGATCAATTCATTGAATGGTTTACTATAAGAAGCAAAAGCATTTTCGTTTGAAATAGCATGGACAAGGCTACGCAAAGTAATAACGTCAAACAACTCTTCGTAAAATGCAGGAATCTCTTCCGATAAATTTAAATAATCTTTGGCCAAATTTAGTAAAGTTAAATNTTCTAAAAATGGAATTATAAAAGTCGTTGTCTATAATATTGCAATGTAACTAAATAAAGATAAAAGTTTTAGAAACACGAAAAGAAAGAAAAAAGTGATACTGTATATAAAAATGATTAACATATTCGATTAAAAATTTTTGTTTATGTCAGATAAAAGTACCAAACGTAGAAGCTATTGTGACTTCGTAATCTTTATCTGAGCGTTAAAATCTCCGAAGTATTGATTTTTTACATTAGTAGAACTGAGAAAAACCAGTATTGCAATAGAAAAGGTAACTTATCAATAAACCAGGTATTTTTCAACATAAATTCTAAACAGTAATCAAATTTTATAAGCACAATAATCACAAAAAAAACTCGTCAGTGTTACAAAAGAAAATAACATCAGGAGCAGCAGAAAAGATAACGTGTTACGAATGAATTAAATGTAGATATAGAGAGGTTGTTTTTCGCAAGACTAGAAAAATGTTGGGCCAGCAATTGTCTTATTGAGAATATTAAAGTGCACAGTACATTAATTTTTCCATGGTCCTAACAGGCGCAAAAAAAATCGAGGAATAAGACATTGTTATGCAATACTGAGACCAAATAGGCAACACTGATGGCACGATTATATTATATGACGAAGATATCACTGCTAATGACAATCTTTTCTGATGCCATCGGAATCAAGTCCAATAACTTATACGAAGATAAAAAATGGTTCTTGAAAATCAGACATGGATTGCGCTTTCAATCCCCTATAATTAGACACAGGAACATTTTTTTGGAATTTTATAGGGAAAAAATTACGAGTTAAGTATTTTTAGAATGCTCAAATGTACATGATAAAATACAAAAAGTTTTTATACTAAAAGTGAAGTTGTTGGAATATAAACGAAAAAAAAAGCAAGAAAAATAACGTCCAACATAACTCGACGTCTCTAAACAACGACAACGACAACGACAACGACGACAACGTTGAAATTGAGATATTTTATCTTGAAATTCAACGCATTAATATTTTTGATGAGATTACTTATAACTTTTCGATAAAAAATTGTAAAATAAAAAAATTTGAGAAACTTGTTAATTTTACTAATCACTTTCAAACTGCAAATGGGGGTTAGCACGCGGAGCACGCAGGGGGAGTAGACCCACTAGTATATTTATATACAAGATAGTAAGGAGCAGAAGAATACTGGCTTCCCAAATATTTCCAGCTGTTGTTATGTAGAGCTATTTTTCAGGTTATACTTTTCTGACGCAAACTAAGAAATAATATTTGTTTTTCAATATTATATTAAATGTAATGTATAATTGCTGCGATTCTTGTCCTTAAAAAATGTCTTAACGTCAAAAAAAATTCTCTTAAATTTCCTTAAAGTTAAATAAAAACGTTTCTATCAATGTCTAGTAATGTTATGCTTTTCTGGAACTGCAAAATTGATGCATTTAGGATTCGAACTGAGAAAAAAGTTTTCGATGAGATAAATCCATCAGATGTTTAGAAAAACTATTAAATTTTTAAGATTTTTATCATCAGGCGGGTGTCAGAGTTCTTGATCTTGTCAAAGAACCATTCGTGACATTTAATGTATATGTCGCAGCAACTTTTTGCTTACGATGGCCCTAAAATACCAGAATTAAAGAGATTAAGTGAGAGAGTTCTGCTGCAACAGGAAGAGAAATGCAAAAATTCATTATGACTTTGCTAAAAATTACGGATTTGTAGTTCAATACGCAGCTTAATCGTTTTGCCGAAATAATTATCAGGCCACTATACGTACAGTACACTATAGAGAAAATAACAAATTGAAGCACAGGAGTTTGGCTTTAATATCCAAAAACTTTCACGGACAATATTCAACATATCTATTGGAAAACTGATAAAAAAATTAATGTCTGACTTATCAACCCATTCATACCTGGCGTTATTTTTCATGTAACAGATTTCAGTTTTTCCAGTTAATTTAAAAAAAAATTTTTATTTAAGAACTAGTATACTCATTATGTGATGTAAGTATAACACTAGGTGGANAAACATAAAAACGGCTAAACATAGACATTGAGTAAAAATAAATTATTTTTTGTGTATTTTTGCGTGCTTCATCACAATCTACAACTGAAATTGCTCAACTACGTTATAATTCTAACATAATCACAAAAACATTTAAACAGAGCTTCATACCACTAAATATAGGTATACATTGAAAAGTGTAACCATGCATTTGTCTTTACAACATCAGAATCAAATATATATCTAAATACGCTGATATCGACTACGGTATGTTAATCTTATTTATCCTGTGATTCGTTTCTTCTAACCTCCAAAAGCACTAAAATTTATTATAAAATGGAAAATCCCATGTAAACATTTAGAGCTAGTTAATTAAAGCTGTCTCTAAAACAGTCTTACACGCATTTTGATGTGATAATTAGGAACCTCTTCAATTTTCTCTGTTACATCATGATGTTTACATAACCTCAAAATAGGAGGCATTTATTTTAGTGCTGGTACTGAATATGACGTATATCATGGCTTTTTCTTTGGAAGTAGTATTCATCATGTGCACAACTCTCCCATTCACATGAAAAACATGGAATATTTTGTAAAATTAAATTTCATTATACTAGCGTGGCGTCAGTTCAGGCATATGGTTGTTGATGAAATAAAATTTTCTACTTAAGTAAATGTTTTAAAATTTTTGTTTGTTTTATAAACATTGCACAAAGAAAGAAGTAGACAAATAAAAAATGTTGAACATTGAGTAAAGTAAAAATAATGTTTTTTTTTATCAATAACCATATACCTGAACCGACACCACGCTAGTAAAGTAGATTTGAAGATTTTTATTGATACATAAAAGGTCTTATGCGAATGGGATAGCCAAGCTCGTGATCAGCATTACGTCAAGAAAGAATGGCCAGCCAGAACAAATATGACACCAGGGCAAACAAATTTTTTAAAACGTACTTTGATACCGGTTGACAAAGTATTGCTACCACCTTTGCATATAAAACTGAGACTTATAAAACAGTTCACAAAAGCCATTAAAAATAATAATAGTGAGGCTTATAAGTACATTTTTCTAAAATTTCCACATTTGTCAGAAGCCAAAATTAGTGCAAGAGTTTTTGATGGTCCGCAACTTAGAGCTCTATGAAACGATAGAGATTCGGAAAAAAAAATGATAACAAGCGAAAAAATAGCTTGGCAAAACTTTTGAGAGGTTACCCATGGCTTTTTGGGAAACAGAAGAAATCAAGAGTATAAAGCCATCGTTCAGGAAATGATCAACAGTTTTCATGAATTAGGATGCCTCATGAGTATAAAAATACATTTCTTGGACTCGCATTTGGAATATTTTCCAGAAAACTTAGGTAATTTTAGTGAAGAGCAAGGAGAAAGATTTCATCAGGACAAAAAGCTTTGAAGAGAGATTTCAAGGAGTTTGGAATGAGAAAATGTTAGCTGACTATTGTTGGATGATGAAAAGAGACACAAATATTTTACACAAAAGAAAGTTCATTCGAAGATCATTTGAGGATAAAAAAACTCACTACTCAAGCAAAAAAGACTAATTTTTTATGTGTATATTGTAGAAAACCCAGGAGTATATTTATTTTTAAACTGTAAGATTTTTATTGAAAACTCTAAGATACTGAGCAAACTACTGGTGAATCCCTTTCATTGACGAATTTCAATTAATTTTGTGCGTTCTTTTTGGCGGTAAACATTTTTGAGATTTTGAGGTTATAAAATTTTTACAGTGTTATAAATATCACTAACAAGTTTAGGTTAATTCAACAATAGCAAATACAAATGTATTTTTATACATCCTTATCATTCATTACCTTGCAGTGACGGCCAAGAATTCTTAATTTTCATGTTAAATTGTGGTGTTTTTGGAGGTTATGTAGAAATGATGATGTTAAAGAACAATTCAGAGTGAACATACTTTCTCATAATTCTGAGATGTGTTGCTAACTATGACTACAACTGTTTAATAGACAAATTGAAATAGATCCTAATTTTATTCCTTTTTTCGTAAGGTATTGGAGGTTTTTGAGGTTATAAATTTTTTGCAATGTCATAAATGTTACTTCAACAATAAATAGAGTGCATTTACTGGAAAAATATAGTTGTCAATTTATTAATCCTAATTGTGTATTGCTTTGCAGTAAAAGCCTAGAATTTGCGATTTTTCTGTTTACTTCTGGTGTTTTTTGAGGTTAGGTAAAAATTGTGGCACGATGGAGCAATTTGGACACTAGATTCGGACTCAAAACCTCATAATACATAAGGTATGTATATTTTCTTTTTGGTACCCTGACTTTTCTTTTTTTTTTTTTTTTTTTAATTTGTGATTCTTACGTTTATTTTTGGTGTTTTTTAGGTTAGAAAAAAATTCTGACGTGCTGGAGCAATTTGGACACCGGAATCGGATTCTGCACTTCGAAATACATATATTATGTATATTTGCTTATAGGTACCCTGACTTTTTTTTGTGCTCCTGTGTTATCAAAGATAAAAAATAAACTTTTGTGACGTGAGGTGGAATCGATTGCGTCGGATTGATATAAATGGTGAATTCAAAATTTCCACACACCACTGCGATTTGCAAAATATCATCAGACATTCCAAAGCCTGAAGTTTCAATGTCAAAGTACACTACTTTACAAGACGAGATGTCTAAATTGAAACTATTATTTGAGGTACTGTGAATGTCTTTGTCACAAGTTGAATTAATTCCACAGTTGCTTTGGTATGTAATGCCTTCGCTTCTTTCCTTATTTTTACGAAAATTCAGAGATTACACTGTCTGTTACGTGTGGTATAATCGGAAACTTTTTTACTAAGAAACTCCATAAGTGCTGCATAACCATTCAAACTATTATAGGATCGACCATTCCCTCTTTTGATCCAACCCATTTCGTAAGATGTAACAATATTAACAATATAATAAGTAGAGGTCAAACATTTATTAAAATTGTACAAGTTTTAACAGTATTTTTAATGAAAAAATTTATTAACTTTCTTTAAAGTTCATGTAAAAACTATTAAAAAAACAGTAAAAATCATTTTTTTTTTTAGGTCTATT
>NW_019379968.1:534390-567474 GCF_000648655.2 Copidosoma floridanum
AACTAATTGGCATGAAATGCAATTGTATCAAAAGAAAATCGTGTCATTTGAGGAACGTACTCCAAGTAACTTAAAATTAGTACCCACAAATTACTTTACGAAGGAAGTTCCATAATTGGGACATGAATTATGAAACACTGGGACAAGCCTTTTGGTGTTTTTTCATAATAGGGACATATCAGATGTTTCAATTTTATTAGAAAAAACGGTCTATTTTGCATAAATATAATAAAAAAAATTATAATAAGGTACTAAAGTTGGAGCGATTTCAGAAAAACCAAAATCACTAGCATTAAAGCATGTCCACTTTTTTTAAGAAAATAGAGAAAAAAAATGCGAAAAGTTGTTTCATAATTGGTACTTACTTTTACCTTACCAAACTATTGAGAGCGTTGCAGGGACTAGAGAGAGGGATACAACCTTCTGAAGCATAAGATATACGCAAAAGTAAACGTATAATCGCGTTAGAACATTTTTATTACTTGAGTCAACTCGTTCATTTTTAATTATTTAGATAGTTTTCAAGATGTTCTGTATTTTTACAAAGAAATACTTGTTTTTTTTAGGAAATGTGTGAAAACTGAAGTGCTCATGTGTGCAAAAAAAATGCTACAAAAAACCCTGTTTTTCTTGGGATTGTCCATTTTTCATGGCAATTACATACGGTTGAAAAATATATATTGGAGCATTACACTGATGTTAACTAGTATTTGTAAATAACGCAAGCTCTCCCGATGTTTTTTTTCCTTATTTTTTATTTCTGTTTATTATTTTTTTATTATTCTCTAATATTTATTTTGGAATTTCAGGTTAATTGTCATGAAAAATGGACAATCCAAAGAGAAACAGTTTTTTGTAGCATTTTCTCATGCAGAAACTGAGCTTGCACACATGAGCATTCGAGTTTTTACATATTTCCCAAAAAAAACAAGTATTCATTAGTGAAAAGACAGAAGATATAATTGAAAAATATTCAAAGAACAAAAAATGAATGATTCAACTTAATAAATAAAAATATTATAACGACGCATAAGTTTACTTTTGCGTACCTTGTGTTAAAGGCAATTAATATCTTAAAAGTACCGCAATGAAAAAATCAATCAACTTTGTACATAACACTTTAGTTAGTTTCAGTCTGAAGAAAAACCTTCTCTCCGTAATTCAGTAATTGCGAACTTGCCTGCAGATGGCGTGAGCGCTATGTGGTACATCCCAATACCCTCCTGGCATATGTATATGCAATACGACGGCAATAAATGAATTGAATAAAAAAAAAAACCCAATACCCTCATAATCAGACAGTAAGTGCATACTGAGCATAATTTTAAGAGGACAGATAGACATTTTAGAAAAAAAAATAACCATAAAAAAACTACAAAACATAGAAGAAAGAAAACCTAATCAAAATTTTACAAAAAAAAAATTTGGAATAAAATAATAAAAGGGTTGTTATCATATCAATACTTAGAAAACAACNAAAAACATAAACAATAACTCCAGCTCAAGATTTATTCTCAAACGCCAACACCGGAAGCCTAATTTACATTCTCTCTCTCTATCCATCTTTTTCTGTCTACCTCGAAAAATAAGCCACACATTAATTTACGATCGCCAACCAGCCCGCCCCATCCGTCCGTCCATCCATTCGAGTCAACAAAGAAATCGACTAATTTGCAGTGGCGTCGCGTCAACCACTTACTCCTCGGACGAACAGTAGCTACTGCTGCACCACTACTTCATCGCAAAAAAAAAAAAATGGCTAAAGCCAGGAGCTCGAGAGGTTGCACTCAAATGGTCCAACCCGTTGGGCTCGTACAGTACCCCCTCCACAGACTCATAGAGTTCAACACTGCCTTGAGCTGTGTGAGTACAACGTTTTGAACTAGATGGCGCCCTAGGAGCTGAGTAATTAATATTCATATTCAGCTAATTTTTACATGAAGACTTATGTGCTGTCGTCCTTTAAAGCGCTTCTATTGCATTTACCTGGCTTATTAACAATTAATTTTTTATACAAATTTTATCAATGATAAAAAATATCTCATGATTGAATTGGATTTTATTAAACATTCCGTGGGTTTTTTTGAAAGAAAAAATTACTAAGCAAGGTAAAAACTGCAAAAGATTATGTCGTCACAAGAGAGCAAGAAAGACAGACGGCATAAGGTAAATGTACCAATTGACGGAACATGTCCCAATTTACCAAACATGAAACTATACATGCTATTTAACAACTAATATCATCAAAAAATTATTTTTAAGCAATTAACAGTTAATTTTAATATTTTTGAACTGAAGAGGCTCGATTATTACATTCACTTCAAAGTAAAATAAGTTTCTCTGTATAATGGTTTCATAATAGGGACATAATTAAACATAACCTTACTTATTTAGTTGTCCGTATTATGAAACAATCTTTTAAAATGAAATTCAATTCCATTACAACTTACTAATTGGCATGAAATGTAATTGTATCAAAAGAAAATCGTGTCATTTGAGGAATGTACTCCAAGTAACTTAAAATTAGTACCCACAAATTACTTTACGAAGGAAGTTCCATAATTGGGACATGAATTATGAAACACTGGGACAAGCCTTTTGGTGTTTTTTCATAATAGGGACATATCAGATGTTTCAATTTTATTAGAAAAAACGGTCTATTTTGCATAAATATAATAAAAAAAATTATGATAAGTTACTACAGTTGGAGCGATTTCAGACAAACCAAAATCACTAGCATTAAAGCACCGCTTTTTTTAAGACAATAGAGAAAAAAAAAGTTGTTTCAGAATTGGTACTTTTACCTTGATTATTTTATTAGATGCACACTGTCAAATTTCGACAATATTGACTGCAGTCTACAAAGTGTTGACATTCACANATGATTCTTACACACTTTAAAATGTTCCTCATTTTTTCATGATCGATGAAATTATTATAAAATATATACACGTGTACATTATAATGCAATCAATAAATATTTCATTACATTTATAAATTGTAACTCGCTTACACGATCCCAGACATTTTTTCATTCAAATTTCAGCGGGTGCCGCTCCAGAGAATATGGTGACCCATGATGTAAGAATATGAGGTGTGGCGTTCCGAGGTCTCATTTTCGTGCCATTCTGCGCCTTCCATCATGACGCCATATTCGAGGAAGAAGTGACTACTACAGCGCCGAAGAGCCTGTACAATGAAATGAAGTGGCCAAAGTTAAAACTAAAATCTATCCCCTGCATCCACCTTGAAGTGAGACATTTATATAGATATAGACATACGTATAAATATATATATATGTACGTCAATTGATGAATAATTACCTATTTAGTCGGTTTTTCTGTGTAAATATTCACGAATTGTACGTTTGGTCACTGAAACAACTGGAATGAAAATATTGAAATAAAAAAATATATATTGTTTCACGAGTTCCTTGATGTTGATACGCTTGGTATTTTATAAGCTTTTGAAACTCGCAGACAGACGTAGCGTCGCGATGGAAGCGTTCCTGATTGGTCAATCAAAATGGATGCGCAACGCCACACCTTAATACCTTATATTCTTACATCATGATGGCGACCAACGCCACAGTGGCGGACGTAATGAGCTATGGAGTGTCTCAACTGTATAAACTGTGGCCTTAATAATAGGTATATTAATCGTATTTGTGGGGACCTTCACACACGCGCATGTACACTACTGCTCTCCGTCCTTCCTCAACGATCCGGTAGGTGTGTAACCATTAATACTAACCTTCTCGCAAGTGTCCGGATTCCATGTTCGTTACCATGTAAGGGCGTTTAAGGTGGTTTTTCACCTCACCCATTTACTTAAACTTACAGGGAAACTTGGAGGGATTGTTATTAAAGTTATAAGGCATCTTCTCTTAAAATTTCAAGTCCCTTTATCAGGCAAATTTTTGAAAACAAGTCAGTCAAAAAATGCACTTTTCACATGTATTCTCATGTAGGTTACTTTTCCATACTACGATATCATGTAATATCTCGTAAAGTAGACTTAAGATCGTAATAGAAAAAGTTTGTAGTGAAAGAAGAACTTTTCAGCTTTCAAATAAAATAACAAAAGTATGGGCTAATCAGGGAAATAGTATACGATATTTAATCGTAAACGTAATCAGTTTTCGATCATGCAGAAATCGGTGGCAACGTCTGCTTGAGTAGGAGCGTACATGCCATTTTCAGAACCTTGCATCAAAAAAAAATTTTTTCATAACTCTTACTCTGACTTTATTAGCACGTTTATTTGTATGTAAATGCAATGATATTATAGTCAAGTGCCAGTACAACATATTTTATGTTGCAAATAATACGCTAATCGAAAATTAGTAAACCACAGGGTCCCGTGTCGCTTTGATACGGCACCATCGTGAAGAACCACCTTAAGATGAGCTGAGGTATCCCCACCGATATGGGTGTCTAAGGCAGGGAGCACGTCATCAGACTTACTGATGAGTCCTGGCGTGCTCTCGGGATGAAACACAGTTAATCTTATCTCTCTTTTCATGGCATCAACCTGATTGCCATGTATTCCCTAGTGTCTGCAATTATCGGATATTTAATAGCATCATATCTATCGGTACGTATACAATCATACAGTATGTGTATGAATCTAAAGCAAAATCGTAGACAAAATATGAACTGATTGGTTTTTGTTTTTGTTTACTTTATTTTTTACTATAATATAAATTACTCACATTTACTGTCCATGTTTTCAACTCCTCTCTAATAAAATTGTGCACTTTTGAGTAGATAATTTAATGGTGTTACGTAAAGAATACGTTACTCTTTTCCACTTAAAAATAGTGTAAAAAATCAAATAACTGAAGAGCTATTTCGATGTAAAAAAGTTACAATCAAAACACTGAGCAGGTAAAGCGTTTTCCTCTTTGATTAGTTTTGGGTAAGGCGGATGTAATTTCGCACTTTTGTCACTAGGACCTAAATATAGCTAGGGATCCTAATGAGAAAAATACAAAAGCTGAATAGGAGGAGGGAGGAAGCCAGTGGTTCTCCACAAATGTGACTGGCAGACTTGCGGCAAATTCAAATTGGCTATATAGAGCCAGACGCAAATCCCCAAATAACTCGACACAATTTTATTCACAATAACTTAATAAACTAATCCCAAGCTATTTAACCCAATAACCCAGCGGGCCAATAAGCAGCCTCATGAGTTTGAATGAGTAATAAAATTTATTAATTAATAACGCAAGCGCCAGTCCCCACACAACTCGGGGTGTTTACTGGTCGCTTACTTAATTTATAATAAATAAAGTAATAACGCAATCACTTATCCCCTTACAACCCAGGGTGCTTGCTGGCCACTTACTTAATTTATAATAAATAAAATAATAACGCAAGCGCCAATCCCCACACAACCGGGCCCTTACTAGACGATTTCTGCGTTGAAACAACAAATATTTTTTCAATAATTCTTGGTTTTGCACTTCATGGGGGTGGTTTTGAGGAGTTAATTCACCCTAATTATTCAATATTTCAAGGTAACGCAAGGGTCAGTAGTGATTAATGTTCCCGAACGTCTACAGAATGCGGGATAAGAAAAATTATTTGAATCNATTAAATCTCTTGTATGGCACTACAACACCTCCAAGCCTGGATGTTGTACGTTTAACAGTTTTCGCACAATTGCACTCGTTTATAAAAAAAAAAAACGGTTTTTTGGCGATTAATTTTTACAGCCGGACGGCATTCTACAGAGTCTAATAGGAACTTATTTTGTTCGTAAAGAGTTCTACTAAACATCTCTTATTGAATTAATTCAGTTTTCGCACTAGATTAATGGTTAAATGAGCTGCAAAAACAAGGCTTAATTGCAAATTAAATATTATCACCGATTTAAGTGTAATCTTGGACAGACTTTTTTATCGTAAGAGTTGAATTTTTCTTAAATTAAAAAAAAAAGATGCCCTACGACCCCTGAAAGACGAGATAATTTTTTTTTGTTTTAATTCTCACGGCTTAGTTAAATAACATAGGCAGTTGGAGTTTGTATATGTTACTTTTTCATACTTATATTTTAAGGAAAAAAATATTTGGTAGTCATTAACTGACAATTTTCATCGACAATACAATTCAAAAGTGAGGATTACTCAAGTGGTGACTCTCCCGATCAGGCTCGGGAGAGCATCCTCATTTGTAGCTTCTTGAGCGTGGATGACGCGGAATCTGATGTCTTGCGCTCAAATCGCACGCAGTCGAAAAATCATCAATATCTCGGCTTCCCTGGATCGTAGAAAGACTTATTTTTCAACTGGGGTAGCTCGCGCACATATGAACTTCTGTGCACTTTATTTTCGGTTTAAAGCTCATTTACGGGCCTTAGTAACCCTTTTCCAATTAATTTTTTTTTATTTTTGGTTTTTACATTGTTTTTGTCATTAATATTCGATGTGGAAAATTGAATTGCAGATTAAACAATATAATTAATAGCTCAGGATGTCTTGTTGACATCCAGAATCATCTGTGTCAAAAGGTTAACAGCCTAGAAGGGAAATACTATTCCTACACATATCTCAACGCTCATCCATACACACATACGAACTAATCCCAGCACTCTTTTTAGACTAAGAACTAAGACCCAGGGAGGAATTTTTTGGAATTCGCCGTAAATCTCACCAATATTAAATTAACTCATGATTCGTGGAGATCCAAAGTATTTTTGCAACATCAATTAATCATGACGAATTATGTAGGTTCCCAAAAATTGCCTCATGCAGAAATTTGGAGCCAGTTGCAACTTGGCCCAATGGAAAGAACATAAAAATTAGTCAGAAGAATGTGACAGTCGCGGCCAAATTGAAACATTTAATTTGCAATTAAGCCTTTTCTTTGCAGCTCATTTAACCATTAATCTAGTGCAAAAATTAAATTGATTCAATAAGGGATGTTTAGTAGAAGTTTTTACGAACAAAATAAGCTCCCGTTGGACACAGTAGGATACTATCAAGCTGTAGAAATTAATTATCAAAAAAACCTTTTTTTATTAAAAATTGCAATTGTGCGAAAACGGTTAAACGTACAACATCCAGGCTTGGAGGTGTTGTAGTGCCATACAAGAGATTTAATTCCTTGGCATTTTTGGACATTTCGGGAAGATTGTTTATTAGTAATAAACAATTTTAAAAAACTGCCATGTTAGCGGTTATTCGTATTTTGCAACTAAAGAAATTATTAGATAGTTAATTATCCCGGTTTATTTTGTATGTTTTTTGAATACCTACATTTTTTATAACGGGTATTTTTTCATAAATCCAGCAGAAAATATGCTACGATTGAAAAAGTACTTTTCCATGCCATTATTGGGCAAAAAAACTGATTTCCAAATAAATTTAGCTGCCCAAAATAGTTTATTATGAATACTCACTACAAAAAGCTTTCAACACAGGCGGCAAACTTACTTCCGAACTTTATTTTTTAAAGAGGGGTCTGAGTGTCTTCTTTTCATGGCCTAAAAAATAAAACGTAAGCAAAAAGCTAGGCACTGCTTCTAAAAATGGAATTATAAAAGTCGTTGTCTATAATATTGCAATGTAACTAAATAAAGATAAAAGTTTTAGAAACACGAAAAGAAAGAAAAAAGTGATACTGTATATAAAAATGATTAACATATTCGATTAAAAATTTTTGTTTATGTCAGATAAAAGTACCAAACGTAGAAGCTATTGTGACTTCGTAATCTTTATCTGAGCGTTAAAATCTCCGAAGTATTGATTTTTTACATTAGTAGAACTGAGAAAAACCAGTATTGCAATAGAAAAGGTAACTTATCAATAAACCAGGTATTTTTCAACATAAATTCTAAACAGTAATCAAATTTTATAAGCACAATAATCACAAAAAAAACTCGTCAGTGTTACAAAAGAAAATAACATCAGGAGCAGCAGAAAAGATAACGTGTTACGAATGAATTAAATGTAGATATAGAGAGGTTGTTTTTCGCAAGACTAGAAAAATGTTGGGCCAGCAATTGTCTTATTGAGAATATTAAAGTGCACAGTACATTAATTTTTCCATGGTCCTAACAGGCGCAAAAAAAATCGAGGAATAAGACATTGTTATGCAATACTGAGACCAAATAGGCAACACTGATGGCACGATTATATTATATGACGAAGATATCACTGCTAATGACAATCTTTTCTGATGCCATCGGAATCAAGTCCAATAACTTATACGAAGATAAAAAATGGTTCTTGAAAATCAGACATGGATTGCGCTTTCAATCCCCTATAATTAGACACAGGAACATTTTTTTGGAATTTTATAGGGAAAAAATTACGAGTTAAGTATTTTTAGAATGCTCAAATGTACATGATAAAATACAAAAAGTTTTTATACTAAAAGTGAAGTTGTTGGAATATAAACGAAAAAAAAAGCAAGAAAAATAACGTCCAACATAACTCGACGTCTCTANGTGTCACTTTTATCCGTTTCCACTGGTCGGTAACTTGATCTTCAATTCGCCTGATTGATCATTTACGCGCGAAATTTGAATGCTTGAGCTGTTTTTTAAAACTTGTCAAAACAAAATTAATACTTGTGTGCTTAGCTGTGGCTTGTCTTGTAATAATTATAACTGTACTGCTACTTTTTAGTTGAGTTGTTTTTTGTTTCTTGAATAACAACAAATATTCAAATTTCGCGTGTAATAAATAAATATCAGTCCACAGTGTTTGCCACAATAGATTTCAGATATTAGATTCTTAAGATGAAAAATCTGTACCTACTGACAAATAAATTTTTCCTTGAGTTTGAAGTATGTAATGTATGTGTGTGTGTGTATTGACCCAAAAGCTAAATAACTTAAAACTAATAATCAATAGATTACTACCTACTAAAGTTTTCTATCCTGATAAATATTTTGTAGAACCCGCTGTTCGGAGTAAACGAGATGTACAGAATAACAGGAACGGAGCACTGGACCAAAAGTCACTAGACAAAAGTTACTAGATTCACTCACTCAATAATTAAATTCATTATTTACAAACTTTGTGACATTCAATTATATTAATTTATATATCTCCATAATCCGCAAATGAGGAGGAATCGAATCGTGTAGGTAGAATTGGATTTTAACCCAATTTAGCACTTAAAACAAAGTTTTTTATGCTTCAGCGCCGCGTCCATTTTCGACTTTTTATTTTGCAAATATTTCACAAACTATTGATCCGCAAATAAAAATTTAAGTGGAGGATAAATCCGCAAGTACGGAGGAATCGTTTAAGCCCTGAATGGGTGCAAAATATTAATATTTAATATTTACGGGCGCCAACTTCCCAAGCTTAGGGAGAACTATTGGTCTGGCACAGCAGAAGGCAATATTCGCGATGTGCTCGATACCTATAGGAACACAGCACCTCGATAGATACACGAAAGGTTCTGTGTTTATTATATCACGAACTAATACAATGTCTCAAGTCTCAAGTGGTACAATCCTATGTGAATAACTAAGGACAAAATTTGTACAACAAGCACTATAAGCGCTTGAGTATTACTTCAACACAAATCCGTGTACTGTGTGATACGAGATATGTTTCATTAGTTTGCAATGTAGTCAACACAGACCTCCTCTGACCAATCAGAGAGCTCCGTTAGCCCTATACCGGCGTGTTCACACAGTATTATGTACACACGTTCATACGATACGCTTAGAGGATCAGGCCCCAGCTAAAAACTCTAAGAAATACACAGTATCTAATGTATTTCATTGCGTTTTTTAATGAACATGCCTGAGTAAAATATGTACATACTACTAATAATTTTATTAAAAATTTAACTCTTAGAATGGTTGTCGATGTATAAACACATAATTTCTAATGATAGTGATGCTTAGCAGTCTGCTAGCAGAAGACAAACATATCGTTTAGTTTCACATATTAGCACAGGTATTGCTGCGATCGCTTTTTCAGCTTGTGCACGTAGCGAATACTTAGTTTCAAAAATTATTTTTTATAAATCACACCGGACTCGCGACAGGAAACTGCATGGACGACTATGACAAATTGTTAACGTGTTTCTATAATATAGATGAGAACTTACTTCCAAGAGATGACATTGTTATCAACAACAAAAACTTTTTTGATAATATCATGTATTGAAAGATTTAAATGAAAATGAAATTTTAAAAGTAACAGATCAAAATGTTTTCACGTACATTTGCGGATATTTAATTTAAAAATGTTTGTCTATACATCGATGCGATACATGTGAACAGTACGCAAACGCTGGTAGTGTAATTTTGAATAGTACATTCAATTGTTTTTACCGAGCTTACGACACAACTGACGCTAATCCATTTGAAATTGCACGTACCACACAATAACTTTATTGAGTACGTAAAACAATTGAAAGACGCTTTTTTTGATATGTTTTATAAATTTTTTCCTCGTCCAACTATCATTAGAAACTTTTTTGACTTGTTTTTAACAATTCCTTTTCACCACCCATGTAATGCGTTTCTACATCAATATTTATCAAAACTTTTTTCACGTGTGCGTTTCTTTTTTACTATAAAATTTATTAATCGCCATTTCAAATCACAAAAAAGACATGCTAAATACATCCAGTACCTTAGGACAAACAGGACAATAATGGATTTAAAACTACCAAAACAATGTATTCAGACAGTAAAGATACGCTCGACGCCAAATCTTGCAATACGCGGAACGAGAGAGATCACCGCCTTTGCAAGGCTGTTTTAACAAAAATTTTCGCAACTGTGTAAACTGTTCTCTATTTGCTTGCCGTGGATTTGAATTGCATAACATTTTTTTTAGTACATCAGCCAACGGTAAAACATATGCTCATAAGCTAAAATGAATTTACGCAATTTGCTTCGTGTAGCAATTTGAAACAACGCCACCTGCAGGAAAAAAGATGTCGATGCTAATTAACAAGAATACACAGTATCTGATAAACAATGATAAATTACAAATGTTTATTTCAACAAACTTAAATAAGTTTTTTCAGTCCCAAGTAGCATGTTAAAAGTAAATAATACTGTTTCTTGATTTTATGAAAAAAAGTAAATTTGTAATATGAAATGGATATAATATATTAGTAAGCGTAATAAATATTACTTTTTAATGTGCTAATTTAAAAGTGCTTTACAAAATAAATTGATATTAAAGAAAAATCCGAGGAAGATACACGCCAGGTGTGGACTCTATTTTTTTTACTGAGGGGGAAGGGGGCAGTAATCGTCATGGCAGCAAAGCGGTNTAGTAGTGCTGTATAATTCAGCCATAGCTGCTGCATTGAGCTACTGGTATGCAACAAGAGTGGATAAAATCAACTCGGAAAAGCAATAACAAATTACATTTTAGACTAAAAGCACGATGCTCTGCCAGATTAATAAACTGAAAAGCGTTTTTTGCCACCTTGAAGGACTTATCAGTTAAAGTAAATTTTTTCAGACATGTATAAAGAACCTTTTAAATATTTTGTATTGATAAAAGGGCACGAAAGACAAGACTCTAGTTACTAAGGGCCCTAAGTCTGAAAAATCTGATCATCTTTTTGACCTTGGCGTTATCTAAGCTCAGATCTATGTAAATGGACACAACATCAACATCTATCGTTTGATCATCGTGAATAGCAATGTGTACATTGACATGCATCTAAATTCTAGATATTAGATCTAATTTATTCTCCTGTTTTTAATGTTTGAGTTATAGATGTTGAAATAGTGTCTATTAACATTGAAATCCGCGGTAATGCTCTAATGACAACAGGTTAACTTACGCTTTTTATTTTTTCGTATATAGTAAGGAGGGACGTGAAATGACTAGACAAAATCTTAAAACTATTTTTTAAATCTACACTGTTTTTTAAATCATAGATCGATCAGAATCATTGCTGATTCCTGATAGATTCTTATACAGACCTGGCTATGTTTAGAAAGTCCATCTGTACTCTATGTTGAATCATAGTTGATTTAAGATCATGCTATTAGGTGTATATGTTTACAGAATTTTTTGAAAAATGCTCACGAGCTTTGATATTAAGGTTCCAAGGTTAAGTTATTAAAGCTTTGGTAGTTCCAACAGTAAATCTAAGGTTGTTAACTGATGTTCAAAATTACTTGTACTTAAATCTTGAGTTAAAGGACCAATGACTGGATAAGTGTATAGAATTACGTTAAACAGCTTAAGTTACTGGATTTTCGGAGATTTGAGGTTAAGTTGGGCGAGCTTTTATTTTTCAGAAAGCAATTTGTATGTTGTTGGCTTCTGTATTAAAGCTAGTCTACTAAGAATCTTTGTTAAGAAGTGCCGTGGGTTTCAGAAACTTACGGAATTTTGTCAAAACACTAACGTTATTACATTTTTGGGGAATTGAGAACAGCTTATTTCAGCTCTGTTGTATCAGACGGTAATCCTATAGTTATTGCCTCATATGTTAGGCTAGTCTATTTGTAATCTTTGGTAATAGTATTAATAAGGGCCAAATTTTTCTAAATTTCCTGAAAAATCTTAAGTTAATGGATTTATGGAGGTATGAGGTTGTGTGAGCTTTGACGGTTTAAGCAGCGATTTATCTGCTTATGTCTTATGTATTAAGACTAGTCTGCTAAAAGTCTTTGCGTGGAGAGACTATGGCTCACATAAATTTACAGTATTCCGTCGAAAAACTTATATGAATTGATTTATTTGAGGTTTTGAGATAAGATTTAACGAAATCTCGACGTGCTAGGGTAATTCTGACATAGGATCAGGTTTCAGTGATCTAAAAAATATACAGATGGGTAAATTCGATAAAAGTACTCTAACTTTTTTTGTGGTCTTGTATTACTTTGGTTAATGTTCAAACGTACCAAACTATTTAAATGGAAGTGTACGATATTTTTATGAAAATTAAACCCTTGGATCACACGTGTATTATTAACATTTTTATTTAATACTTACCTTGTATGATAATTGATACTTTTGAGTAGATAATTTAATGGTGTTACGTAAAGAATACGTTACTCTTTTCCACTTAAAAATAGTGTAAAAAATCAAATAACTGAAGAGCTATTTCGATGTAAAAAAGTTACAATCAAAACACTGAGCAGGTAAAGCGTTTTCCTCTTTGATTAGTTTTGGGTAAGGCGGATGTAATTTCGCACTTTTGTCACTAGGACCTAAATATAGCTAGGGATCCTAATGAGAAAAATACAAAAGCTGAATAGGAGGAGGGAGGAAGCCAGTGGTTCTCCACAAATGTGACTGGCAGACTTGCGGCAAATTCAAATTGGCTATATAGAGCCAGACGCAAATCCCCAAATAACTCGACACAATTTTATTCACAATAACTTAATAAACTAATCCCAAGCTATTTAACCCAATAACCCAGCGGGCCAATAAGCAGCCTCATGAGTTTGAATGAGTAATAAAATTTATTAATTAATAACGCAAGCGCCAGTCCCCACACAACTCGGGGTGTTTACTGGTCGCTTACTTAATTTATAATAAATAAAGTAATAACGCAATCACTTATCCCCTTACAACCCAGGGTGCTTGCTGGCCACTTACTTAATTTATAATAAATAAAATAATAACGCAAGCGCCAATCCCCACACAACCGGGGATGCTTACTGGCTGCTTTAATTATGGATAAAATAAAATAATAACGCAATCACTTATCCCCTCACAACCCGGGGCTCTTACTGGTCGCTTACTTAATTTATAATAGATAAAATAACGCAAGCACTTATCTCCTCACGACCCGGAGCACTTACTGGTCACTTTGATTATTTATGATTAATAAAATAATATCGCAAGCGCTAATCCCCACACAACCGGGGCGCTCATTGGTCGCTTTGATTATTTATGATTAATAGAATAATAACGCAAGCGTCAATCCCCACTTAATCAGGCCCTTACTGGTCACTTAAATTATTGAAAATCAATAGAATAATGCAAGCCTTCCAAGTCGTGTGGGGATTAGTGCTCGCATTATACTATTTATTGTAAATAATTAAAGCGACCAGTAAGCACCCCAATATGTGTGGGGATAGGCGCTTGCGTTATTCTTTTATTTTATTTATAATTAAAGCAGTTAGTAAGCGCCCATGGTTGTGTGGGAATTGGCACTTGCGTTATTATTTTATTAATCATAAATTAGGTAAGTGGCTAGTAAGCACCCCGGGTTGTGTGGGGATTGGGGCTTGCGTTGTTATTTAATCAATTTTATTATTCATTTAAACTCATGAGGCTACTTACTGGCCCGTTGGATTATTGGGTTGAATAGTTTGGGGTTAGTTTATTAAGTTATTGTGCATGATATTGAGTTATTTGGTGATTTGCGTCTTGCTTCGTATGTGGCAACACGACCATGTCCACCTTTAATACGCCGTCGGCGTGAGCATGCATCCTGCAGGAGTTGGCGCCAAGGGAGCTCTTCTGAGCGGACGACAAAGGTTCCGTCCTACTTCCTCCAACGGCGGAGCAGTAGTAGCGCCGCACCTGATCACCGCAGCTCTGCGAGTGTTCCCGGCTTCTTCTAACGGCTATAACATCTGCCATGGGCACCCACAGCTGAGGGACTCAACGCTGGCGCCTCTTTCTGTTCCCTCTCGGCCCTTAATTGACCTAAAAGTACGACCAACGCTGGCTGCACGATGCGAGTACGAGGAGCTCGGGCATCAGTAAAATTCAAGAAAAGAGAGACTTCAACGATAACATTATTAAATTGACTTTTATTTTCATTATCTTTTATTAGAGCTTATAAATAATTATTATACGTATCAAGAATCGATTGTTGTACGCTTCAAGTTGTTAAAAGTGGCCTTTGAGGGTGGGCGACTTTGAACAAGGGGTGTGTAGTTAAACGCAACCACTGTCACTTCGAGAGAGCCAAGTCGTCCCTTCGTGGACAAACGATGAAGGTGGTATGGCCCTGACGTCGTAGGTGCAGTGGGTACGCTGGCTTTGTCGAAGCTTAGAGCGTTGAAGGAGGGTAATGTCTGAGCCGTAATCTTTTACGACCTAGTTGACCTTGCTGGGGTTTTTGATGTCACCTTGAAGATCGTCCCGATGTTGAGAGATTCCTGGGTCTTGGACCAAAGGCAATATATATATATATACTTATGAGGCATGAAAGAGAGATAGGAGGGGCGTATGGTGAGGTTTAAAGCAAGTAATAGAGTAGTTTAGTGTATAGTGATTTTTATTGAATATGAACTTTTCTACTACCACTGCTTCGTATATTTTAATTTTACCAAGTGAGTGATTCATGCATTGCACGGATATGCATGATCTAAGCCGATCTTGATGGTCGTCACGCAGTCCTTCTTATATACTTTACGTTGCCTTCTTACTTGCGATGTTCACTAAAGACCAGTAGTTGCCACTTGGCGAGCAGTAGACGGTACTATTAAGTGCAAAGTTTGAAGCCGGAGCTGCGCGCGATATTTCAAAATTCAAATTTATGAAAACGATCGAATTTAAGAAAAATGGTTATTTTAATATATAATATTATTAAAATAATACCCCAGACGGTAACAAAGTTATTATACCAGATTTATACATATCAGTGTTCTTTTATTTAAACCCTCATACTCTCACACAATGTGCTGTATACAGAATTAATACATATAGCCAATTTTAATTTTCCGCATGATTGCCATGCAGTCACATTTGGGAAGAACTACTGGCTTCCTCCCTCCTCCTATTCAGCTTTTGCATTTTTCTCACTAGGATCTGTAGCTATATATAGGTCCTCGTGACAAAAATGCAAAATCATATCCACCTCACCTAACCCTGATTGCGCCACCATGCCTGTCTGCGAATTTTAAAAGCTTTTACAATATCTGGATGACCAAGCACTGCTAGATGGCACTACAACCGCATGCAGAAGACAAACACAACTCTGCGTATTCGCTCCGTGCATCAGGTTGGAGGGGATAAAAAAAACGACTGCAGCGCTGTATGTGAGCAAAGTTGGCGAACCCGTACCCCCATAAATTGTACAGTAATCGTTGTCTTATATGAGNATGGCACTACAACCGCATGCAGAAGACAAACACAACTCTGCGTATTCGCTCCGTGCATCAGGTTGGAGGGGATAAAAAAAACGACTGCAGCGCTGTATGTGAGCAAAGTTGGCGAACCCGTACCCCCATAAATTGTACAGTAATCGTTGTCTTATATGAGAAAAGATATTATTTCATTTAAAGTTATTAGTTGAGAAATCGAAGGCGGAAAAAAAATGTTATTTAGCCAAACCGGGTCTATAATACGAATAAATAATTTTGCTAGGCACTTTAAATCGCCCGAAATTTTAAATAATGGGTTATTAAATATCATCTGTCATATAGTACACAACACACATACTTATCTGTAATGTTGTATACGTGAGAGCAAGAACTCCAAGCAGTCGTCATAGGCTGCCGCTAGCTGTATAATCTGAATAAGCGCTTACGTTTACAGAGTAACGAAATGCGTACGAAACAGTGCTGCGTTGTTAATTGCAACAAGAAAGAAAAGCAGGGGGTGGTGTTGTATAAGTTCCCAAGTAGACCCCATGAAACAAAACAGAAGGAGCTGTGGATTAGGGCAGTTAGGAGACAAAAGTTCGTACCTAACCTACGGAATTTTTTTTATTATTATTATTGATTATAATTAAAATTATCATGAAAATTTTACAGTCCTGATGGCAGTTTGTGTATATGTTACAATAATCTACATTTATCAAGCGTAGGCAATAATTTACTTACAGATAATTCTACTTTGTATGGATTTAAGCTGACAGATGTTTGTCTCACAACATAGCAATTGATCAGATGATCGACTCCTTTATTTACATATTCCTGTACGTAGGCAACGTGCCCACTCTCTACTAATTTTTTAGCTTTTTTTAGCGTTTCATTATTAAAAACTATGTTGCAACTTATACTTTTAAAGCCTGTTTGGATAATCATATCCATTTTTTAGGGTGCTGATGTTTAAGCGATAGCAGTACGTACGTCTTATTTAATAAATAATACTTTTTCCTATAAGCGACAGTGTTACGATTTAATTATACGAGGGTACGGTATTGCGCGATTCTGACACCGAGGGTGGCGCTGCGTGTCATGCACGGAGCGAATATGTGGATATCAGTATTAATGTATATGTCTTTTAATCTCATTGGTTATTTAAATTTTTAAACAACCCAATGAAATTAATTTAATCTTCTTGTCTGCTTTTTTTTTCTTCTTTTCAGAGGTTTCAAATCCAAATGCCAGGTGAAACGCTTTTTTGCTTTATCATCCGGAATCCGGACAGAGCACATTAACTTCAAGAAACTTGAAAACTACATATACATATATATATATAGTTATAATTTTTTTTTCTAATTTCAGTTTTTTGAGTGACCAAACACACACTTCGTCATTATTTATCCAGAAAAAACTGCATAAATAGGTGAACAATGATGAGGTGACGCATATGCATACACATAAATGTGCCGATATGCATGCAAATCTCGAAGAGAGTAGTGGCTTAAGTGGCTAGGTCGTAGGTCGAGGGAGACCACTGTTTAATTCCCGGACATGGCAATTTTTTTGAGTAAGTATCTCATTAAATTGTTACATTTCCTTTTTCACCACACAACGCTCCTCGTGGAGAGAATAGGCGTCGTTCTGGTAGTAAGCAAAATTGAATATTTTCCCCTTACCCTTTTCACAGTAATAAGCGGGCCACCCATCCCTCTTTCCTTCCTTCTCCCAAGTGCTCAGGAGCCGTAGTACGGCTGCCGTACCATATAACTTTTTTTAGCTTCGCGGGCCTATGTTATAACATAGGCCGATGTACAGAAAAATATTATGGTACGGTCCCTATGTGCCCAGTGTGTATAGATAGATCCCCGATCGGAAAGTTAACAGGGCTCCGAAGCTAGTTAGCTGGGGCCCAAGTGAGTTGCTAAGTGGTACCAAACTCGAATTGTAATGGGGCTCGGTGCCTCGGTATGGTCGCTAACCGGGGAGAAAAGAAAGTTATCGTCTACCTAGTTTTTCCTTGTACGCATTAAGAGATTCGAGAGCGGAGAGGTAAGTATGTGTATATTTTTGGAAGCAGGTGTTATGACCTGAGCCTCGGGCACGGAGCACGGAACTGTAGATGATGTACTCCAACCTTTGGCTGATGCACGAGGTATCTCTCACTAGTCCCTGCGGCTGATTTGAGTCCTGGATACGTATCTTGAGAAAATATGTCTGGGTCTCCTCTGCTTGGAGATAATGTCCAGGTTTCCTTTTCTAGGAAATATAGTCCAGACACCTAGTGAAACTCTTCACAAAAATACGATTATCACTTGACCACCACGAAAATCACGGACAACAAAGGGGTACTTGCCTTAGGGTTCTATAGGGGGACACCTTAAACACTTTGATGTGGAGCACTTCGCCGAAGGCAACTGTCAAATGTAGACTGACAACAGGGAAGGGGACTTTTCTGGATCCTTATATGGACTGAAAAACGTGCAGAAAGTCACGTAGACGTAGGCCTTGACCTTGAGGTCTCCTTCCAAAAATCTGGTACAAGTTTGGACTGGTCCCAACTCGCCAGAAGCCAATCTTAGAGTCTCGAGGCTTGCGGCAGGTTAGTTCTGGTTTGTTCCCGAAACATGATTTTCACTACCCATTGGGGAGTACCTAACCTCTTGGAGTGTCAGAAATCTTTATTATAGACCTTATATTATTTCCACATTTGCTTACGAGATGGCGCTGTCGTTGTGGGTTTAGTGGAAATGGAATCGATTCCTATAGAACAGCACAAAAATAAGACCTCGGAACGCTTCACCTTGTATTTTTGTATCATCGTGTGCATATGAAGTTGAAGCCCAATAAGAAAAACAGGGGAGAGCCGGAGAGTGCGATTTTTGGCCCCACAGGTTTAAAGACATATCTTTATAGACCAAGAGCTGAAGCCGAAGGGTGATTAAAATTGTAACCAGCCGCCACTCTCACCAAAATTGAGGAACTTTATGATTCGTCGAGATCCGAAATATTTTAGTCATATTTCATAGTGGTAAAGAGTTATGTGGTAATTATCATAGTGCTTTATGGTGTTTTGTAATAATCAGCCGCAACTTACACCAATAGAGGTATAAGAATAGAGGGAAAAAGCATTGATTGGCTGCTGCTTGACAGTGTATATTGTAGTAGTTGTAGTAGAGCAGTAGGTATATATATATTAAATTAGAGGCTGAAGAGGGCATTAAAATAGTTAATCAGGATAAGAGAAGAGAGAGATGGAAGAGCAACACAATCTTCTTTCTCTGTCTACCATCTGTATGTGGTCACGGCTTGTTCACTTCCTCTATTATATTGTCTCTATGTATACTAGCCCATTAGCGGCAGCGACAGCATAATTAAGTGTAACGGGGCATCTGTCCTTGTTGCCAAAGCCACGTTATTGGCTACTTCTTCGTCCTGAATCCTACAGTTGATTCAATTTCATGTAGGACTCGACCAATAACGTAACTGCAAGACAAAGACAGATGCCCCGTTACGTAGTGAATTCTGATATCGCAAATCACGCCCCCTTTTCTCCTCTATTCTTATACCTCTATGCTTACACCAATTGATAGAAAATAAAGAGTTGTTAAATGAAAGTACCATTTGCGGCAAGATTAGAATGCATCTTGTACCCGAAAACCGACCTTCAAAAAAATAGATCCTCTACCCGATCTTTTCCATAATACTCATTTAAGATAATACACAATGCATTTTAAATAACATTATAGATAAGTATACAATATCTACATTTTTGGAGGTCGATTTTCGGGTACAAGATGCATTGTAATTTTGCAGTAAATGGGAATTACAGTCGACAACTTTTTATTTTTTATCTATTGGTGTCAGTTGCGGCTAGTTAGTAAACAAGACCATACGGCACTGTTATAGTTATCACACAACTCCTCACCACTATAAAATATGACCGAAATATTTCGGATTTCCACGAATGATAAGGTTCCTCAATTTTAGTGAGAGTGGCGGCTGGTTAAAATTTTGACCACCCTTCGGCCTTAGCTCTTGGTCTAAAGATTGCTGATTACGGAAAAAATAGTTTAATATTTACTAAGGATGCAGTCACCTGGAGCGCAATAGAGCGAGCAGAATAGGAATTTCTCCATAAGCAGCTGTGTTAAGGACGATCATGATGTAAGAATATAAGGTGTGGCGTTCCGAGTTCTGAGGTCTCATTTTCGTGCCATTAGAGCTATTCACATAGACATTTTATGCTTATTTCATTGTGAACGTTTATATTGAAAAGGGGGTTCTACTGTTCCAGTAAACTCAAATTGAGTGAACAGACTGAACAGACCTATACTGTGTTCTTGGTTGCGACCACTATAGGCTTTGTTGCCTGATGGAAAAAGTGGTACAGGTCTGTTCAGTCTGTTCACTCACTTTGAGTTTAGTGGAACAGTGGAATCCCGTTTTTAATTTGAACGTTCACAATGAAATAAGCAAAAAATGTCTATGTGAATAGCTCCATTCTGCACCTTCCATCACGACGCCATATTTGAGGGAGATGTGACTACTATAGCGCCGAAGAGCCTGTACAATGAAACCAAGTGGCCAAAGTTGAAACTAAAATCTATCCCCCGCATCTACCTCGAAGTGAGACACATATATAGATATAGACAAACATATTAATTTACATGTACGTCAATTGATGAATAATTACCTATTTAGTCTGTTTTTTAAGTGTAAATATTCATAAATTGTACGTTTGATCACTGAAACAACTGGAATGAAAATATTGAAATAAAAAATATATATTGTTTCACGAGTTTCTGGATGTTATTATGCTTTATATTTTAAAAGCTTTTGAAATTTGCAGACAGACATGGCGGCGCGATGGAAGCGTTTCTGATTAGTCAATCAAAATGGATGCGCAACGCCACACCTTAAATATATTCTTACATCATGAGGACCATAGAGATATAAGGATAGAGTGCGCTAATTACACTAATGTACGTAAGGGAGAGCGATACGGTAAAAGAAAGGGATGGTCGCCGAGTGTCCTCTCCATCTCTTTCTAGCTGAGCGCTGTGATTGGCTGCTGCTCAAGGGGGTATTCTGGCCATCAGCGGCAGTTATTAAAATAGGTTATTGCATCTTGAGTATCAGCCAATCACAGCGCTCGGGTAGAAAGAGACAGAGAGGACACTCGGCAACCATCTCTTTCTTTTACCGTATCGCTGTATTCAAACTCTAGCGCACTCTATCCTTAAATCTCTGTGATGAGGACGATCTACGGGGTCAGTGGTTCTCAATCAAAATTGATGTAAGTTGAGAATCTCTATTTCGTTGCATGAGCAGACGATGCGCAGACACATAAGAAACTTGGTGACACTGCAACATATCGCCACCGATCTTACTATGTATATATATGTACTCTGGCCGTTAGGGTTAGGTGCCGCGAGGCGAGTATAGAGACTTTCTGCTTGTGTTTTCATTTACAATCAGGGTATGTATGCAACAACAGAAATGCCGAATAAAGTAAGAAATTTAAAATACGGTAGATTTTTGAAGAAAAAAGTAGCAATTAAAAACGCTAAAACTTATCGAACTATGACAGTTTACTTGGGCAAATTTGAGTTGGGCTTTTTTTCGTGACCGTCGTCTGACTGTACTGTACTCAGTAAGTAACTGGATGTTGCAGTGTTGTCAAGTTGCTTGGGGCGTCTGCTTCTCTCTCGGTGGAGGCCAGATGAGGTGTTATTAAAATTATTGTTAGTCAATAATTAACATGGAAAAGCCTATAAGGCTTGTACTCATTTTTTTCCTTAGGAATTTATTTATTACATAACATTTTTTGGGGAAAAATACTGCGAAAATTCGTTAAGTTATGCTCGAAAGTGTGCGTTTTTTTTCGCCAAGATTATAGCTATAGATATACTGCACTATTAAATCGACAATCTTTAAAACTGAATAGTTCGCAATTTAGTAAGGAAACACCTNGACGCGTTCACGTTTGGTTAGATCATTCAAAATTGATAGCATACTGCCTGTAAGGGCCTTTTCCTCCGATAATGCGAGGGGCTTATCTTTTAATTTATTAAATTCAACGATGAAAAGGCTGTCCCTCTCCTATCTCATGGTGGTGACATCCGGTATGTCCGTTTTAACCTCTAGCTTGTTCAGTAGGATATCACGGATTTCTTCTTTTACGGAACCTGAGACTGGCTTAAGACCTTTGAAAACCAGATTATATTTGATTTGCTGCTTGGTTCCCGAGTCCTTCCGGACAAAAATATATAGCTATTACAAGCAGCTATTACTACCTATATTATAGCTATAATCGGGTGTATGAATAAGGTGTACGTAAACATTCATTTAGAGATACAAAATAGATGTATGATACTCAGTCAAAAATGTTTAGCTAAATATAATCACACCTATAAATTATAATTATATTTATGGCTATAACTAACTATAAAATAATATAGCTATAAATATAGCTATAAATTTTGTTCAGATTTTACATAAAATTTGGTTTAAAATCATATTTTTTTAAGGTTTATCAGTCTATAATAGTGCTATCACCCGTATGATAACATTAAAACTGGGGGCCTTAAATATTTTTGAATCAGTAGAAAAAAAAAATCTTAAGCAATATTTTGAGTTTCTTAAAAACTGTTCTAAAATTCGTTCGAACGAGCGAATTGTACGTTTTAAGGTTAGAATTATTTTTGCATTAATGATAACGTTTTGGATTATCGTATGGATACTGTTGTTACATAGACACTATGAGGAACGTATGTACTTTTTTTCAAAACACTTCATATTTTCATCTCCGAGTACGGACGAGTTGAACACATGATGCCACATTGCAATAATCTATCTATGCATGTGAGCGGTGGAGGGAGATTTTGTTGGTTGCCCGACGATTTTTACTGTGCATCACGATAAAAATTGACTTAGTTAGGTAAAAAGTTTTGTAATGTCGCTTTGTCCCACGATTACCGTCCGCGCGGTAATTTTTGTAGGGACGATCACGGTAAAATTTATAGTTTTTTTTTCTCTCAGTGTGTATCTATAGAGGAAAATTTATGAATGTTGTAGTTTGCACGTGTATTGCAAATTGAGGTTAAGCCTGCAGGGTTACAAATGTGTGATCTGAGAATTTCTTATTTATTCCTTTAAAGTATATACGATTTGTTGACCTCTTACGGGGAAACTAACCACTTTTGCCCCGCATTTAAAGATATCGAGGATCAGAATTTAAAAAAACCTCCCTTAGACTTTAAAGGTAATTGATAGTGTAATTTGAATCACTGAGAACTGGAAAAAAATTGACAAATAATGAACCCTTGAGTTTTTTATATTTTTTAAATCGAATGTCGTAAAATTGAATAAAAATTAGATGCAGATTTAGTACCAAATTTTCTATCATGAAAACATTAGATTTATTGTATCTTATAGAAGCAGATCTAATTGAAATCACCTCAATCCTATTTTTATGCGGTAATTTATGGAATTAGTACTTTCTATGTGATTTTGGTATACTTTATCGAATTCGAATTATTTTTCAGTAATATTACTACATATTCTTTTTTACATAATCAAAATTAATGCTATACTGGCTAGGTAAGGTTAGTCAGCTCGTTAGATGTGCCATATATGAGTGCTGTCGTTTTCTTGCTAATTTGTTTCTCTAAAATAATTTATTCCGTTAAACTATTCCAACATCTTGTAATACGTACCAGTTTAATAAACTGCCACATGAAAGTAGAATTGTAATTCATTAAGATAGAACCACCCTGTTGAATGGTTCCGTTAAAACACGATAAAAAAAATTATATCAGGATAGATGTGTGTCTTTGCACCAAAACCTGATATATTGATCAGTGTTTTCGTATGAATATCCCAGGATAATTATATCAACTTTATAGGATCATACAAGTTTTAAACGGTATTGTAAAATATGTACATTTTTTTCGATTCAAACATACGACTTACAATCATAGAGGTATAAGAATAGAGGGAGCTATCCCCATGTAACTCTGTACTGTGAGATGTTTCCACGTGCGAGAGAGAAAGCTGCAAGAAGGCCCCTTCTATTATCGTTCTCTAATTGGGTGAGCATGCGCAGTAAGGCTCTCGTCTCTCGTCTCTCGTCTCGACTCTCGAAACTGTGGAATTCTTCTCCCTCTCCCAACCGTTTGGTTAGAGAGAGATAGCAAGAGGGGGCCTTCTTGCACCTTTCTCTCTCGCTCCTGGTAACACACTGGAAGCCTGATCACTCCCTCTATTCTTATACCTCTATGCTTACAATTGTTTATAGGTTTTTTTAGGGAGAGTATAGAGCTGACACAAAATTGTTTCATGTCGTTTAAGATTAATTACATTACCAAATTATTTATCAGGATCCACTAAATTATTACGATACGTGTAATATGATGTTATAACGTGCTTATTATGTTTCACACATGATCATACTCAAATATTTTACCTGTAATTATACGGTCAGCTAATTAATATACGTGACTGAAAATTTAATATTTTTNAGAAAAAAATTATTACATTAATACACTATTTTAACATTTAAACATATATTTTCAGTCTAAAAATACTTTATTAAAATTTAGAATAATCATTTGTAAAAATAAAAAACGTATTAAACGTGCCTTTCTTCGCGGCTTGCCTATGACTAGACTATCTTTACATATATCTTATGTGTTTTTACGTACTTAAGAGCCTCAATATAGAGCATATCTCAATTACTGAGTATTTATTTAATGTAATATAGTTTATAAATTTTAGTATGACAATTATTATTATTTATCACGTACTTACGTAACTTTATAATAATTACCACCCTGAAAATTAAATTTGAAAGATTTTACCGCGAGTTTGAATCGAACCGGAGTCAACAGGTATTTGAATCCGATGTGTTACCGCTGAGCTATGGCAACATTGGATTCGAATGAAGAAAAACTGATATAAATCGTTTAACTGATATAAATGTACCTACGTCACGCGGGAGTCCATCGATATCTTGTGAATCCGTTACATTGAAGCACACGTTAGAACGTGTATTTCACAATTGTAGTTGTTTGTTTAATATTTACACAATATTTTGGCAAGCTTAGCTCCGTGGGCCCTAAGACAAGAAGTTTCATGTTGACATTGTCAGTCATATCCGCATTGAATACCAAACCAGTAGAAATTAGACGAGAATCATATAATAACATCATATGACACCATTTAAAGATTAAAATTATAAGAACATAATGTGTGTATTTGCACCTGACATATTTTATAAGACCTTATATACCGAGAATACATTAAAATACTAAGAAAAAAATAATATACATGAAGTTAAATGTATATGATCCTATATAGTTTATGCATAGTTATTTGCTTGTAAGACATGATACAAATGTATAAAGAATTTTCTTCTATAAACTTATCAGAAGTGTATCAAGAAAAACCTATGTCATAAAGTTGGCGTCATTAAATAGGGATATTTAATTCTGGACGGGTAATACAAACAAGTCGAAAAATTGTAAATAAACATCAAGGTTTGCCATACGCAACCATCAGAAAATAATCTATATAAATTAATATGTACAACTATTTTATAAATTACCATACGTAATTGTTATCCACATATAGGTATACTCGTATTTCGTTCCGAATCATGGTAAATATTTTTACATCATATACACCGATACATTGGGAAGACAAAAAATTTACTGATAAAATATTATACCTCGCAATTTTATGTCCAGTATACTCAAAGAAATTTATATCAGGTTTTATCATGTTGTACCGAAACCATTTAACAGGGTTCCCACCTAAAAAAGGATGACAAAATTCTATACGTAATTTGCTTCAGAAAAATCGTACGACATATGTGGTATTACATATGAATTTACATAAGGGGTTGTGGAGTGGTAATGTTGTATAAGTAATTCCATTTGGGAAAAAAAGATTTACGAAAAGAAAAAAAAAAAAATTTCGTAATCTAGAAATAACTAAAGTACCTTGAAGCGTGGTTTCTCACGTGAGATCTGACGTCAAATTCTCACATGATTTAACGAAAAAATTTTATTTTGAAAAATAATTGCCTGAAATATAATTTAACCCGAATTTATTGACTACAATCAATATATGTTACCATCCGTATGACAACACTAAAACTGGGGGACTGAAGTGATTTATATGAAATTTAGAAAAATAAAATATTTTTTTCAATGTTCCAAATTAAACATAAAACACTTTAATCCCCAAGTTTTGGTGTTGTCATACGGATGGTAACCCCTATTGAGACGATCACGTTAGAAATCACGTGACTTTCCAGTAGGGACCACCCAGATGATAACTTTAAAACAAGGGGGTTCAGCTGATTTTTTTTTCTTCAATATAAAAAAAAAATTTCAATTTCTTTTTTGTAATTTTTGAAATAGTACGTGAACCCCCTTGTTTTGGAATTATCATCTGGATGGTTGCACTACTTGATAATAGTAAATAATGCGTTACGTTACTCTGCAGTTATTTCTAGATAGCAAAAGTTTTTCTCTCTTCTAACATGTACTTCTGTGTTTTTCTGTAGGGAAATCTACACGGCATAAACAATATAAAACCTCTTCCGTAAGGCTATACCTTAAACCACATGTAATGCCGCATGGCTTTCCTGTTTCCTGACGCAATTACACGTAGAATCAGAATTTCTCACGAATTTCAGTATTAATTATTTTCTGAATCTAGACCCCTGATTTCTGTTGTAATTTTTTTCACACAGTTTTTTGATGCCATTTTTATCACAAAAATAGTTACTGAAGATGCAAAAATTGAATAGTATCCCGTTGACCCCAAAACGCTTTCTGTTGCCTAAGACCTTCGTGACGAATACATAAACAGCCTTCCCTTAAGGTGGCTCCAGTGGCCTCAATGTTAAAATTATAAATAATCCAACCGAGGTTAATAAAATTGAATTATATTCTTTGAATTCCCATCTTTCTATTCGTATAAAAAAAAATTAAGGTTGATGATGAAAATTGTAAGAAATCATGCTTACAAAATCGTAGTTTTAAGACGGGTTAGATAGGAAATGCAAGCTTACGCGATATACAACCTACTGCTGCACTTATATTAATAACCCGTAAGGTGTAAAAAACATACTATCTTGTATATATTATTACGCAGTTTTCGATGACATGAGAAAAGTATCTTGTTATCGAACAAAATCTTTAAATAATCGGAGACTAAGTATACAGTTGCGAGTGCAAGTCAGCTCTCAGCTGTCTGCATTCTGCAGAGTACATATATATAGGTATAACTACTCTTGAACTTAGGAGCGTACTGTAACAGTTCATCAATTAGGGCACCATGAAACTTTTTTGTTTTTTTATATTAACTCACTAAAGTAACAGATAAAATGTAGAATATGGCTTACAACAGTCTCTACGATAATTTTATACTCGATTTTAAAGAAAATAATGATTAATTTTTAGTCTCCCCATTTTGATACGGCACTAGGCGCTGGAGCCACCTTAAGCTGGAGAGGACACAAAAAGTACGGGTTTTATTAATTTCATTCTATTTTCGGGATTTTTTTTCCAACTTTAAGCATCACAACTATTCTTGTAATGAAAATGGTATCAAAGAATTCTAGGAAAAAAAATTATGATACAAATGAGGGGTCTAGATTTATAAAATAATTTATTTGAAATTCACGAAAAACGCTAATTTCATGTTTTTTTTTAGCTGGGTTCTGATAAGATCCAATGCTTTTATGCTGAAAAATTTGGTTTTAACGTTGGCCGCGATCGTGAACAGTTTGATGCCGTTCGCCAATTTCACTGCGTGAAGTATACTAAGTACATACTTAACGAGATGCGCTATACTAATATCCCTTTTAATAAACGTCAGTTGATATGTCATGTGAGATACCCCCTCTTCCCCAGCCCAAGAAAGTATTAAAAAGAAAAAAAAAAAATTCAGTTAGAAAGAACAAAAAATGCACCCTCTGATTACACAGTTTGTTTAAATTGAACCCTCATAAATTTTGTAGAAAAAAATTATTACCAGTTACCAAGTTGTCTTGTTTTAAACCTCCGATATCTTTGGAAAACACTTCTTTTTCGATACAACGTTGGCTTATAAAAAATGAACCTTTTCTGATTTAAATTGAGCTTATCTTACATTTGCAAATATTAGCTTAGTTTTTTTATTAACAATTAATACATAATACTGGTCTAAAAGCTAACCTCATCTCTATCATGTTTATCAACTGCGCATGCGCTCTGGGGGCTTGTGTGCAGTTGATATACATGATAGAGATGAGGTTAGCTTTTAGACCAGTATTATGTATTAATTGTTAATAAAAAAACTAAGCTAATATTTGCAAATGTAAGATAAGCTCAATTCAAATCAGAAAAGGTTCATTTTTTATAAGCCAACGTTGTATCGAAAAAGAAGTGTTTTCCAAAGATATCGGAGGTTTAAAACAAGACAACTTGGTAACTGGTAATAATTTTTTTCTACAAAATTTATGAGGGTTCAATTTAAACAAACTGTGTAATCAGAGGGTGCATTTTTTGTTCTTTCTAACTGAATTTTTTTTTTTTTCTTTTTAATACTTTCTTGGGCTGGGGGAGTGGGGGTATGTGAGATGACATCTGACACATCAGCTGATAACCTAAAGCTACCCCTGCCGAAATGAATAGAAGAGAATGAGCACTCTATATTTTTTATGTCTATGGTTGCATTGAGGCCGTGAGTTGTGACGTGTAATTTCGATATTACCAGCGGTTGCACATGTGTAATTCCAATCTGTCATTATAATTATACAAAAAAGAACCGTTAAAAGTCTAGGTAGTGACGTGAACAAAAATTTTCAAAATTTGGGTTCTATATTTACATTTAATATAGTGGCGAGATGTTGACGAAATTTGAAACCAAATCAGCTCGAGTAAAAGGCCTCTCATTTCATTCCAAACGACCCTGGATTCTAGCTAGGTGACAAATTTTTGTACTCTTCATGATTAGCATTATATTAAGAGCTTGAAAATTTGATATCTGTGACATAATTATTTAAAATTTTTGAAATCAGTTAAAGCAAAAATAATTCGTATATACCATAAAGGCGACGTTTTTGTGTTATATTTTCATTTGTTGATTGTAATACTCGCTTTGAGTTGTTCAATTTTTTTATCAACACGTTTGCTTATTCTTATTTCATGTAACGTAATACCCATTCTATGAGAATTTTGTTGTGTTTTCTCATTGTCAACTTGATTAGTTTTTACACAAATTTTAAGTCAGTCTCTCCCATCTAACAATGTATAAACGAGCAAACTAGATGTTTAGTAGTATTGTAAAATCCTTATTTCTTCAACCTGTATTTTTTGCTCGATAGTACTAAAGGTGTAAAAGTAAATATTTTACCAATAATAATATTTAAGTACTTGCAACAATAAAACTGATTCTCAGGATATTTGTCAAAAATTTTAATTTTTCAAGTCTTATTTTATTAATTCACTACTTTTGAAAAAAATAATACTGTCCCATTTAGTTTGTATCAAGTTTAGGTGATTTGACTATTTTTTGTCAATTGATTTTAAATATTTTTTAGCTTTTGTAGCTCACTTCAAGTAGAGAAAATGTTTGTAAAACAATACAAGTACATGATGTACCATACCAAATTTTTTACATACAAAGTCAAGTTTACTGTTTTATACATAATCATGCAATTGTATGTAAGTTTATTTGTGTAAATACCTAAAAAAGGTCACTTCTAAATTCTTTCAAAAGAGTGTAAGACATTTGCATAAAGATTTGAAGAGATGCTGACACTCATCGAGTGCTAAAGTTTTAGACACTACACTTTTACTTTAGGTTTAAAGTAGGATATCAACTGTTATCTATATGATGTAACACTTAAGCTGTTTGTCTTGAAAAATATAGAATAAACATAAGAGCATTTAGATAATTCAACAAAGCCAGGTTTGGGGAAAGGAACCTCTGTCATATGGACATACAATCTCAAGTGTCCTTATTAAACTACAAATTTCATATGTTTTAGTTCAGAAAAATAAAATAAAAGTTTTACCATTGTGAGGTTTTTTTTTTTTTTAACTTATCGTTTCCCCTAAAGGGCTCAGACATGGCTATTTTGACACCAGATATTCTAGCTTTACGTTGGTTAATTAATAGTAAGTAAACCGGTAGGTAAATCGGTGGGATTTTGATGCTCAAATCCCATTCAGAAAAACCTCATTTTTAATGAAAATTTTTGTTCAAAGTGGGATTTGAAACCTGGTCATCAAGATCTGTAGGCAGGCACACTATCGACAGAGCCACCATGTGCCTATTTTTGAAAAGTACCAGCGTTGGCCACGATGGTCAAAAGTTTGCTGCCGACCGCAACCTTCAGAGCGCTTCTTTATCAGCGCCATCGCCAGCCAAGCTGTGAACTATCGCTGATGTATACATATGATGTATATATCTACCAGCGCCTATCACCCGAGACCCGATGACTCGGGACCCCGGGCGCTTACTGGCCACTCTATAGATTAATAAAATGTTAATTAATAACCCAAGGGCCTATCACCAAGTGACCCAGGGCTCTTACTGGACACATTAAAAAATAATAAAATGTTAACTTATAACACAAGCTCCTATCACTCAACAACCCAAGGCGCTTACTGGCCACATTACAAAATAATAAAATGTTACCTCATAACACAAGTGCCTAATACCCAATGCCCCGGGGCGCTTACTGGCCACGAAAATAATTAATAAAATCTTAAATTATACAAGCGCCTTTGACCCGATGACTCAGAGCGCTTACTGGCAACTCTAATAAATAGTAAAATTCTAAATAATAACACTAGCACTTATCACCCAATAACCCGGGGCGTTGACTGGCCGCACTATTAAATAATAAATCATTAACTAATAACACGATCGTCTATTACCAAATATCCTTGTCAAATTTCACAATGAATTGAAATATTAAATTGATGACATCGCAACCCTATAAAATGGTACCTTTTGGACGCTACATTTCCATATATCAGTACAAAGAAAAAGTGTTTTAAGGGATGTACCATATCATTGTTCCAGTGTAATTAAGGCCCATTAATTAATGACTAATAAATTTCAAAATTTATTTAAGATTTCTTAATCGTTATTATACGTTGCATCAGAGTCGTTGCGTTTCTAACAATTAATATTATTAATAAATAATGGACAATCGCCCTTACTAATATCTTTCTATATGATAAACTAATGAGAGCTTTCGTATTAGTGGTTTATTATTTATTTTGTTCAACTACATACTCGTCTGAAAATTNTGAAAATAAAAGTTTTAATAATAAGTTATCTTTTATTTTTTGTCGATTAAAAAAAAAAATTTGTGAGAAACGTTATGAACGTGAAATAATTGTAATTTTTGTGTGTGTATTGTTTGACCCATTAGTGGGACAGACCTTCGTGGACTAGCGGTATACCGGAATAATGGTGGGAAAGAAGCCTTCATCAGTGCGAGATGCATTGTGTTCACTCGATTGATTATCACTGGTGATTGGTAAATAATCCGTTTCTTTAAACAAAAAAAATATGTTCATATTTATTTATTTTAAAAAGAAATTCTGCTTAAAACAGCAAGTTACTTAAATATGTAAGAACTTTTTGCATTTTCTTCATCTAAATTAGTACGTTCCATGAGAGAGGGTTGTTTGTTTGAAGAGTGACTATCAGCAGTGTCGACGTTTTCTGGAATTATTTCTATAACCATTGCTGCAATGAGTTGACCAGATTCATCTTAAAATGAGTAGTCTTGACAATTTGTTAAGTTGATATCTCTTGAAGTATCATCAAGGAAATCCATGCTTTCGATTGCCAATGGAGTGTATACCTTATCGTGTGTGTTGTCATATCTTGAGAAAGACATGTAATTCTCTACCTTACTATTATCATTTGTAGTTGTATCTATTGTTTCAGGTAGCTTATTGTCGTTATCATTACTCGAACTTATATGTATAATTCACCTTTGTATTCTAATAAATGTAAAAATTAATCTTAAAAAAATAAAATCTCGATTTGTTATTGAAAAGTAAAAACTTTTTATTAAAAATAAATTTTTTTTTTTCGTTAATGAAAAAAAACCTAAATTATTATTAGACCATGACTGTAAAAGTTAGATAAAAACAAAAAATTTTTTTTTCAAAATTTGTTAAAATAAAATAAAATTCTAACTATTATACAAAGATCTTACCAATGTTGCTGAAAAAACATTTTTTTTAAAATTTAGATATTAATCATGAAAATTAGAAATACTGCAAAATTCCTACAATTAATATTATTAATAAATAATGGACAATCGCCCTTACTAATATCTTTCTATATGATAAACTAATGAGAGCTTTCGTATTAGTGGTTTATTATTTATTTTGTTCAACTACATACTCGTCTGAAAATTGTTTTTCTTTAATTGTAAATAGAGCCCTCGGATATCAGGTGGTAGGCGCTTGTGTTATACATTAACGTTTTTTAATCAACAGAGTGGCCAGTAAGCGTCCCGGGTCATCGGGTCATAGGCACTTGTATTATTTAAAATTTTATTAATTATTTTAGTGGCCAGAAAGCGCCCCAGGTCATTAAGTGATACGCGATCGTGTTATTTTTTAAGATTTCACTATTTATTAGAATTACTAGTAAGCGCCCCTAGTCATCGGGTCATAGGCACTTGTATTATTTGTGATTTTATTAATTGTTTTGGTGGCCAGTAAGCGCTCCGGGTCATTAGGTGATAGGCGCTTGTGTTATTAACGAACATTTTGTTTATTTGTAGAGTGTCCAATAAGCGTCCCGGGTCATTTGATGATAGGCACGTGCGTAATTTTTTAGGGTTTTACTATTAATTAGAGTTGCCAGTAAGCGCCCCAAGCCATCGGGTCATAGGCACTTATATTATTTAAGATTTTATCAATTCTTTTAGTGGCAAGTAAGCGCCCTAGGTTCCGAGTCGTTGGGTGATAAGCACTTGGGTTAATAATTTATTAACATTTTATTAATTCATAGAGTGGCCAGTAAGCGCCCCGGGTCATTGGA